>WEKX01026264.1:2450-124743 GCA_013390025.1 Pitta sordida
AAGATATGCTGCAGATTTTATAGTCAATTGGTTACGTATTTAACAAACAGAGCACCTTTACACTTAGAGATATTTCCACATAAATTTCTTACTGTACTTTTCAGAGTTGCATGCATATTTCACCTACCAAAGCTGTGCTGTTAAATAACATGAAAGTTGATGTTTGAGATATAACTGCCGTACTTTTGATACATCTGTGATTTAGGTCCTTAATTTAGAGAAACTAGCTCATTGGTGTTTTGGTCTACTGGGAGTACGGGGGGGGAAATCATACTTTTATTATTTAGGCTTTGCCTATACTTTAATTAGATTTTTGTAGGCACTCTTCACTTAAATACCTCAGTTCTTTTTTTCTTTTCTTTTCCTTTTTGTTTTTGCATGCATTTGTGGGGTTTTTTTCTGTTTTGGTGCTATGTTTATATATATTATGCTTGAAATTTTAATTTTTTGCACTGTAACTATAATACCTCTTAATTTACCTTTTAAAAAAGCTGTGGGTCTCTTATTCCCACCAGTATCAGTAGAGGTTTGCTGCAATTTTGCCCTGTTAATTATGCTTGAAGTTTGAGAAAGCAGAGCAAGGTGTTTTAACGTTTTCCAGCACAATAGGTTGAACTTGATGCTGTGTCTTATGTATTAAATTACAAATAAATACTGTATTTCCTGCTTTTAAACCATATTCCTTTCCTCACAAATGTACACTAAAACAAAACAAAACCTGTCAGCTCTTGCTTTCTTAACAAAAAAATAAAATAAATGCCTTAGTGACAAGGGGCAGACATTAAGCTTTTCTGAAATACAGTTTTCAAAATTCATATATTTTCTATCTTAGTCATTTTTCATTCTGCAACATGGGCCATTCTTGTATTTGGAAATGGTTTGTCATAGCAGTCAGACCAAGAATTAAAATACTAGCTTTTAAAAAAATTCTGGCATTTGTTTGGTACTTCAGTCATGAAAATTTAATGAGGAGATATAAGACCTGCAAGTGTAAATGATATGGAATAATAAAACCATGCAGTCTAAATTTTCAAATGTAAATTGCTTTGTATTAGCTGCTTTAAAAACAACAAAAAAAGTTACTTATTTAAGCTATAGCTCTCTGTGCTAGAACTGAAGTTTCTTTGCAGAAATGCATGGTTACTGATGTTAGCAATTCTGTGTTTCTGGCCAGACGTCAATCACCAGATTAAATCAGACCATCTAGAAAGTCTTAAGTCTTCTTGTTTGCATTATGAAAACCTAAAATTTAGGTTAGTCTTTGAACACCTAAAATTTCCACTGATTGTTACAAGGTTATAGATTCTCAGGGGTTTCAGGTAGTTGTTAGCAGTTAAGTGCTTATGGAGTGTTTGGATGCAAAGAAAATGAACTGAACTTACTCTGTGTTTCAGAATAGTTTAATGATCACTTTGTTACTAGATTAAGCCTATGAATTGGGAATCCTAAATGTGTAGTGGCTGACTATAAAGTAGGTTCTGCTGCTGATGCGTTTTTAAATGCTTTTTACATGCCACAGTTTTTCCAGTGTGACCTCATTGAAATATTTTTTATCCTTTGAGACAGAAAATCCATATTAGTTTCCATGTTATACATCTGTGTGTTTTACCCTACAGTTGATACGATTTTGTACTGGACAGTGTATGCTATTAAAGACCTAAATCTGATCATTTGAAGGTTGGGATAGAAGTCACTTGACATTCTGTAAGCACAAGTGTAAGCAGACTGTTGCAGCCCATCTTCAAAAGCAACCACACAGGCTCATCATAAATAGTGTGGGGGTGAATTGGCATGAACCTTGGTTTTTTTATCTAAGTCCTGTTATACTGTACTTTAAACAGTCCCCCTAACTATGCTGCATTTTTATTTTTATGGCTTTTTTTTTTTTTGCGCTGTTCTGTTCATGTAGCACAAATAAGCATTGCACTTGGTACCATGCTTTACCTCATTTCAAGGAAAAAATGCTTAACAGAGAGGAAAAATGTGGTTTGGCCTTGCTGCTGTTCTGATTTACTGAATTTGAAAAAGATAGTTTTAATGCCTGCAATGTGTCATTTACTTGCACAACTTAAATAGATCATTTGTAACGTCTGTGGCATTTTTACTGTATGTGGAAAAATACAACAAAGATGTGTAACAACTCGTGATTGTATTTTAAAGCTATTATTTTTCTACTACATCATTTTACTGTTATGTGAAGTAATTAAAATTAGAATGACCTCTGACTGACACTCCAGTAGTTATCTTTGATCAAACCAATATATTACATGTATGATGCAGTTTTTGGGAAAAGACAACTCCTAGTAATTTGGTCAACCTCAACTAAATCTCTGCTTAATATTGAGTGCCCAGTAGTGACTTCTGAAGTGTTTGTTCAGCTTGATGCTGCTAAAGTCCGTACAGAAAGAAAGCCTACTATTTTAAAGTCTCATTACAGAGTGGTATGTTGTGAGTGCTCAGTACAGAACTTGGACAAGAACCAGTTTTAGTGCTGGGGAGGAACATAACGGTGGCCCAGGGATGAGACACCAGATCCTCAACTCGTGCAAATTGATGTGGTATCATTTTAATCAATGAAACTGCATTCTTTTACATACATGAAGATCTTGTGCTTGTATGTATGTTGCAGAGTTTGGATTTTCCTCCTTGTAAGCAAACACAGAACCATCAGCTGGAAAACTTGGGTTTTTTATGTTACTGCATATGACATAACATATGCTACATACTCTATGCACTTATCTGTATAGAAAGTGAAATCTTTTTATCCGAGTCACAGCAGCACATGCAATCTGGAAATGACAAATTGCATCATCGTCTGCTGTGATACCTCACTTGCCTCTGCCTGACAGTATTCTGGGTTTGTGTGTTTTGGATGGGGTTCCCCATGAAAACATTCTCGTGGAAATCTCTGTATTTATTACATGAAAAAAAGCAAGAAGCATCTTGATTTTTGGTACTTAATTACTGACATTGATCCTTTTCCAATTGCTCTAATTTTTGAGAAGTTAATTTCTTTACTCTGGTATTAGGTTTTAGACTTAAAACACTACAGTTCATGACCATGACGTGTAAACTAAATATCAACTGTAACTCCATTATGTTAGCAAATATCTAGAGGTCATTGTAGTATACTCCACTAGCAGTTAAAATTAACTTCTGTCAAAGCTAACTATGTTTCTTAAAATAAATTTTATCCGATAGAATCCTTAGGTTTTTTCCCCCTTTTTTATTTGAATGACGACCACAGACTACTTTATTTGCTTTTTAGATGCACTCAGAATTTACTGCAGCAGCAAGTTGGAGAGAAAAATGTTTGTGAACAATAATTGGAAATTGCAGGCATTTTTATTGTAAATAGTTTGACTGAAAAGATGGTTAAAATCAAGTAGAATGAATAACAAATATAATTTGATGGACAATAAAATATTTACCATCACATGCTGCAGCTGTCTTTAAGGGACATAAAATGTAATTCATTCATACTGTAATCATGCTGCAGAAGTTTGCAATCTGCACCTTATGGATCACAATTACCTTTAATAGTTTTTTGTAATAATTGTAGCTGAGTATATCTCCAATAAAGTTATGGTCTGTTCACCTTGTATAGTCGTTCTGCTTTTGTTTTTAATTCCTCTTGATCCCTCCATAAATCTGCTAGAGTGTTTGCAAAAAAATTGCTTTTCAGTCTAAATAAAAATAATTCATGAAAACATTTGTGAAAACAATATTTCTTGACCTTGTTTAAAGGCAAGTCTGCTTGTCTCATTCTCCTGATGAATGAACTGGCTCCATAGCTATGTGAAGACTCTTAAGGGACACTCAGGTTAAAAATGATGGTGTATGTGGTACAATTTGATCTCTGTGTTGACCATTATACCTGCAAAATATCTGTTGGAGCTGGGAGGCCCCAGAGCACAAGGGTTCAGTAGCACAGGTTTGCACAATCTGCACATGTTTTGAGAGTAATGTACTAATATTAGCTAATACTCTCAGCATAACATCTTTTTAATTATTTTTCTATTTATTTTCCATTACTATTTAATTTATCCTGAATATTGAAAGCGTGTTTGTAGAGTGTTCTGACTGGCACGTACCAGTGGCATGTATCTTTTATGGAGACAAGGCAGACTTTCCTTTCTGAAAACTTCACAGTGCAGCAGTGCAGTTGCTTGGCATCTTCGGTGGGCAACTTTTAATAGAAATTTTGCTTTAGATTACAGAGAAAACCTGCTGAGCTGCTGGTAGGCACGGTGGTACCTTTTGGGGGGGCTTGGAGGAGGGCTCTGGAAGGGTAAGGCTCTTTCAGCTCCAGTAAGCCGTAACAGGGAATGACAACACAGCCTCCATGCACCCCAGTGAGTCAAATCAGATCCCAAACCTCAAATTTTCTGCAGGAAAATAATAAAATAATAAAAATCAGCTGAGGATGCTGTTACATCCTGTTCATTGTGGCGAAATGAGGTGAGAGATGGCCGTGTCAACATGAGTCTGCAGGGAAGTCATCCATCCCTTGCTGGGTAGTACTGTGAAGCATCCAGAGTTCTCCAGATAGTCGAAGTATAGAATCGGTAAATGTTCTGCTTCAAAGGCAAGTGACCACATTTTTTGCCAGTGTGGGAGCATCACCTCCATACTGTAGATTTTGAGTACGGCTTAAGAGTAATAGTATTGAAAGTGCATAATGTAAAATATTCATTTTTTTATTAAATTTAAGAATGCAGCAGTGACTTGAGTTCTTCCTGACCCCCAAGGGAACATTAAGCTTGACTTAGGAATAATAAACTTTAAATAAAGCTGTAATGTCAAGACAATTTTTGTGAGAGCTGCCATTTGTTGACAAACCTCAGTGCTTAGGAATTGAAGAGACAGTACTTCTGCCTATCTGAGGAAGAGTCTATAGGGACTGGTTTCTCATCTCCTTATTACAAGAATATATGTGTGTCATTATTCGGTGCTTGACTGGGCTTCCCTTAATGCTGCTGCCAGAGTCCAGGTGCAGGACCTGTTCCTCAGAGGAAATCTTCATGTCAGTGGACACAGGCAGTAGTGGCATACAAGCAGGTTTTATTTTCCTCATAGCTGTGATTAGGTCTTTCCTTATTGTAGAATGTGAAAAATAATTTCATTTTAGTAAATAACCAAGGACCTTCCCAGTTTTATGGAAACAGTATCATTTACTTTAGTACTTAACCATCTCCACTTACCTGGTTCATACTATTTTTTTTAGCATTATTTTTTATGTATATCCTGTTGGAAGTATCGTGCCAACTTTTAAATTGAAATAATTTTCTTCTGTTAACTTGAAAATTTCCAGTAGTTTTGAGGTCCTGTAGCGTGCTGTCCCAGCTCTCACTGAAGTCACTGGGGTTCCCCACTCGAGTTCTGTAACTTGTGTGCATTCAACATTAACACAAAAGTCCTTCCCAGGTTCACAGGTTATTCCAAGTGCGAAGGGACCCAGACATACAAGCGTAAAGTCCAGATGTCAAGCAAAAGGCAAGAAACAGTAATGTCCAACGCCTGACTCTGCTGTTCTGGTTTTTGAGGCTCTTTATTTGAGTGTGGCACATTCACCAGCTGCCTACTTCTGAGAGAACCCACTTACTGCAGTGAATATCCAGCTGCTTGCTGTTTTCTTTTACCACATGGGCAAAACTTAGAGGGGGAAGAAAGTCTTCATCAGGGCTTTTATTGACATCTGATTATGGTTCTATGACAATTCTACTTCAGGGGTGCACTCTGCAAAAAGCAGCATCTGGGCTAACTCCCACCCATTTCTGCATTGTCAGTGGAGGCACATCAGTGGGTGTAGGGTCATTTTATTTGCCTGCCCTTAGATCACCCTTTCAAAATGAGGTGAGTTGAATGAGAAAGAGGCCCCTTCCTCCCCAGCCAGGGGCTGCCACTCAGCTGATGACATGGATGCCACACAGTAGCCTGAAGCAGGAAAAGTTCTTCCAAGGAAAGTGATGGAACAAGGAAAAGGTGAGATTTCATCAGGCTGCAGCATGGCCAGAGAATCACTAATTATTCCAGACTCATCTCTTACCAAAGTGAGGAGGATCTCCTTTACTGCCACATGACCTGAAGCAAGGGAGTATGAACAGCTGCAGCTGTTCCAGCATTTGTAATAAACTGGTGCTAAATTGCAGATTTCACTTATTTAACTGAAGCACTGACTTCCATGAGGGGAACTCAAATCCAGTCCTCGAGTATATATTCTTTTTAAAAAGCAGTTTTCACAGATGTACTTGAGTGGTACTTGGACATCAGTTTTAGGGTGAGGTTTTCAGCTTAAAAGTTCCGTATTTATACAGCAATGTAGGGAGATGGGCAGCGCTATGGTTGTATGTGTTGCCTGTCTCACAATGCCATCATTAGCAAAGTAACAGTGAACACAGATCTCACTAAGCACAGACATCTGCTTCCATGTTCTTACACTACAGCCACTTGGTCATTTTTGCTTGTGTGTATTAATTCTCCAGTCACCTGACTTTAGACAAGACCCAGGTGTCTGAATGAAACCCTCCCCGAATTCAGTGGAGCCTCAGTAGCTCGATAGGATTATAGTCATAGAATGGCTTGGAATGAAAGGGATCTTAAAGATCATATGTCTCTGCCCTGCCCCACCGCGGTCAAGGACACCTTCCACTAGACCAGATTGCTCAAAACCTCATCCAGAGTGGCCTTCAAGGGACTGGGTGTCCACAACTTCTCTGTCTGTTTTAAGATCTGCCCTGTTCTTGCACAACTATAGCAATTAATACTATTTTGCACTGATTTTGAGTTTAAAAATTATTGCTTTCAGGGTGTTTCTAGCTGGAATAGCAGGGCACTATGTTCTTGCCAGCAACACTCATCACCTTTTCCCCAGCTTTACATAGTACATGTGCTCCAGGCAAGAGATCTCATTATACAAACAAGCATGGCATAGGCAGCTGTATTCCCTGTCTGGCCAACTGGCTGCTGTGCCAGCGAAAACCTCCCTTAAAACAAGGGCAAAAGTTCCTGGGACTCTGCCTCAACAACACTGGAAATTGCTGGTGGTGGAGATGGGAAGGGGTCTATGGAAGACTTAGTAACCATTTTTGCTGGACCAAATGCCTTTGTTTGCCTTTAAAAAGTTAGCCTTTCTGTGAAATCTGTCAGCTACATGGTTCCTGCATGGATCACTGAGCACTGTCTGCCACGGAAGGCTGAATACCCAAGGATTGCCACTTTTCTCAGCAGTTACAGCAAGGCAGAGGAGAAGGGCAAGGCAGGCATTCCACATCCACCTTGCAGGACTGAATCAGGCACACATTGCAAGGGAAACTCCTTACTTTACCTGAAGTAGCAAGCCACTGAAATAGCGTAAAATACCCCTACGGCAACCTCTGTGGCTGTAAAGGCAGTGTCTTGTACAGTCCTGTTGGTTTTTTGGCAGGTTAGCTAGGGCAAAGGGTTACTTAGTGCAGGAGCTAAATAAATGCAACAGAACCTTACGGCACATAGGCTATAGGAACTAAACTAGACATGAGTACATAGTCTATGCTAGATACATAGCAGCTGCTTTTTGTATAGGATATGGTGTGTTGATATGTGTCAGGAAATCCCAGAAAGCAGAGTGACTGAGGCAAGGAGTGATGGGGGACCTGCATAAACACCTGAAATTTATCAACAAATAGAGAAAATTGTAGACTGGAAATATTTTGGAAGAAATGCCAAGATTCAGAGACACTTCAAATATACAGAGGAAAGGGAACAGACCTGGGCAACCCAGCACATAAATCAGCTCTCCAGATAGGGGTGAACATTGTAGGAGAGGGTGGGCAGTGGTGGAAATAGGCAGAACTAGAGTTTGCTTATTCCATAACAGTTGGTGGCAGTGGGATTTGAGGAAGGGACAAGGAAGAAGAAAACAACTGAAGCAGAGCCTTGGAAGAAGCAGAGGTTGCTCTTTGCCACTAGGTACTACAGAAATCACTGAGCAGTTTTTGCCAAGAAGAAACATGGTCTGTTCACTGTGCCAACAGTAAAGGTACAGTTGCTATGTCAGCCACATCACAGGCAGCAGGCATAGTAGAGTTATGTTTTGTAGGTGGGAAACTGGGTTTGCTGTTACAGGTAAGACTGTAGTTGTGGCCTTCTGACATTTCTCAGCTTAAAATCCCTTCCTGTTTTTCATCTCATTGTGATTGCTCACATTCAGAGCTACATTTCCTCATCCCCATATTGGCACAGTCATCTGCCTTTAAAAAAAAAAAACATTTCTGCCCAGAGTCTTCATCAGGACACGTCTCAAACTAAAGAGAAGCAGCTTAGATGGGTTCTCTGGTTGAAATCTAAAAGGCAGGAGTAAGCCCATCGGTGGTGATTTTCAGAGCTTTTGACTGACATTTTTGTAAAGCTAATTCTAACCTAATGTTCAGAAGTTGATTCCTTGCCATGATCAAAGAGTTTCTGAAAAGGTGCTAGATGAGACCAGTCTGGAGAGATTCGGGGCTGACTAAAAGGCATAGGAGACTACTTTGGCAGTTATGACAAGTATGAGGAAACAGATGAAGCTGCAATTGGAGTCAACGGAGTCAACAAACATTTTTCAGCGGTGTAGAAAAAAACAATGTTTGACAGCCAAGTTCTAACTGGGTCAATGGGCTAGCAAAAATCCCTGCATCTGCCTGATTATTTTGAATATTGCATTATTTTTTTACAATTTCACCCAGCTGCCCACCACAGAGATATCTAGTCAGTGGACACTTATTCTTGGAAACACAGCTGGGATTATCTCTGGGGAATCTAGGCAGTGCAGTGTGGCAATACTGGAGATGGAGCCTTCAAGCCTTCAGCTCAACTCCCTCAGCATCCAGGAGCTACACCACAGGGAGGCTCATCCCTTCCCGTGACCCAATGCCTGAGGGTTGGAACTGGAAGCTGCAGTCTGGCTCAGCAGTCAGGACTGCTCACCAGTGGGAAGAACGACCCAAACTGGGGTGTGTTCTGCCACATTTGCCTGTGCACTTTCCTTGCCTGCAACTGTGATTATGTCTTTTATACAATGCCCCTGAGACTTTGGTATAATTTTCTGCAGTCTCCATCCCCAACCATCTCTCTCGTGTTTATAATGACTATGCACAATCCCTTTCCTCCTCTAACCCTCACTCCACCCCAGAGGCAGCTGTATTTCCACAGTGAATGAAGCAATTCCTGCATGTATGGTTTTAAAGTGCTTTGGGACCTTCTGTGAGAGAAGGTGCAATTGTACAAGAACAAGATATTAAAACAGGAACCTGTGTAATAGGTGATAAATTTTGATACTGTATGTTTAATATAATGTGACGGTTGTAAATCCAGTGAATTACCATAGGTATTCGCTGTGCAGTGTGTTTATGAATTGTTTGGGCAGGTGTTTTTCACGTCCCAGTTTTTCACACAAAATGTGAATTATAGGACAGTTTAATAATATTCCTTACTAAACTCCAATATGCCACAATTAACTGCAGAAATGTTATCACTTGGTGGCTGAGCTTGGTTGCTGATTAGGTTCATGTATAAGACGGTAAATGAAAAAAACAGCAGAGAGAAAAGAGACCTGCACAAGTTAACTTTTATATCTGCCTTTGATCTCTTACAAGCAAATGTCTTCTAAAGCTGCAGAAATCAATATTTTTGTATTGTTCAACGGTATTTTACGTGTGCTTAGAAGCACTCAATTTTGATTGCAATAATGAAATAGTTCTCTAAAAGTTTATATTCCATAGTTATACTATTTGTATTTATTGATGTGAAGGGATATCTGTACTGCAAGTTATTTGAAATGAACCTTGTTGTATAGCTTTTAAATCAGATCCAAATTAATGTAATTCAGGATAACATATGGTCGGAAATTCTTATTTTTATTTTTTTCTGACTTCCACATAAAAAAGACTTATAAGATCTTGAAAAATTTTCCCATCTTTGAAGAAGAGAGAAGCGCTCTATTTCACCCTCCATCTGCTTTTCTAGTATGAGCAAAATCTCATCCTGAGGTGATGTTACACCAAGCAGCCCACTAGTAAACTATTGAGAGGTAGGGATGAGGACAACTTCAGACTTAGAAACTGAAGAATATCTTCTCCATCACTACAGGATTTTGTGAGTGTAAACTGGGCTGTCATTAGTTTTATAAAAGCCTTTTGCTGGTGTTCTTTGAAGTTCAGAGTCCTTTGCTTGCCAAGTATGTGTTTGCAGCTCTGGAGGAGCTGGCACGTCTTACACACTTCTGTAGCTATTGCTGGCACCTTGCAGATGGGCAAAACTCATGGCCAGGTCTTGGAGGTGCTGTGGTCCCACTGCTCCAGCTGATGTCCAGTGTGGCTGAAGGTCCTGGTCATCACTGTCCACCGATCCAAGTCCCGTCCCACCTTGACTTATGCCCTCCTGAGCACCCAGGAGATCAGCACCACTGGGATCAGGCCCGTCATTGAGTGTCACTGGATCTCACTAGTGCAATGCTACAAGCTGGGAGCTCGAATGGAGTTTTACTTAAACATTTTCTTTCTCCTTGACTGGCATAAGGAAGGTGCCTGAAGGCTGCCCCCTCCCTGCACTGTGCCTTGTGTATGTGTGAAAGCTGCCCTTGGCCCCAGATGATATGTTTGCATTTCATAATTAATGCTGAACTTCAGGCAGATACGAAAGGACGATTTTTTAAACAGATGTTGCAGGTCACTTGTAAGTTATTTGTCAAATAAGTTTCAGAGCACAAGCTGCTGCTTTTGCCATTGTAACCAAAGGTGTATGCTGTTCAGCAGCAGTAATTACAAAGCCAGGGCAACGCAGGGAAAATTCATCTTATTTAAAAGTGTTTTAGTGTCACCAAACAGCTTGCTATGCCATTAGGCAAGTTTTTCTAGACACATTCAAGTTGAGGATTTTAATTTGTTTGAAGTATTCTCTAAAACAGAATTATGTTGAAGTTTACATAAAATGAGAGAATGACATGAAAAGTTTTAACTTAAGCAGCAAAATATAAAGGCTAATCTTATTTAAAAGTAATATGTGTGTCTTGATTGAGTGCCCAGATACACTCAACTGGGACATTTTAGTGGAATCGGTTCTAAGCTGTTACACTGAGTTACACAGAGTAGATTTTCCTGAGCTCACATTGCCAGACCTGAAATACTCTTGTGGCTGCATTTAATAAAGAAACGAAAGTCTTGGGTAAGGGGATATGATTTTTTATGACAGAAGGAATGCAAATAACTTTTAGTCTCATTGCCTAGACCGGGTTTGGTCTGATTTGATGGAGTTTAATAATGACTTATAACCTGTGCTGACAATGTGCAGACCCGCACAACGTCATTTAACTCATTTATTCTGCTTGCTGTAAAAACAAAGAGATGGCAAATAAATATATGGAAAGTTCATTGTTTGTCAGAGGGCCCAAGCCAAAAGTTTTCAGTGACCTTTTAAAATATAGTCCCAGGCTAGTACTAAAATGTCTGTCACTCAGCGCACACACTTGCACAATTTGGCCTTTTAACCCGTGCATCTTGTTTTTCTCTCTTTCAACTGGTTGTATGAATTTCAAATCAGCTGCAGCTATTTAAGTTTTTGCATTGGAGGATTACTGTAAATTGCAGTCTGACAATTACAATGTACAGCGCACAGGAGAGTTATTAATGGATAGGCCTACTGATGGCCTTTCAGCGCTGACGAGGGCCTGGTATTCCTCACCCGTAATTAGATCCAGTGGTCGGGGTCCGCGCGGATGAGGCAGGGAAGGGGGTCGGCTGGGGAGCGCTACTTTATCAGAGGAAGATATCAATTGATCAGAGATAGTTACTATCGGCAACGTCTAAATCTCTAATTCACCTTCTTCTTAATGACTTGTATTGGCTTAAGAAGCTAAGTCATTTGACAGCACGGAGCTCGGCTCACAAAGCCGCGCAGGTGGTTTTAATAGAGGATTTCTGTTGCTTGAGATTTCACTAAAGACGGAGCAACAGTTCAACAGACACAACAGAGGCCAGTAAAAACCCAGGTCTGCTGCTCTGCTTTCTGAGGGTACCAGTGGGGCTCAGTCTACAGCAAACCACCACTCCCATTTACACGGCACTTTTTCCCTTTGCAAACCTGAAAAAGGGCTTTCTCTGAGGTTTCAGTATTTGTTTTAAGGAACGAATCTTATGTGGGCATAAATTATATTTGACAAATTAAAACCATTGGAGGAGGGCATTTATTTATTTTTGTTTATTTTCCGATGAAAAACATTTTCCAGAACATGACATTTCTGAAAAATTAAATATACTTCTAGGATGAAGATAGAGTCCAATGCCCAGGAAGAACCAGTAACCTTTGTAAAAGCTGAAGACAATGGTCTTTTACCTTTGATAAACCCACAAAATCAACTGACTGCAAGCCAAGAGCTTAGATTAGACGTGGCTTCATGCACTAAAATGTCATCTTTTTAATGAAGTAGCCCAAGAAGCAATGGTTTTGTGCTTAGATTATCGTAGTGTAAATCCAAAAAGAGATGGGCACATAACTCCCCAAGGAGCTGCTGATCCAGCCCCGATCCTTTCTAGAAGGATTACAACCACCTGCTGGGAAGTTTTCCATGCAGTAAAGCTGGTAGCCAGCATGATATTCACAGTATGTCCCAGAGAATTTTATTATTATTATTATTATTCAGATGATTTATACCCATGGGAAATATAGGTTTGAGTCTGTTAAGGCTTTGGAGGGAGGGGGTAAATATTTGTTTAAAATCTTGTTCCAATCTCTTAACACATACTGAAGTAAAATCTAATTGAGAAGATCACTGGTGTGGGCAGAACTTTCTGTTGTTGTTCTTGAGGGAGAGCTCAACAGAAAAGCAGATCTGTGAGACTGCGTTGTAGCCTTGAGTGAAAACATATTTATCAGCACAAAGCCTGCTATTTTAAGCTGTTCTGGAACTAGCAAAACTGATGGACCTTTCTTCTGATTTCACCACCAGCTTCATGACCTCACTCTCAATACCACTTCTGGACTCATGTCACAATTTCTACTTCTGAGCACTACTTTGCCATTTATACTTCCAGGGAACTTGCAGCTCAACTTTGTAACATATGGCTTTGCAGCTCCTAGGTCAGGAACCACTGGCTTGAAATGTTAAGAATAAATACACTGTGCACCTGTAGCCTGCTGTTTTCTCAAGATCTCATAGTGCTTTGGGAACTTACTAATTGTGATTTATTATCAAGCACAATCCTTTCTTTTGCTGTAAGTCTATCTATTTTATTGTTTAATTTTCTTTTAAGAATGGGTTGGAATTTTTAAATTTATTTTGCATTACCTATTTTGAAAGACTTGCCAAAAGAACCGTTTTGGATGCAAAGAGCAAACCTTGATCACTCAGCCCTCAAAGGTGACAGTTTTGGCACATTTGGAGGATTTGAAGCAGGAGTGGCACATTCTTTGCTCATGTTAAAAGGGGAACCTCGGCTGACTCAGTAGAGCTCTGTTCATGTACACAGAGTAGATAGGGACCAAAGGTTTGCTCTGTAATGGTTTCCATAAGAGGCATCTCAGCTCAGTCCCTGTAATTGTGTGGTGTGAATAATTGTTGATCTGTTAGTAATTTTGGGCAAGTCTGTTAGCACCATGGCCTGATCAGCTGAGCTTTGCAGAGACATCACTGAGCTGTTCTGTTGCTCACAGTCACATTGTTCTGGTAATTCATTTCTTCCTACAAGGCAGAAGAATATGGGAGTTGCTGGTATTAGATAACTCTCCCCGTTTTTCTGGCTAATCATGATTGTGCCCCATCAAGTAATATTTCAATTCAAGCATGCTTATTCAGTTCTATAGCTTGGAAGGTAGTTGCTTTCCTACTTAATGCCCATTAGCTAATGACATTGAGGTAAGCTGGCCTAAAGAGAGCTCATAACTGATGACCTTATTCTACCAGGGTGCCCATGAACCAAGAACAAAATATCATTTTATTTGAGCATTGAAACAGGTATATATAACCCATGTTTCTTCCCCAAGAAAAAAGTTTAGTAGTTCAATCTTTAGTACATATATATCTATACACACACACACACATACAGTATGTGTATATACAAGACTTGCTCGTCTGTGACTTGCACGTCAAGCCATTTGATGACAAAGCAGAGAAAACCACCAGCTCTCCAGCTTCTGAAGTAAAGCACTGCTGCAAAAAGCATTATAATGAATAACTGACTTTTGTCTTAGTGGTGCCTTCATCTTTTTATTCCTTTTTAAAATAAAGTCTGTTTTGACTGTTTTGCTATACTGTTAACAGACGAACACACTCAAAATGTTGGCAGTTAAGTTCAAGACTGGATTAATATAGGTTTGTTATTTTACTAGCATATCCAAAGGCAAATACTACTACTGGACTCCACCCTTCAGCTGTGAAGCAGGTTGTAAATCAGTCCCTTTTGGTGTTGTTTTAAAAGTAGTTTAGGGGCTTTAAAATGGTATTTAACATTATTACAGTCCGCTTGAATATTGTACAATTTCTAACTATTTCTTCTTTTTTATATCCACTTTCCTGCCACTCAGAAGCTTCTAAAGAAAACAGTGCAGTCACTCTTAATGCCAAGGTGTAGCAGAAGTGCTTATACTGTTCTTAATGACTGTTGTCCCCCAAGTATTTAGGTGCCATAATTTTTAGCTTGCTAGGAAAACCCAACATTTACAGAGAGAAAGAATGAAAGTCGGGTTTTCAGACTTTAAGGCTGGAATGGGTAAATTTGTACTTGTGTCTTTCCCTAGGAAAGCTCCAGTAGGTGCACAACCAACAGTCCTTGTCCCTGTGCTGCCTTCCTTAATGTATCACTAAGACTATGGAAAAAAATACATTCTGCGCCTGGAAATCCAGAAGGAAATGGCTACTGGGTCAGGAGCCAGCAGTTCTGATGCTAGCACACATTCAGGGCCATCCATCAAGCACTCGGTGACCTATGAAAATTGTATTCAAAAATATCCTTGCTCCTGTGTTTCTATTTTAAAATTGTGGTCCCTGGGTTTATTCTCTTTCCTCAAAGTCAGAGCAATATAATCTGAATGCTCAAGAAAACTATTGTTTGAGCTGATCTTCTTAGATTCTTGACCGATTCTAAAAATAGGGCCTTCCTGTCCATTAAGATAAGACTGAAATGCTGGTGACATTAAGCACAGCTGTAATAGCTTTGGTGTTCTGATCTGCAAAAAAATATCCATCCTGTCTAGCAGGGCCATCAGGTTGGTCTGGTCTCTCAGATCTGGGTGAGAGGGCCAGTCTATCAAATGTCACCTCCCACCATGTCCTAGCACTGCAGCTATTGTCCCCACAGGAGAGACCCAGCAAACACACAACATGTCAGAACTCTTGTGATAAAGCCTGTGTACCCTGGAAAACAAATGTGCTTCTCCCTCACCTCATTCAGTCCTGATTTCACGTCCCTGAGCCCTCTTGTGCTTCTTGTTTTGGTTTTCTCTGCAAGGCTCCCCTTATCTGGACTCCTGCTGGATCTCACATTCCCCTTCGCATCCTGCCCCTGTGCCGGGGAGGGCACATGGGAGCAATACAACCTGTGCTGGGTGTGCTCAGCCTCACCGACGGACAGGCATCTGTGCACAACATGCTTTGCAAACACAAGACTGCTGGCTGTGTCAGAAGCATGTTTAGAGTTTCCGAAATGTAAGCACTAAAAGGTGAAAAAACCCTATGATCTTTCAGTCCCCATAATCTAAGCACTGTGTAGATTGACATCCAAACTTGCTTTCCTGCCCTCCCAACAGTGTGTTCCTGTTCCTGCTGCCCCATCAGCAGTGTTTGCAGCCTGCACACTAGGCTGGGCAAGGGGACTATTCTGAACACAGGCTGTCTTTGGGTATTTTTCTGGTTTAAGGTCATGTTAGTTCTAAACTGGATCAGGTTCCTCATCTGACCTACTACATAACTTCAGGAGCACTGGCATCAATAGAAGGAAGAAGGCAGAGCTGCTGGAGGCGGGGGAAATACAGGCTAACACCAGTCTCCCCTGCCCCCGGCTTTGGGCTGCTGGAAGACCACCAGCTGTGTGCTCCCAACCTGCCTCTTCCTTCACACCAGCTATTTCTCACCAGGACCAGCTCCTGACCTGGTGCTCAGGTTACTCAATGAGCTGATATCTCTATATATGGCTTTGAGGTACCAGCAAAAAGAATGGATTAGAGATGGGTGATGATAGGCAGGCAAGGGTCAGCTGGGGTGTTTCTCTCAGGAGTGGTTGACAGTGTGTGTAGTGTGAATCTGAACCTGCACAAAGGCAGAGGTAAAAGCCCCGGCTGATTGTGTTCCTGTCAGACATAAACAAGAGTTTAGCAATTTACTTTGGGAGTCGGATAGTAGTTTACTTACTACTTCTGCAAGTATCTGTCTGTGTGCTGTAGCTCTCTCTCCACTCACCACCTTCTCCACCCCCTATACACACACGCACACACAGACACACACACAATGGCTTCTTTGTTGGCGTGGAAAAATGTTCCACAGGGAGCTGCACATCCCAGAATGCAGCTCTGTTTTCGTCTAGAGTTGTGATGGATCACTGTGGGGAACCTTAAATCTCTACAGTGCTCAGATCTCTATCAAAAATGAGGGCAGCTGGAGTATGCTCCATTTAATGTAAACTACGTGTATAGCTGGATTCCTTACCACCTTGTCAATGCCACCCCCAACTGCCAAGGCCTGAGAGCCCCTGAGTCTACTGAAACCAAAAGGAGGTGAGGATTTTCTTTGACTTGGATGCAGGTATTTTAAAGGGAACATGGGAAATAATTAACACATAATTAACCTGTGGAACTTTCTGCCAGGAAGTATTATTGAGGCCAACTGCTCTGCAGGGTTGGGAATATGAATAATACTAAGTCCAAAGTGGAAAAGGTATCAGTCTTAGAAGTAGGGAGGACATAATTAACAAAAATGAGTCAAGGAGATGGATTTCTTATGAATAAATTATTTCCTAGTGGTCTATAATGACACATCTTGTACATTCCTGTTAAGCCCCTGGGAATAGCTACTGAAGAAGACAGTAGAGCACTGGTCTGATTCACTCCATCAAATGTTTCCTATTAAAAATGCCGTATTGCAGATGTACTCTAGAACTAGTAGAGCAGCACTCACACTGGTTCCTACTGTGCTCCAGATAATAACTGATTGTTCAAAAAATGTAAAAAATATATATATTGATCCCAGATCTGTCACTCTTGTAGATTGCCATTATTTGAATGGTTCATTGCCACATCACCTCACTGGCAATTTGTTTAAGTGAAAAAATATACATGGAGGAAACCATACTGTTTAGGGAGAGGACTGCATAGAAATGTCAGGTTGAAAGGCCACCCTGCCGAGGATGAACCTTTGCAGTGGTCTGTAGGTGTCTGAGGAGAGGACGTAAGCAATGGAGTAGGTGTACTTTCTTTGTAGTGTTTGTGATTTTACACGCTTCTACTGTATCTCCACATCCTTGCCACCCCAAAACACTTAAGAAATTTCTTTTCAGTCAAAGTACTTTTTCCACAGACTGACTCCATGTATGAAAGCTCAATACAGTGATCCTCTGCATAGTCCCGATCCATAATTTCCTGGATTCAAATAGTTGCGGGTGATTTTTCATCGAGTTGTGAGACCTCAACGTGTGCGCAGAATGTCCCGCGAACCCATCAGTTTGTGAATATGTAATGAGTTTATGAATATATAATTGGTCCCCCCCGCTGTCATCGCCCGCTAGACTTGCTGTACATGCTTCCTTCCCACTGTTTAGGAGAAAGAGGAGCCGGTCCCATCTATGTGAAGCCGGGACAGCTGCCACGCTGCCAGCACAAAGGGACCGACCCCATGCCAGCACTTCTGGGCAGAGTGCTGCAGCTCTGAACAGGGGGAAGGCGGGGAACGGTTGCCACTGCCAACGCCAACCTTGGGGTGGCGGCAGACAGGAGATTTAAACCCAGGTGGACAGGAGTGGAGCCACCAATTCGGCACTGCGTTTCAGCTCTGCCGGCACCAGTGGAACATGGGCAGCATAGCTCGGTGTGTCCCAATGCCAGCAGCGCAGATTACTGACGTCAGAGTGCTGGCACTGGTATGCCCCTCACTGCCCAAAATGAAAAAGAGCTGCGGGATGGGCAGCAGGCGCAGGGACAAGCGGGGCTGTGGCTCTCCTGGCGTGGGACACATCTCCCATCCGGCCCTGCCCTGCACATCTTGGGAGTCGCCTGCCCCATCTCGGGGCGACTGGATCAGCGCTGCTTGATCGCATCCACTCTTGCCAGAAAAGCTTTGGTCAGGGCTGTTACATTCCTGGAAAAATAAACCCCAAACAAAGCAGCCCCTTTGAACAGCAGGGACTGTCCCAGCCTGTACAGCTGTTGCTCCCATCACACAGTGCCACGGTACCCACAGCGCTGCCCCGGCCAGCACTGAACTAATTCCCCAAGCCTCCCTCAGAGTCCTGCTCTGGAGACGCGTGTGACCTCCGCCCTGTTTGAACACAAGAGACACACAGCAGCAACCAGAAACCCCAATAAAAACCCCAATAAAAAAACCCAGCAGAGACACTCCAGGGAAAGGACAGTGGCAGAAGGCTAGGCTCCTGCTTGGTTTTTCAGGAGGAGGAGGTGCCGGCTTCCCGGCTACCAGCCGTGCCAGTTTCTGTACTCGGAAAAGCTCCCTTCCTGATGCTGGGAGGCGGCAAAAGTTGTTTCCTCCACTTTTATGAGGCATTACAGAGGGAGTCACGCCCTCAGGACCATCCTCCAAACTTTATTAGGGGAGGGGGTGTGGCTAAAGGCATGGCCTCCTTGACTACTTAGTGGGTTCGCTATCCTCGCAGATTCCAAGACTCGCTTGAAGAGGGCCAGACCCAACAGCCCGCAAGTAACGGGGGATCACTGTACATCCTTATCTTTTACTGCTCTCCATGGATTTTTCTCTAATATTCTTGTTGCCTTTCCCTTTTGAATTCTGATGCATACTTCTAGAGACTGGGTAGCCAAAACTGCATCAGAGATTCACATTGTAGAGGCACTGTGCATTTACATTTGGGCAACAAGCACTGTGGTTTTGTTCTACTAACCCCAAGACTGTTTACTCTTTAAACCACTGTGAAACCCAGCTGATACTTCCAGATGACAAACCACAATGAGAGCCAATTCTATTTCCTAAGTAGTTTTTGAACCTGCTTAAGAAGTATAACTCCAGGAGCAATTCCTTGAGACAACTTTTAGTGGTTATTTTCTCTATTGGGGAAATTAAACATGGTTCTTCGAGATTTTTCACAAGAATAAAACTATGGCTGTATTATATCAGACCAGAGATGCCCACAGCCCTGTCGTTCCAACAGTAGCTTGTGAAGACTTAGGGAAAGAACCAGGTGTTATACAGTGATATCATCTGTATATATTTTCCATATTATACAAGTCTGTGGCTTGGGAACATCTTGGCCAGGAGATTGCATTTGTTTTGGTTCTCACAGTCCTTGGGTGACCTTTCCTCTGTTCACATTCACAATGATTTTTTAAGACTTTTTATTTCAGCCATTTATTAATCTGAAAGAGAAACTTGTCCTTATTCTTGAAGATCCTTGGTCTAGGGAAAATCAGTTAAGAACTGTTAGTTTCTGACCTTTCCTTGAAACTCCAGACTTGTTCATCTGACAGCCATAATAGCCATTGACTGTTATAAAAATTATATTTTAATATACCTTGAAAAGTACCTTTTTCGAGTATAATCTCCTTTTCCATTTGTCTATTCATATGTAGAAACCCAAGGGATTGCAGCTCATGAAAGCTCTCCAACCTAGCCTGAAACTAGCAGCCTCAAAGTGCTTTGAGACGACGGGAAGGTGCACAGACCTCTATTGGTTATTCAGCCTTCCACATTGTTATCGGTACTCAGCAAGCCAGATGAAAGCTACCTTTGCTGTCTACTCAAGTCACAGTCACACCTCCAGGTTGCAGTATAGACACTCCCTCGGTCTGAGAGTGTTACACTACATGAATTCTTCCAGTTATAATAAATTTGCAGTGAAATATTAAACACTGGCAAATACATTTTTTTTGGCAAAAAGAAGCAAAAGTTGGAGTCTGAATTTAAAACTGTAATGCAACAAGTGAACATGCAGATTTATGGATTTAACAAGCACATACAACTTTTGAGATATACCTAGCAGACATCATCCTTTTAAAATGTCACAGTTCATGTAGCTGTCACTTCAAACACTAAGGAAACTGGCACTCTCAAAGTGCTAGCAAGCTTTGACTGGACAGTAATAAGACTCAGAGGCTTAAAATTAAAAACTGTCCAAGAAAATGTATAACTTCTTAAGGACCTCATTCTGAATGTTTTATTCCACACTCCAGTTTGCAAAGAAATGGCTGTCGGATCAGCTAAATAAAAATGAGATGTTTCCACTGTACCTTCAATAAAGGAAACAGAGCTGTTTGTAATGGAGCAGCTTCCATGGGGAACTTTATGAGCCCCACTGACTGAAAAATGTCTTCTCCTGAGGTTTGCTTGCCTTTCTCTGGCAGGTGTCTAATCAGTGATGCTGACGTGTTTTATGTTGTGGTCCATCTGAATGTCACTGATGAATAGGATGTATTCTAATCCTGCAGTTATCAAAAGCCTCATTTCAGTTCACAAGTCAGATAGTTTTTCTTTCAAATGCAATCTCATGGCCATTTTAGTAATGTCAGCTTGGAAATCTTATTGCAGCCTATTTTGGCAAACAAGGTACACTGACCTAATTGAGACCTCTGGTATGAACAGACAAAACTCCCTAGGTTTTGAAACCTGCTGCCTTTCTCCTCCTAACACCAGCAGACAGACACCCCTATGGAAGCAGCTTTCTCCTGCTGAAATGCAGCAAATCATTTTATAAATGAACATTTTCTTCTGGTTCTTCAGAAAGTTAAAATAAACATTAAAACCCATAACACAAAAACACTTTTTATGAATTCCAAGCAGACTTCAATATTCGAAGAAATACGCTTGCATTTGAATTTGAGAACTTAAAAAAATTTTCTGGTGAACTGAGGCAAGAGAACTCTGGAGCAAATTTGTTCTATACTAACAGGACATTCTGCTGATGCACGCTGATGTACAGCACTAAATAATCACAGATTAGATGTTTTACATGTTATTTTCCATATATACCTGGGTGTAATGTTACAACCAGCCATCTCATCATCATCCTCTCAAAGACATGCTGATTGTATTGGGTATTCCTGTCCTTTTACTCAGGATTAGTTGTCAGCCAGATCAATTCCCTCATCCAAATGACCTCACTCTCTTGAGACCTGCTGTGAACTCAGTGAGGGACTGGTGCACAAAACTGAGCACAAAAGAAAGAACATCTCTTGTCCTTTCAAACAGAGGCTCAAAATTACATTTTTCAAAACTCTTATGCAGCTGTTGGGCATTGATTAGTGCACTGACTGCCTCGTTCCACTGGATTAGTTTTTTCCCTTCATGACTCCAGTCACACTTCCAAGTCAAAAGTTTCTTTTGGGTGTGGTGGGATTTTGCGCTTTGACTTAATTAAAGCACATAACAGAAGCACAGCTAGGTCTCTTTTATAAACATTTATATACTTGAAACACATTAGGGTAAACAGATTGTTTGTAGTTTCCTCTTTCTTCTATGAAGAGTTCCTTTTGTGAGGCAAATTGAAAAGAAAAGAAATACTCCTCCCAATGGGAATGAAGAAGAAAAATAAGAAAGCCCATTAAAATCCTAGGACTACATTAAAAAAAAAAAAGGCAAGAAACAATTCCTGCATTAGTACTAGGGGACAGACCAAAAATGAATGTTGTCTGTCAATGTCAGATGTTCGTCAAGTTCCTTTTCTTGTCTCCCCTTAAAGAATTGAAGAAGCAGCAAGAACCATGATGCCAATGCACTTCTCTAGTTTACTGACCTCCATTCTTTCCCCTGCTAAACTGTCAGGCTCCTCAAAAAAGACTTTTAGCTCATGAGAAGTTCAAGGATTTCTAGCTTGTACATAGGATTGAAATAAGAGATTTTAATGAAATTCCTGATTTGTTACTGAGCTAGAGTATTGTCACAATACACTATTTTGTTTTGGAGAATTTGTTTGTTTGACTTGCAGCACAAATCTAAGTAGGGCAAAAAGAAACTTCAAGAAAATGAGGAAAAGAGGAATCTCCACTCTTTGAGTTATCAGATCCTTTTTGTTCAGTTTGTAACAGGCATGTGGTGGGATACAATGGGGTACAGTACTTTTTGAACAGTACTATCCAAATACTTGCCAAAAAGTAGCTTTATGGCTAACTTCTTTTTTGTGTGAGTAAGATGTTGTTCTTGTGAATGCAGCCGTAGTGTTACTGCAATTTTATCAGCTGGGGACACAACGTACACAGTCGCAGCCGAACTCACAGATCTGCCTTCCCTGAATCAGTTACCAGGAGACAACATCCCAGACCTTTTAACAGCTTTTCGGTATTTAAGGCCACTTTTCTCAGACAGAGTCCTGCCACTGGATCCTTGAGAACACAGGTGACAAAAACATGAATTCCCCTTGTATGACTACATGTCAAGCATGTCCTCCCCTTCCAGTGCAATGTGTGTCACAAAATTCCTGCTTCCAGCCAGGCTGATTAGGTGTGTGGCTAGAGTTGACTGGCTAGTTGGGATGATTTCTTTAATTACTCCACTGGGAAGACTAAACTATTTCCCTAGCTGTGTCCAATGAGCTGGTCGTGTATTAGACACCCTCTATTTACAAGGAGACGACAAGGCAAAATATTTAGTATAGGGTGTATTGGATGGATGGATTATGCAGAAATGTGGAGGTGGAACAGGCGACATATTTAAGAAAGGTGCAGATGTGTAGGTTGAAACACCTAGACTATCAGCCTATGAAAGTTTTGAGTCCTTTATTCTTTTGCTGCTCTAGATACCAACATAAGTGAAATGAAAGAGTGGCTCATGGACAGCACTTCGGTTTCCCACAGACCAAAGGGATTTTGAAGCTGGCCTGAGGGGAGAAGGGAGACTACTGAGGGGTACAATGTCCCTTGCATCCCAGTGGCCCTTCTAGGGTCACAAAAATTTCTGGAGGATCTGCACTCTCTTCTGACAGCCCAAGGGGATCTGTGGTGTCTTGGTTGCTGGGTAGGTCAGGGTGAACATTTGCACTGGCATTTCGCAGTACTGAGCACTGTGCTCACATCAACCTCCACAAAGAGACTACAAAATAATCTGCTTCTTATGAAAGCTGTTCTCTTTGGCTAAAGGACTTAATAAGAAAGACACAGGGAAGGAAAGTCAAATGCCCAGCGGGGCAGTGGGGTGTGGGCAGGCTGCATGCTGACAGCCTCTCTCCTGGGACACCACACATGTGCCTGGACAGCTCTAGCAGGGGACATGGCCCCTGTCACCCTCTGCTCAGCACTGTATATTTGTCACCAATTATACACTGCATTGCATATTTAATATCTCACAAAACTTGTATAACTTCCAAAGCCCATATGTCATGAATGAGATGAAAGTGTAAAAAAATCCCTTTAATCCCAGGGACATCAACCTCAGATTTTTACATTGCTGCTATCATATGTTTCTCCTGAGCCTAGAAGTTTGTGGGTTTTTTGGTTTGCCCATTAAGTTTTTCATGATTCCTTTAGTGACCCACAGGCTATCTAGGTGTTCTTGGTCCTGCCTTCACCAGGTACAGAAGCTACAGGTCTTGCTGGACATGCCTACTGAAATTAATGCAGAAAGTTGCCCACAGTGTCTTGAGTTGTAAAGCTCTCCTATAATAAAAACCCCTCAGATTTATGGCCAGGACATGCTTGTCTGGTGTATTGGTAATAGCTTTCTCCTTGTAGAAATATATATTCAAAGAGATATAAAAATGTTGAGCTGTCAAAAAAATGTAAGCTGCCACAGTTATCTATTATTTTTCAGGGAAAAAGTGCTCATTTGTCACTGACCATCTTCTCTTGATGTGGTTATCCCCAATTAGGCTAAAAGTGCTAGAATGACAATATAGTGTCTGCCAATTCAGCTTTACAATGGCTAGATAATTATAGAGCAAAAAAATGGAATGTCTGGAAGGGTGTTAACCGAAGAGCAAGAGGCCATGTATATAAACTTGACAATGATATTGAAAGGCAAGAAAAGGACACTACCAGATAATAGCATTATGATGTGCAAGAGTTATTTACATGCAACCAGAGCTTGTCACAAATAATGAGAATTAGAGGAAAGCTCATGCCCTTGGATGCCAGACATACCATGGAACCTGTTTGCCTCAAAAACAAAAACTTGGGAGTTTAATTTTCTTTCTGTGCTGCACAACACAGAAAATCCGAAACCACATTTTATGATTGGGCCTAAAAGATGGTGATAGTGTCAGCCTCCAAATGCCAGCTCTACTTCATGCCAGCCTCCAAATGCCAGTTCCTCTTCAGAGGTCCATCAGCTCCAGAGAATAGTGGGAAGAGGAATATGGAGCATGAGGAACTGTTCAGTTTTTGTAAGAAACCGTGTGTTTTGGGTGATGGATGAACTTCCAAGAGCTGACTACAAGAGTTAGCAACACCAGATACTATTTTGGCCTTGTTTTCATCATCTAATAATACCTATAGAAAGGTTAGACAAAACTACATTGATTTCTATGGACTTCACCCAATATCTTTATGGCTTCAGAAGGTCTTCAACCTCTTCTATGTGTAAAAAATATTAAATTGCAGCACAAGATCCAGTATCCTTCACCTATCTAAATTAAAATCTCCTGCAAGCCGCTTGTAGAACTTGTTTACATCTGAGCCTCCCCTGCCCATTTTCTGAAGTGGTTTAAACCCTCTCTGAACAAACAGAAGCATTCTTTGCTATGTCCTGTCTTGACCAGAAATTATGCTTAGAGCAGCTCAATTAATTATTTGAAGGGTAGTTTAGCACAAATACCACAGTGTGCTAAAACAACCCCATTGCTTTGAGCCTGCTCTGAGCATGGGCAGAGCAAGCCAGTGTCTGCCTGGAGAGCACTGTGTAAATATCCTTTTTCCTAAACCAAAAGGAAGGCTTGTACAGCATCCAATAGAAGGTCCTGTTCTGAGATAGGGTCTTTTATCTGCACTGAAAAATAAACAAGGACCTAATCGGTAGCTAATAAATATCTTCAGGATTTGGCCCATAGAAATGATAAATAGGATAGGTCTGTCAGATTATGAGGTGTACATAAGATTTCTCAATTTTTTTTCTAACTGTGGCTGTACATTAAAGGAGACACTATGCCAAAATTGCCCCAAATCATGATGTCCAGTATATTGCACAGTGTCCCACTCTGTTGGTAGGGGGAAAAAATGAAAAAAGAAAGGAAACTTAAACAAAAAGTATTCCTTAAGCTGTGAATGAAGAAATGCAAATTTTTAGATGTTGTGGTGACAGAGAAAACTTAAGAACTGGAAGCAAGTTCACTATTCAGGATTGAAGAGCAGGAGAGCAGGCAGCAGTTGCCCTCCGTTTTTAAGTAAATAAACCACACAATTTGTTTTTTAGGCCCTGTCCTAATTTAGTGAGGTTTCCTTGCTATTCCTGTACAGGAAGGATGCACTTCATTGCCTGTTGCCCTCTTTCTGGAATCACATTGCCTCCCTGTGATTTTCCAGCAAACACTTCGACACGTGGAAAGCAATTTTACCCCTATTTCACTTTTTTTAAATTTTATTTTTTTATGCAACATAGCATCTGGGCATAAGAGGGGAGAAAAGGCTGTGTCAGCAGCCAACAGATGCCTCTCGGATTGCCAGTAGACAGTGCAATGTGGGCTGGGTGTGTTCTCACCTACAGATGGTTCGGTAGTATCCTGTGTTGTTCAACATCCTGGGTGAGAAAAGCTCTGCCATGCTCCTTAAGAGTCATTTCCATGTAGAGTAAATCTCATACTGACAGTTCTGAGGAAAATTGCATTTATGCAATTCATCCCATTATGGGCTGTTTTCCATCAAAGCAGTCACTGCTCAACTGTAACCAAGGTTGCTGTTTGCATTGCTGGCGGAACACAGTCTCTAAGTGTATGCGGTGATGTTGCAGTGAAATGACTGACTATCACTGAAGTTCAGCCGAGTGACTACTTCCACCACTCTACCCACTGTCCTAGTCATCTCTCCACTTCTTCCCACAGCTCTCCACAATCTCCCCAGAATTCCTGCCCTCAACTAGGGTGCCAAGGCTACATGCATGGCTTCTTCAGGCTTCAACAGATATAAAATCGATGTGGAAAACTAAGAGGGTAGATTTAAATAAGATATTAGGAAGAAATTCTTTACTATGATGGTGGCGAGGCACTGAAACAAGTTGACTGGAGAACTTAGAGATGCCCCATGCCTGGAAAGACTCAAGGCCAGGTTGGATGGGTCTTTGAGCAACTTGGTCTAATGGAAAATGTCCCTGCCCATGGCATGGGGGTTGAAACTAGATGATCTCAAAGGTCCCTCCCAACTCAAACTAATATATGACTCCATAATAAGAGCAAAGTTTAAATATTAGTTTTCATCTCAGGAGTGTACAAATACAACCCACACCAGCTGGGCTACATTGAATGTCTTCCAACGTTCCCCTCTAATCAGGTTTGACATCTCTATCTAGGAATATGTAAATATTTCTGAATGTGGCTTTAAGTGATGAAAGTGTCTCAATGCCATCTGTTTTCTCTGAAACAGATCATATTCTTCCCAGGCTCTTCATGCTGAGGTAACACATCTGAGTATTCCGGTCCCATGTTGTCCCATGGAGGTGCTCCTTCAGTATTTCACAAAGTCTTTTCACATCAAGACTCTTTCCCTCCATGTTGCTCTGTGCACCAAGCCCACCAGCACCCATAACGAACAGTGCAGGGGACTGTACCCTCCAGTTCCACACAAGCGGTCTCTCTGGGCGGTTGCCTGAAACTCATGTAAAGCATGACATTTCTGCCAAGGGGGCCATCTCCTCTCCCTCTACTTTGTCCTTACCCCTTTATTGCTCACCTATCCCTACCTGGGGCTAAAACCTCCTTCCAGCCTCCTGGGCAGCCTGGCATTGGTGGGGTCACTGTGCGCTCTCTCCTATGTGCTTGTGCATAGGAGACCTTGAACACTGTACAGCAATGCATGTTGTTCCTAGTAGTTTCATACAGCTGTGAACTGTGTAAGAAGAGAGGTGTGCCTAGGGCTCAGAAACATCACTCAAGGTAATCAAGCAGAGCATGGATGAGCCAAAGTCTCAGAGATTTCAAGGTTTCACATTGATGCCTCCTGGGATGTACCCAGCAACTAACAAGTCGTTCTCAGGAACTGTGCTTCAAGAAAGACCTGTTCTGCTTTATACCCTTCAAAAGCTGCCTATGTTATGCATTAAAATAGAAAAAAACCCACTAAGCTGGATTTTGGCTGTTAAGTCTTCCTGGTTTGGCATCTTACTTTGATGTTTGACCTCTTCCTTCCCTTTTCAATTGCCCTCACATGACTTGGAGGAGTCAGGCATATGGGCATTTTAAGACAATTCTCTCAGGAGTTTGTCTCCTTCTCCAGGCACTTAAATACTTACGTGACGCTGACCTGTTGGCACCTTAACAAGCCTCTTATTTCTTCATGTTTCATCTATCACAAGGAGCACTCAGAGTTTGAGAGCACAGAAGTTGGTGTCTCTGCAAATTGTCTAACCAGACAATCTAATGGTTACAGAACATACTGAACAACTAAGAGAAAATTATAAACCTAGTAGTACGGCCTTTTAATGTGTCCTTTCATTTCTATTCACCTGGAAAGAACCTGACTAAATGGCAAAAATGAGTACCTGTGGAGTCAGTGGGCCAATCACATTCCTGATGTAAGGCTAAGGAAGTTACACTTGGGACAAGTTTACCTCAGTGGATTTAGGTATGCCTCTGTTTTTCACGTCAAAGGACTCACAGCTGATAGAAAACACAACTCAGTACATTCACATCATCCATGAAATGAACCCATGGTTCATGTCATTTAAATCTGAAGGCATACTATATGTTTCATATTTCTTGTCAAATAGCCCTCAGAATGCTGTATCAGCCTTCATGATTCAATCACCCATGAAAGCTGACTTAGCTGGTCTTTTAGGATTTCTGCCTCTTCAGGCATACCCCAGTGAATGGAAGAGATCCAGGGCAGGGGGATAAATGCCCCTTCCTTCCCAGAGAGTTATAGCATTAAGAGTTGTGAAAAAGTATTCAAGATCTTCAAAGCACCCGAGCCTCCATCCCATGCCTCCCTGTGGAAGGGAGTAGGGGGGCCACAAAGAATGGGGAATGCACTGGAGCAGGACCAATGTCATTTGCCTTTGGGCCAAGCACATGACACAAAAGCAGTTGGCAGCTACATTTCTGTTCCCTCCTTATCACACCCCCCCCCCGTCTGTCGTGAGCCCAGTGTGTTCAATCCCAAGGATCTATCCCAAAATGTTTAGCTCATTTTGTACATATTAGCTTCAAGTAATCATACACCACTGAGTCATACATCATGGGATTAACAATCCTACACATGGTATAAACAGAACCTAAATAAAATCCCAGAAAAAGGATATTGCCTTTTAAATAAGTCCTGACAGCTGTGGAAAATATTATGCCCCAATACAACCCTCCCATACGATATACATTAATACGAAGAGAACCCCAAACTGTTCCTCTGGATATTTTGCAAGGTTTTATTTTATTATGGATTGGACATATTGAAGTAAGACTATAATCTTATTGTGCTCTGACCTGTGCTTTTACTGCACTGTATAAACAGCAGTTACTATGTTAGATGGAGAAATGTTTACAGAAAGAAGAAATAAAAACAAACGAATTTATTGTGTTGCAGAAATTCGAAACAGGGCTGAAAGTCTGCCCATGTGTTTTGTGCTTGTAAGACTTTTCCCTGATGGAAACAGACAGCTTAAACATGACAGAAGCACAGTGAGGTCCTGCGCTATCAAGAATAAAATGTAATATCCGCACAGCACTGACTCTCTCCAGCCAGCCTTGCCTGCAATCAAGACCCTTGATATGGCTCTTGTTGTCTGTTCACATACAGCAGGTTTGGGATCTAGCTGTTTTTAATAGATTTTGAAAATCTTTTTAAAGTGTTAGTGAAAAGTGCCAGATTGACAGCTCTGGAGTCTTTTTTTAACTGCAGAAGGAGTACAGCACGGGAAATGGCAAAACAAACTTCCTTCCCCAACCCACTCTCCAGCCCCAACAGTGCCGGAGAGGACAGAAACACAGCGGCTTATCCTTCTCTACATCCTTCTTCAGTGTGTTAAAGCACCCACAGCAAGCGGCCACCAGGCCTCATAGGCTACAATATTCATTTTGGTAAAGGTGTTGTCTCCTTGTCTCTTTGAAAACCTGACTTTTATTCAAGAAAAAGATCATTAGAGAAAAGTGGATTTTTTCACATCATGGTTCAGCATCTTCCTGTTGACATTTTTATTGACAAGCGTATCAAGATTAATGCTGGCATGACCATTTAGATATTTTATTTTCCCAAATTCAGTGGTTTTGGCAGAAAAGAATACTAACAAACATGCCAGTGATATCCTTGATAAGAAGATTGATTAAAAACCTCATATGCAAAATATTAGCTATAAAGCACAGAAGTGAAAAACTGGCCTATTTTCAACCCTACAAAATGGAAACAATTTTAAAATTCTTCAGGATTTTTCTGTTTCACATTTCAACCATCCTTGTGATCTTCCAAGTCAAATCTCCACAGACTGCTCAAAAAGGAAAAAAAATCCTTAAAATGAAATCCTGACCCCACTGAAGTAATCTGCAAAGCTCCAGCTGAATTCAGCTCAGCTAGAATTTCACCTCTTATTTGTACACTGAGCAAATCTGATCTGGAGTTGGTAACACATAATAAACATAGGACCCTAGGATGCCATTTTTAGACACATTTCTGGGGAGAGTTGTGCTTTAATTTATTTTGTCAACTGTTTCCACTTAGGTTTTTCCTATTAATGCTTCTGTTACCCACTGCATAGTAAGGTTATACCTCGTATAAGTTCTTCTCCCTTAATAATTGTGGTACTTTTGCAAATTTTACTGTCTTTGATATGTGATTTCAGAATAATGAATGCCTGTCAAACTGATTTCTTGCTGTCTTAAAATAGGTAGATGTGTTAAGCAATTTGCACTAGGAAACAGGCATGATATTACTTAAAATGGCAGTCTGTCCCTTTCAGACCTCCCATTGTAAAATGTCTGTTTATACATTAAAAAATGAATTTCTGAGATTAACTGCGCATCAGATAACACCCTGAAAAATGTTGTCAGTCGTCAAGTAGGACAAGAAAGGTAACACACATCCCTTCACCTTCATGAAAGAGGATATCACAGTCCAGGTGATGTACTTGGTGACTTCAAGAATAGTTCATAACATTAAATAAACCAGGGACATAAAGGGATTATCCTGAAATAAGAACTAGTCAGAAAAGAGACAAAAAAAATATAATTCTTGTGATAATTTTTTTTCTCTTGTAGCAGTCAACAGGACAAATCTCGCCCGGAGAAGTTAAAGACTAGATGTTCTGAAAAAAGCTCCTTGACAAACACAACAATACCTCACTCTTTTGCGCTTCATCATTCGTGGGTTCAAGGCATTGCGAGTCTTTTTCCATGTCTTTACTGTCTTTACCATATTTACCGCTACTTCACAGATTTTCCTTATTGCGGCATCTTTCTGGAAATGACTCCCCCTGATATTCCAGGGATTACTGTACCACTTTTTGGGAGGAAAATTTTACTAATTAATAAATAAACAATTGTATCAGAATTAGGTTTTTAAAGCTTAAACCATTCACTATATCACATTAAATGTCGAAAGGAGTAGATGCCAAGAAATTATCATATTGGTACAGAATCCCAGGTTTTGGAGGAAAGAAAAGATTTTTCAAATATACATATATGTGTATTTAAAATGGCAGTCTGAAATTGCTTGGGGAAGACTTAGGGAGGTGCCTGAATCACTGAATGCAGGTGATGGTAGGAAAATAAACCTTAATCACACAGTCTTGAAATTAAATATATTTTAGACTAATGGGAAACAGGCTGGAAAGAAATTCAAAAAGTTAGCTATTCCAACTTTCTCTAATGAGGTGGGATCAACTTTATGCGTTGTGTGGAGTCTAATCTGCATCTTCCTAGGTAAGTGAAGGATTTGAAGTAATCAGAAGTGTGTGACCTATGCCCAGCAGTCCTTGCTTTAAGAAAGCAGAGTTCATGTGTTCCTGTGATATAGGCAGATATCAAGTGATTCACCTTGATGCTGAAAAAGTTTTCTCAGCCCAGCATAGAGAGTACTTTACAACACCAATTCGTGCTGTTAGAGGGCAATCTGTTAGAGGAGTATGACTGAGAAATGTTCACAAATCTATGAGCTGATAAGGTCTTCAAAATCTGCTTTACAGCAGAAATTGAAAGAAATGCAACCTATTTACTTTGTCTGACAGAAACTGGGGCATGGTTGCATATTAAAGAGGAACAACTCCAACAGCTCACTGATCCCTAGAGAGATAGCCTGAGTGCCTGCCCCCTGCTCTGAGGGCAACCTGCACACCCAAAGTTCCTTATGGGAAGATGCTTTGGATATCAGATAGGTCTCAATTTTATCAGTGCAAAAGGAATGCAAATCAGTAGCTACCAAAGGAAACCTTATAAAGCTGTGATGTTTTCTTCGGAAAAAGAAGCCAGCTACCTCTGACTGCTGGAACAACTTCTTGAAGGCTGTAGTGGATTGATTGCCCAAACTGGATGTCTCTGTTAACATTTTCCAGCTCAACCAAAAGGTTTTGGTTTGGTTCAGGAATTGCTTCTTGGCTTTTGTTGTTTTATGGCCTTTGTTATATCAAAAGTCAGACTAGATGATCGTAACAGCCCTTTTCAGCCACCAGAACTTTGGATCTATTATACAATTTTAGGAAATCCCTGGCTCCAATGAGTTACATGTGGTATTGGGGAAAGCCAGTGGAGAATATTGCTTGTTGAGGTATGTGCACTCTCAGTTTATCACTGCACAAATAGGTGCTGTGCACAAAAGAAAGATAAGTGAGCAATTGTGTGAGCATGTAAATGAAACAAGATGATGCACTATAGAGAGAACGAGAGCATGATAAAACGAATCTCTATGTAAAACCAGCCATCTAATGGAAAAAGCAAGAACAGATGGTGAAACAACCCTCTAAACAAGCTGTTGCTTTAGACTCTGGCTGTCCACAAACAAGTTGCAAGAACAGTTATTTCTGATCCATGGTCCAGTGATTAAAGAGATGAAATTCAAAGGAAAAAGTGGGGGAACAAAAGAGGGGGAGAAAGAATGCATAAAACCCCAACCCAGTTTTAAGTTTCATAGTGGAATATCAAAGCAATATTGAAATACAGGAATACCAAATACCAATACTTTATTTTTATGTTTTGCATTTACTGAATCAGTTTCAATTGTAAGAAGCCCTCTGCCCTTAAGCCCTATGATATAAATTTTATTGAATTTAAAGGAAACAGATTGGGAATCTGGGACAGAAATATATATATATGTATTACCAATGCAGATCTTACGGTTTTGCCAGAGGAAGCTTCAAAACCATTTGATGTACTGCTTATTTAGTACCACTAACATATTCAGGAGTTTGGGATGGGAAGAAAGAGAGAGGTAAAGGAAGGCAGAGAAATCTGTGCAAAGAATAAGTATGTAATGTTCTCTCTCCCTGGAACCAATAAAGAGATCTGAGGCTGTAAGTGTGCCTGGGGAGATGTGAGTGAGTGAGTGAGTGAGTGAGTGAGTGAGTGAGTGAGTGAGTGAGGGAGTGAAGGGGGGGAGAGGGGGCGGGACGAGGAGGGGTAGTGGAGAGAAGACATTCTAGCTGCCAGGAAGGCCAAATAATATTTCCACCTAATTTTCTGTCAGTCTGAGTGTGAATACTCTAATGATGATGGCCATTAACACCCAGATGCTAAATGCCTTCTGGCAGAAGGGCAGCCAGATGCCCTTTTGTAGGTGCTGCCCAGGAGGCTTTATCCCTCACATTCCTAAATTACTGTCTGTCACCTTCCCTGCTACCAGTTAGTGAGCCCAGCACCTTTCAAACCCCTTGAGTACACAATGGCACTTAAGAGTGTGTTAGCCAACATTTGAGTTGTTTATTTCTGTCTCACAGCTGGTTATCTCCACTGGCTGTTGCAGAGGATCCTTGCACTTTGCTCATGCAGAGGTTTTGTGTAGAAATGGGCCTTCAAGCCACCCTGGAACAAGTCCAGGAGTAGTCCTGAGCAAAGTCCTGAGCACAAAACAGGGGATGGTCACTCTCTTTGCCTCCTAAATACTATTTCAGGAACCTGACGTACCTATCCAGTTTTCAGGAAAAATGCAAGCATTAAATTGAAGTCAGCTACCACTTGTAAAACAGTCAGTGATCTGGTCCTCTGGTAACAAACAGTCTTTGACACCATAGTGAGGAGTGTGTGTGTGTGTGTGTGTGATACACTCACATTTTCTAAAAATTGCCTTTCTGTCACCTCCACTTTTGCCTCCTACCCCGGCCTTCTGGCTGAGACGAGGGCTGTACCACTGGAGGGCTTAGGCTGCAACTTCCTCAACTTAAAAAAGAGTAAAACCCTATTCCCTACAGAAATGTTCTTCTTCTGAGAGAGTGAGCAGCTCCTTGTTCTGCCTGCTTCAGCTATGTGTTCCTTGAGTTGGCTGCCAGCAGAGCCAGTTGCCAGGGGTGACCCAGATGCCTGAGCTACTCCATAGCAGGAGTCATCATTTAGGATGTTAAGAAGGCCAGAGACTTTGTCCTTATTTTAGTCTTTCCACTCTTGTATCTGAGAAGGTAGAGGAGAGTAAACTTCTTCCTAGACAATATAAGGAAAATGTGGAAATGTGTTGAATGTAGGGGATGTGCTAATATTTCCCAGTGGTTTGGACTATGCCAGTGTCTCCTGGCCATGGGAAAGCTGAGGAAGTCACAAGATCCTGGATTTCCATAGATGAGGTAATCATGGTTGTGTCAGCTGTTGGTCTTGACACTGAGGAATTCAGCTGTCTCCATCCAAATTGGCTAAGTGAGAGGCCAAAAATGGACCAGCCTACCATAGGGTAGGAGGAATGGAGTTGTTTCTGAGAGACAGGAAGCTATGAGATGTAGATGAAACTGAATGCAGAATGGGTGCCAAACTCCCTTGAAACACGTGGGTCTGGGTATGTAGCTCGTGTGGTCAGTGACTAGTCTTCTTGAGTGATGAGTAACTATTTTCTGAGTATCCCTAGAACTGATCCAGTTACAGGGGGGAAAATGGGAAGGCGGAATAACTATTGGGAAATGAAGACTATGGAGTTGTGTTTGTGGCCTCTGCTCACATTACTCATAATATTCCAAAATCTGTGCCCGAAGAGGTAGGACCAGGCAGATAAATTCTTACATTGATGGGCAGTCACACAACTCTGAAATGTAATGTTAATATTTGAAGTGCCTCAAATTCACCAAAATTACTATTTGTATAAACATTTATACTGGAAAATAGTCTGATTTATTTGGGCATTAGTTATGACAAGTGTGTACTAATGTCTGTTTATGTTGCTATCATTAGGTACTGTTTTAAGTCACTCTCCCCTAAGAGTTTACACTCATCCTTACACTAATGTGTCATCACTTATTTGTCACTAAATTTTATGTATGTAATGTCTCTAATAAGAGATAGTCCCAGCAAAGAACTTCTAGGAAAATATTTTTCTTAAAACAAGTCCTGAGTTCACTTCAGCTGTGTTTGTCTTCTGTGACTACTGTAGAGAACAACTTTGTGAACAGTGATGTCTTCAGGAAAAATGAGTGCTGAGCAGACATTATAGAATATCAAGGAAAGGAAACTGTATCTTCTTAGGAGTGTTCATTAACACCTATCCGGTGGTAATCCAAACAGACCCAGTAGCATGTTACATGATCAAATTTAATGTTGGATATTTGTAAAAGCTTATTAGAAATATTTTTTAAAATAGATTTTTAATTTTTTTTCAAGAGAAAAAACATTTAGATTTTTAAACATTCTTTCTCATTCTGAATAAGCCTGTATTAACTAAGAAATTATTCTCTATTCTGGCCTTTCATAATTTCTGTATGATGCGCTTAAAAATCTGAAGGAATTATCATGCTTAGGACCTGAAAATCTAGAGACCAAGATATAAAATAATTCATCTGAATAAACATACTGAATAATAAGAAAATATATTTGTCAGTTATCCAATTTGAGAACTAAATGTGCTTCATGGAATGATTTGGCACAAAAATAAAAAGGTAACTTCTACTAGATTATTAGAGGGATTTCTCAAAACCACACTGAACATAACCCACAGGTTTCATGGTAATGTGAAGCTAGAATAAAATATTAATGTTTTCTAGTGGTAAAACACTTTTATTTCTTTAATTAAACTCACTGGACTGTAGTATCTAGGAACTGAAAAGAGGGTTACATACATCCAGTGTGGAATATACCTCCTGTGGTGGAGGTGCGATGACCATAATGCTAGTAATGGTGGACAACAGAAATCATCCATATGGCTGCTGAAAGAAAGCAACCATAGTATTTAAAAAAAAAAAAAATCCTTACTTTTGAATTACAATGTGTGCTAAAACTGAAAGGGACTTTTTTGCGCATAATCCTGATTAACAAAATGGTTGAAAGGTTTGAATATTTTTTAACTGATGGTTCTGACAAGTTAAAGCTAAATATACATTGCAGCAACCACTGTAGCATATACGTTTCGTGCACAAATGGAGAAAATAACATGTTGACTGTAATTTCATAAGACCAGAGGGATCAGTCTCAGATTCGTATCTTAAGATAAAACGGTACAATTACCATTGCAGTCCATCTTTCTGGAATATCTTCAGTCAAAGAAAAGTCAACCATAATTGTGGATTTCAATGGAATATAGATGTAGCAAAAATGTTTCAGACCACTGTGATTACATCATCTGCATCTTGAAGATCCTGTGCCATTTGCTCCCAAGCCCGGCACAGCCACAGCTTGCTCAGTGCATTGTAAAGACCAGTGATACTGTGCAGATGAACAGAAAGCAAACAAAACCCAGTCAGGGCTTATAGGGATTAGTGTGCCAACATATGCAGATTTTCTAACATTCATAGGGATTTCTGGGAGAGGTTCAGGAGGCTTGATCATGGTCTCCCCTAGCAAGATTTGCTGAAGACTATGGTGAGTGGTGAAGAAACCAGGATTGATGCTGTTGCCCATCAGTGGGTCCCTCTAAGGAGACCATCACACAGAGGAGACTGCCTTTCTCTGTGGACAGCGGCCACATCTGAAGTCTGACCAGGAGCAACTTCTTATCCTTGGGGAGCAAAGTAAATGGGAACAGACCTAAAAAATTAATCCCTGTGTCAGCAGGGCACTTTAGTGTTCCCTTTCCCACTCCTGCAACATAGATGGACCTCAATGGGATGATCTGGTTCTGGTATCTCCTGCTAAAAATTTTGTTTCAGGGCACAGACAATTGGACATGTTTACAAGACTATCAGGTGGGAGAGGGCCAAAAGGCAAAAAGATGGTGAGGAGCAAAAAGGATCTCCTAACACAGTGTCACCCCAAGTTTTTGGTTTCTTTTTAATGCCACAAGGTGCTGTGTATCCTGCTTCTCTGGAATAATAGACCAATGTTACGTTGCACATATGGTGCCATGGACCCTTTTTATTTAATCCACTCTTGAAAAAAAAATGCAGTGCCACAGCCATCTCATAGACTTATGCAAGTTATAATGATCATTATTTTAATTTTTCCCACAACTTTGAGGCTTAATAGCTTTAAAATCTTACAAGTTGTAAAAACAATTAAAGTAATAATTTTAAAAATAAGCAGAATAGGACCTTCAAAAGAATGTGAACCTTTAACACTTCACGGTTAAATAAGAGCCTTGTAAGACAGTCACTTGAAGGCCAGTTCTGAGAAAAAGCAGAAGCATCCTGTGAATTTGTTGATGCTAGTTCAGACAGACTGTTTATTTTTATGATTTCATGGAAGAATTTTAATTTAATGAGTGTTTTATACACTAATGTAAAGCATAGTTTCAACCCTATAATTATAGTGTCAAAATATTTCTGCTTAAACAGCAGCAGCTGACTACAGAAATGTGATTTACATCTGAATTGTATCAAGGGGACACTGCTAAAAATAATCAGCATGTGCATTTTAATTGAATAAAAAAATTAACAAAGAATATCAATGTATCTCTCAGCCTAAGTCTTTCTGCCTTTCATATAAACACTCTGCTTATTTGCTTATTGCCTTTTCAGGGCTAAGGTTTCCAGAAAAAGTGTAGGCACAGAATAGCCGTGTGTCATTTGCCCACCCATTTCTCCCTATTGCACACAGAGCGATGGGAAATTGCATGAGCAAATTGTCAGTTCGTGTCATTGAGAGCCTACATTTTTTGAAAATCTCACCATTAATCTTTCAGCTCAGTTTTAAAATAACCAACTGCCATCATGAAACAGGTTTCTCATGCTGCTTAAGGCTGTCAGCAGGTTTTGACCGGTTCAGGCCGCATTTTGCTCTTGGAATGGGTTTAGAAATCTTTTTGTTGTTGCTGCTGTTGGAGAATTCATCTTTTGAGGTAACGCCTAGGGCAGCTTCAGATGGGAGAAACACTGGTTATTGCTTCCAATCTGCACCACCACACCACCGGAGATGGGAACACAACCCTGCTCCAGCTGCCCTGGTTTTTGTCTAACTCTTATCCATTGTAAGGCAGGATAATTCTCTGTTTGTCTTACAGTACCTTCTAGAGGCCCCAGATGAAATGGCATGCCATTGTGTTGGGTGTTTTAAGCACTTTCCAGGGATGGATAGTCTCTTGCCCAGAGAAGCTACAATCTACAAGCCAAGGCACACAGAGGAAGGACCTTTATCCTTACTTTGGAAACAAAGGGCTCATGTTGAGTGTACATCCACACCTACTGTGGGTGGAAGGACATAGTGTCCTTCTGAACGTATGCCTCTGCCATGTGCTGGGTCCTTACTGGGGAATGCCCCTCTGAAATCTCCTTTGCTCACAGTCCTCACTGTAAGAAAGGGAGAAGCAGTATGCAAGGGCACCACGGGCTGTCTCCAGTTAGGTCAGCAAATGCAAACCAGGGGCACATCATAATGTAGACCTGCCCTGCAATCTAGAAAACTTCAGGAATTATGAAAATTACGTTACTTTGAAATCCAATCAGGAAATTTGTGATGAAGCAATAGATCTTTTCCCAAGATGGTTTGTTTTATTAAGAAGAATTTGGAAGAGAAGCCAATGATGTTAACTCACATACGCAAGTATGTCTGTGTTTGTCCTGTATTCAACAGATGCAAAAGCCCACTCCTCTTTCATGCTGCCTGAGCTTTGGCAGGTTTAGGCTAAGTAAATCTATCTTGCTTCTGGTGCTCAAAAAGGACTTCAGATAGATAGCTAGTCTGCATGAGGTCCTCACTCTTTTCTTTCAGCTTTCAGCTTTGAACCAGCACTTTCTTTTCCAGCAGGTCAGCCTTAGCAGATCACCTCAGCAATCACAGAGCCAGTGTCAGCAGGCCAGGGTTTAACGAGAGGCTGCACAATGCAGCCCCAGTGTACTACTGAGGTCTCCATGACGCAGACTGAGATTCAAACACTGTCAAAATTAGCTTAGTGCTCTTTGTTTGCTGTTTTCTAGCCTAAGAAGGTATGATTATGGCCTTGTACAATTCGTAAGTGATCATGGATACATCTGCAAGTTAGAAGGAAGTTTTTATTATGCACAGCTAAATTGTATAAACATTACATATTTGCATTGCATATTGCATATGGGCATTGAGGTATATTGTTCCATACATGTGTACATATATAAATATTGTGCTTCCCTTATTTGACAAAGCATGAATTTGGGGTCCTCTAGAATTCAAGGCTTGATACTGATTCTCATCTGTCCATTTTCTTCCTGAAGCACCAGATGCCCTCCCAATGCCAGCAATTTGATATGAAATGTTTTTCACAGCATAAGATCCTAAAGTTCTGCTATGGCCTTTCCTGACACTAGGATCAATGTATGGATGAATCTGGTATTTGTATAAATTTCAATGTCTCTGCGGGAACTGCATATGCTCTTTTTATTTTATACTAAGATTCCACTAAATTGTCCTTTGGATTTATTTCAAAGAAGGAAAAGAGGGGTAAGGCAGTAAAGATTGCTCTTCTTATGCTTTAGTTGTTTTTTTAACTCAATTATATTTTGACAATTCTGTATGAAACTTTGGAGTATGTCTTTGTTTAAGCAGTATATCTTCCATAGGAATAGTCAGTTAAATGTATATGGGTAGTTTCAGGCATAACAAGCTTTGACAAGGGCATTTAGCGGTTGTAATTCAAATCTAATTCAGAACATCTTAGCGCTGGACCTGTCAAGCACTTGAAATGCACTGTAGCTGCAAAACCAAAGGATATGGTCGCAGTCGTGCTCTGTGTGGCATCAAGCTGACGTGTCAACAAGAGCAGTTACAATTACAGGTTCTTTCAAGCATACTAAACTAATTTACAGTACTCTGAAAATGTGGGAAAAGGCCTTGCTACGAGAAAGTTATATGGGACTTTTAGACTGCAAAGGTAAGGCAAGTGGCATGGCCATTTCATTCAGGAGTTAAAATATTATGTAGTTTCAATGTCACCTTTGGGGGGTTATATTTGTAACTAGATATTCTGTAGATAATAATAGATTTGCCTTGCAGCCATCAAATACCCTTGTCAAATCCCATTAGAATCACATCGTGTATTTATTTGAAACCCCAGTCTAAAATGCATGCATTTGCTAAGTGAGGATAGGGTCCTATTTACACTGGCACTGACTGGTCCTTTCTGTTTGTCTCCCTTGTTTACCTGGTAAACAATATTTACACTCACTGCAAAATGCTTAGGCTTCTGTTTACAGGGATTAGAAAACTTAGTACAAAGGGAGAGGTCTTCCCAGAAGCAGATCTGATCCAAGGATGTCCCACAAGAGACAAGACAGAATTACAGTAACCAACATGTAATTTTAACATCATGATATAAAAAGACTTGATTTTAAAGTGCATCAGTGATTTAAAGCAGCTGCACACATAGAGAGGGCATTGCTTTAATGTGCACACAAAGGCTAATGGAAGCTTTTACAAAAGAAAAAAAAGTTAGATTTTATGATTTATCTACTTTTTATGCACAGCATTATAGGCCCTTCCCCCAGGGACTCATAAATGTGATTTTTACTTCCCAAATTACAAAGCTAGTCAATTATTTGGGAATGAGTCATTCATTCAAAAGTGTCTGTAATGGGATGTGTTAACCATCAGGAAATTTTACACCAATTGGAATTATAAACACTAGGGTAAAAAAATGTCTTGGCCAACCAGCTCTATCTATTTGTGAAACCTTGAGTAAGGAGTGCAATGTTACTCATACTGGAGAATTCCTGAGAAGTTGACTTGGAGAGGAGGAAGGAGTGGCGGATTTTTTTGTTTGTTTGTTTTTGATTGTATAGAAGTGTTTATTTTATTTTGAAATAATGTAGTTAGCAAGTCTGTAGCAACTTGTAGTCAAGGCTCCTAAAGCACCTTATAAACCTCCGTTGATTAAGCCTTGCAGCCATGTACAAATGTAAGGAACTATTAGTCCCATTTTATGGAATGAGAAGCTGAGGGCCAGAGGTGGCTGCTGGTGGGCAAATATGCAGGTGTTTCCTTTGGTGACCCAAACTTTTCCTTCCCTATTGCAACTCCATCAAGGGAAACAAGAAGAAATGAAGATGGTTTTAATTTACTCCTGCTTCCCTTTATACCTTCCTGTTTGCCCTCAAAGTCTTGCACTGACCCACCCAGAAGTCATCCCTGGGGTTAAGAGCAGGCCCCAACCATGGATGTCACCGATGACTTGCGCCTAAACTAGTTACCATAGAACAATAGTATATGCTGAGTTGGAAAGAACCCATCAGGCTCATCAAGTCCAACTCCTGGTCCTGCACAGGACACTCCAGGAAATCACACCATGTGCCTTGAGAGCATTCTCCAAATGCTTCTTAAATTCAGCATTGCCAAAGGATGTACTGTTGAAATATTAAATTATTATTTTGGCCACTGTCAACTCTAGATATTTCATATGCCAAAATTAGAAAACTTTGGAGGATCTTCATTAGTTACTAATAGTTCCTCAAAGCAAACAGCAGTCAGAGAAGAAAGAGGAGAAGCACCCATGAATAAATGTCTCTGATAACATTTCCTCTGCTCCTGCTTGATGCGGGGGCAATCTCTTAAGTTCCTCCTCATCAGTGGATCTCTTTTCTGAGAAAGATATTCAATCTTTGTTCTGGAAAAAAAAGAAATTAATACACTCACATGCAAGAAAGTGAATGAAAAATGAAGGGTGGAAAAGTAGTGATAGTGTATTTATAGTGCTACTATTCTCAAAGTATTATTAGAACCTAAACCATTACTTTGCTCTTTTCTAGATGAATTTGTATGTTGTAAAAAACTTCAGTGATAGAAATGTTTGTCCTGGTTCGTCACAGAAAGCATAGGAAAGAACTGTTACCCTGCTTTTGTGACACTCTGGATTTTCCACAGCAACTTCTGAAAAAGATGTATTAGTACAAAGCAGATTCATAATTCCTCTATGCAGTCACGTGATAAAACATCTGAAATTTAAATCTCACCTCCTCATACACAGTGGATCACTGGTGCCACGTGCAAAATACCCAAATGCCAAAGTAAGGACTGAAGAGGAAATCGGGGTAAGAAGTCTGCCCATAGCAATGTCCTGATGAGGTCACACATCACAGCTATTTTGGGCATACGCCATACCAAGGGTAATTCAGAGCTGAAGCAATGCTCCCCAGGGCCTTGCCTAAATCGTGTCAAGGATAGGGAGAGCTTCAAGCACAGTAGCCACCGCCACAGATCTCACATGCAGGCAGACTCAGTGAGAGGTGTCATAGGATCTACAGCACAAAGGTGTGCAGCAAGGGCTGGAGAAAAGAGGTATCTCAGCACTTACTCCCACTCACACCACTTTCATAAGGTTCATCTTCTGTGCCTTTGCACAATGCTTTGTTTCCTTTCTTTGTACTTCAATCTAGGCTATTGGAGTGCAGAACCAAATACTTTGTACCAGGTATTTTCTCACAGCTGCATTTCTGCTGGCTGGGTTGCAAATACTGGGAACACAAGGCTGGCCCTGTGAGCTCTGTTTTCTTTTCTCTGGAAGCGGAATCAAAACTAAACAGGACATCATGAGTCCTCAAAAAAACCCTGAGTGTTCAGAATCTGTGTTCAGATTGGGATTATGCAATATAGGTCCATCAAAATGACAGAGGAATGTATGCTGTTTTAAGACAGCAATAAAGCCAAAGCATGCTTCTAAATAATCAGGTTCCTTCCATATCCTTTTTGTAAGTAATTGCATTATCCAAGCACAAAGTTGTATCTTACAAAGACTTATGAATGGCATTGCCATTAAGTGTGTGGGCAGAGACACTGCCTTCAGAAAACCTATACATAATACAAAATGAACTATAAGTGTAGGTGTTCACATAACTAATTTATAATAAAGCCTGTTATGGGTTACTGAATCAGGCCCCAAATAGTTTGGCAGTTCACAGCAAAAGCTCTCCTTCTGTAAATTATTCTCTGTGAAGCACTTTAACTGAGTTCCAGACAAGTGGTAAGATTAAAAAAGAGAAGATGGAAAATTTCAGAGAAAAACAGATTTCCCTACGTCTTAGTTAATACTTCAGAAACTTATCTGCTGCATGAAAATAAAGGATCAATTAAATTTTTAGGTATTTTCCTGACATGTATTTGCAGAGAAATCTAAAAAATGTTGGGCTCAGGTATTATTTACAGTGCAAATCAAGAATTCTCTTTTTTTCCACCAAACTCACATGCCAGGAATCTGACACAGGATCTGAACCACAACCATTGAAAATTAAGCAAAGTAGAGGCTATTCTCTTTGTCATCACACTTCCACTTATATTGATTTGCTCTTTTGTTATTAAGCAGGCCCAATCAAAACAAAAGGGATACTGTGTCTTTTATGAGTAATGCACTTACCGACCAGCAGAAAAAGCTTCACCCAAAACGTATGGGTTCAGACAGCATAAGATTTATTACAATGGCTACAAAAATTATTCCTTCTTAACAGCACTTAAATTGTCTAATTATTCACAGCTGTTTTCAATTTCTTTCAGGTTCTTAATTAGGGGGTAGAGTCCTCTGCCTAAGGCCTGAACTACCGCTGCAAAAGGCTAAGAATTGTTTCACACTGAACCAGCCCAGCCCTGGGGCTGATTAGTAAAATCCACTGAAAGGTAATTTGTTATTCATACTTATGCATCTGCCTCCTGCTGGGTAGAGATAAAGAGAGACACAATTTCCTTCTTGTTTGTATCATTATTTGGATCCATCAAAGCAATCATAGCAAGTCTCGATGGAAACAAACGAAAAAAAAAGGGCTTGCTGTTTTTCAGAGGAGTGATGCAGGGTAAACCGGTATGTTTGGGAACCAGCACCTGATAATCTTAATTGACCTCTGGATTGGAGGTTGGGAGATCCTTATTAAATTTAGCATAACAGCAGGAGATCGTGTGCTTGAGGGGCTCTCAGGGAGCAAATAGTTGCAGGCAAGAATGATTCCTAGGGGTTTAGGCTTCCATTAAAGACAGCTTTCCTGAAGGATGTTACAGCAGGGCACAGCTGGTCTCTGACGATTTTGGATAGTGAGCTAACAGTTTATTGCTGAGAAGAACTTGCCAGTTTATATATGTGGGACCCTAGAAAAATTATTCTCTTCAGGTTGTCTCAGATATGTCCTAGACGTTTGCTTTCCTTTGAATGCTTCAAGCTTTACAGTTTCTAGAAGTCAAAAGCCTGTGCGACTCCATGTTATCTCTCTACCTGTGAGGTTGTGTATTTTGCATCAGCAGCAAATGTGTAGATGCAGTTCCTGACATTTCGTGCATGAATCTGCACTTGGGTTGGATGAGTGACTGGGCACATACAGTAAAGGGAGTTCGGACCTGTTCCAAAGGAAGTCATACTGGTTTAAATGGGACATGAATAAATCTTTAAGGTCACCAGCTGCACTTAGCTGGCCTCATTAAAATTCAGGTTCTTAATATCTGTGGGCAAGTGTATGAAATAGGGTTATGGGGTGAATTGGTCAACAGATTTTAGGTTCGTTTGTGTTCCCTGTGGACTCTCCTACAGAAAAAAATCCTGAAGAGTTTAACAGTAAAAAAAGAACTTATGTTATTTTTTTAAAGTATCCTATAGGATTTAATAGGGAATTATATCCTGACTATGGACATTTTTTTATGGTTCAGATAACTGTAGGCAAGACTGATTTGTGCATTAATGCATTTTTCTAGTGTGTCTCAATTATAGAAACATCTGCACTAAGTGAACTTGAAACCTCTTTGATTCCCTGTGCAAATTCTCACTGTTCAAAAGTCCTCATGTTTTCCTATTTCTTGCCTTTAGCTTAATAGTTTCAGAGTGGGTTGCAATAGTATGTCACTGCGTAGCTTACAAAGGAAGGCAGGAGTTTTTAATATAATTGCTTACATCTTTCAAATCCTGAATTCAAGAAACGTAGCTACTCCGCACAGACTGATCACCTGGAGGTTAGTAGCGTCTCTGATCTCTAGTAGAGACAAAGGTTTTCAATGTAAACAACAATAACCACTCCATTCAGCACTTTATTGATCTGAGGAGGTTATCTGAATCCCCTCTTACAGTCATGTTTTTTTAATATAAGGATGGAGTTTTGTCTGTTTTCAGCCTGATACAGTGTGATTTTTTTATTATTTTTTAAATTACAGTCTGCTGTGATTTACACCAGTTCAAAATTAGCACCAGGGGAGGTGGGATTCCCTTCCTTCCAGCTGGAAGTGAGCTGTGAACAATGGATTTTTGCTGTCATCCCACTTAGTAAAAAGCAGTCCAATTCCTGGAAAATTTTGCGTCCAGACAAGGAAATAATAAAACAAGTTATTCCAGAAATAAGACACTGAAATTAATTACTGTCATTACCATAATTGAGAAAGTCACAATGGGCAAAGTCTGTGTCCCATAGCTCTCTTGTAAAGAAAATATGAAGAAGACTTCCATTTTCATGGAGAATCTGGTAACCGACTAAGCAGGTTGCCCAGTATCACCAAGGAGTCTGAGAAGGCTTCAGGATAGAAGCAGAGGTTCATATCTCATGTGCAATTTTTTCTGTTTTTCTTTAACTCTCTGAAATAGCTCTGCTTAAGCCTTCCCATCTAGATTACATGTGTTGGCACAGCTTTCTTACTGGGACACAAACCTCCACTGAGTCCAAGCATGTTAAATATCATAGTTAAGGGATATCTGCTGATATATACACTTCTCATCTGTGTATTTAAGGGCAAATTCCCACTGAAATCAATTGAAAGTCTATTGTTAGTATCACTGACCTGGAGTGAAAGTGTTTGCAGAGATTTTAAAACTGAGGTTGTACTGTGGCCACTGCTGTTGTTTGTCCTCTATCCAAGCTTGGCAGCAAGTAGATTTTGATAGGAGAAATGACACTGGCAGCTTTGAGGTGCCAGATATCTGAGCCTTGAGATGGTTCATTCTGGTTTTGTATTTTTATGATAGCAACCTGACATCTGTCCAGTAAACTCAAAGCATTCCAGAGAGACTTTCAGAAAAATTTGGATGAAAATAATTGTCCCAGTGTTTTGTTAAGTCTTAACTTAGTTTGCATTTTAGTCGTTCACTGTGACACCAATAAGAAAGAAATAACCTTAAAGAAAAAACAGCTGGTGACTCAAAATCAAATCCTGCTAATATTTCTCTCCCAATAAAATTGGTACCACTGATATGAAGGCAAATTCTCCACATTGTTTATAATACAATATACTGTAATACATAATAGAATATATATGCACACATAAACCCCTAATGCCTTAAGAGCTAGGATTTAGAAAATATCAAAGAAAGCAAAATTACATTCACTGCTGGGTACAGTATTACCAAAAAGGATCTAGAAAAACTGGAAAGAGTTCAAAGAGGAGATGTCAAAGTGTCTGGGAATCTGGAGCAATTGAATTTTGAGGAAGGTTTAAAGCACCTAAAACGTGTACCTGGGAGTTAATAAGGAGGTGACTCAGAGCTCTGGCTCACATCGGAAGTGGCACTATACCACTGGGTTTGGCTGGTATATGAAGGTAGAATGAAGACAGGAATGTTTTACACTGGGCTGTAAAATGCCATATTTTTTATACAGCTTCACAGGCAGCTGAATCGTGTTGGCAGCGGGACTGAAAACCTCAAGACATGGGGCTGGAAGGGGCAGCTGGGGTCCAAAAAAGCCATCACACTGCCTGAGAAGGCTTCTTCCTTATGAGAAGGCACTCAGCAATTCTCATGCAAAGTTCTAGTGTCTGGGTTAGGAAACAGGACCCAAACACCTCATCAGCAAGTGTTTTGTTTTTTGAGGGTACCAGTGTCTGCAAGGCTGGAACGTGACGTGCTACTGTGCCTTGAATGGCTGACAAGGTCGAGGTCTCACTTTCTAGACGCTGTCGTTGTTTTATAATGGCAGCAGTGTTACACCAGGGGCTGTGCTCCAGCTGGGAAGTGCAGCCATGCAACAAGTATCTTGCAAATGGCTGACTAAAACATGGGAGGAATAGAGTTATCCACTCATGGCCACACAGGTGATTTCCTTCAGTGACAGACTCTAAGGTCCAGGAATATACCCAAAGGAAAAATCTCCATTTCCTTGTAGCACAGTCAGATTAGAGGAACATATATACACATGAAATCAGAAAAAATAAGAATTTAATCAAGAAAATTTCTTAATGATATCACATTGTGTGTGGACTCCTTGCTTGCTCTTTTCCCTCCTTTTTGAATTTAACTTTTTTTTTTTAACAGGTATTTTTCATAAGAACACATTTATAAATTTTCTCTCTACTCCCTTGAGAAGCTTCTTGTTGTAGGACCCAAAGGATGTGGTTCCTGTTATATGGCATTTTTGTATTTAGATATAGAAAAATTGTGTTATGGGAGTGTCATGGGGAGAGGCCTTTTGTTCTATTGTAAAACTATTCTCCTTTTTACTGGAACAGACAATAGGTATCTCTTCTTATCTCCCTTTCCCTCCCCTGAAAGGAATGTGGCATGGAGGACCCTGTGTCTTATCTTTCCTCCCCTGAAAGGAATGTGAGGAATGTAGCCATGGGAGGGGCTTTCACCTTTTCACTTGACAAACAATGGAAGATCCTGTATCTTATCTCCCCTTCCTGACAAGGCATATGGCATGGGGAAGGGCCTTTCTCCTTTCTACGGGACAAACAATGGAGGATTCCTTTCTTATCTTCCCCTCCCGGCAAGGCATGTGACTAGGGGAAGGGTCTCAGGGCCAGGGCAGGCTGAGTGACTGCCAATGGCATGGGAAGACATGCCCACAAGGCATGTGATGTGGGAGGGGCCCGAGGCCACATAACTACAGCTCCTGGGCTCACACGAGGGAGGTTCATAGACCTTCGGATGCCTTGTTTTTCACCTCCGCCATTTCACCCAGGACCACATCGACCTTTGACTTCTCATCTCAGCGCAGCTTCTCCCCTGCTGGTCGTTGGATATCCCTGAAGCCCCTCAGACATTTCGGGAAAGGATCACTGGTTGTTACTCCACTGGTTTGCCTACCCTGAACCCTTTTCCCCTGCCCCAGGAGTCCTGGAGGTGCCCTGGTTTTCCCTTGAACTAGACACCCCTTTGTGCTTGTTTGTTTTGCCACTTGTTTACAGTTGTCATTGTTCTAGTGTGTGTTTAGTTTTTCTTTTAATATACTGTTATTGTTCAAACATATATATATATATGTTATATTGTATTTTTTCCTCTTTCTCTCAGAAAAGTTCTTATTTCTCTCTCTCTATATATATAATTCAAGTATTTCTAAATTTAATTCATACTTCATCTTAATTGACCCAGGACAGCGAGATAAGATTGGTTGGTTGGCAGGTTGGTTGATTGAAAATTACTTTTCCACTCCAGTCAAAAATGACTTCCTTTCAGGTGTTATCTAAAAAAATGGTATGCATTTCCATGATGAAATACTACCTTTTATTTTAATCAGTCACAAAATGAGGTATGCTCCTGCAAGAACATAAAAAAAGTACTTAAAGGTGAAGATGTTGATATTGACATTCTAGGTGTGAGAAGAGCCATTTCATGATTAGGGCTTCATTAATAAGGAATTTTGACTTGCATATCCAGGCACATGAGACACAGCTCATCAGATACTGATACAACTTCACTCCAATTTGGCTTTTATGGGGACAGATTGATAAGTTCTCCAAAAACTAACAGAGTCTGTGTAAAAATTTGTACTGGATCAGATCACCAGTTGCTTCTGTTTCTTCCGTATTTGGAACATCCTCTTGTTATTTTGTTTAGGGAAAACTCTTCTTATTCAACTTAAAACCATTTCCTTTTTCCTCTTCTCAAAATGAAAAAGCAGAGATGTGAATTAATAAACATAAAAGAGCTATATTGCTGCAGCAGCCTATTGTTGGAAATCTTGAATCCTAATTAAGAAAGAGAAACTGAGCTTTGGAAAGCAATCAAGATGTAATATTTTACGTATATTATCATCTGGAGTACTGGAACAGCTTTTGTGTTTGAATTTATAAGTGACAGGTAAAATATTATTAATGTAAGTGAAACATGCTTCAAGCAAAGAATAAAACAATGAATCATGTTAAGTGAGTTTTTGAAGAATGTGTGAAGGATATGCTCCTGTTCCTCAATGGTTAGTTTCTTGCAAACAGGCTCTTAGATGGAAACCCTGTCTATGGTTTGCTGTCTAATGAAAGAGCAAGATAAACTGGGGAGACTACAACAATAATGAAAAAACAGAAATCCATGAGGCAGGTTCTGTGAGCACTTCCTCAGGGAGAGGAAAGGCAGAAGGGATGGATTGCTAATGACTAGAAGTAATGTTTGATGGCATTACCAGGCAATGTAAATACGGGCTAATGGCCTCATCCTGCAGCACCTCTTGTGAGGTGCTGAGTGAGCAGCCTCAAAACAGATCAAAGCCAGCAGCAGCCTAGTGTTTTAGGATGAGACCTGAAGTTACAGGGAATTCAGAGCAGGATTTCAGTCTCTGCCAGCACTGCCGGTGCGGATGTGGGATCTGGTCTCCAGAACACACAAAATCAGGGAGTCATTCACCTATTTATGTTTCTGTCTATGGTAGCCTGAATTTCATAGGCTCTATACGCATTTCTTCTTTAGAAACTCCCATTCTTACAGTTATTTAGGGAGACATTCAGGTCCCTATATACAGATGGCTTCCAACATCCACTCCATAAGGCCATGAGTCTCTCACAGGAGCTCTCTGCCATCTCTGCTGCTCTTGTACCAATATCCTAGGCACCCTCGGGGGTACAGGATGGCACTCAATCAGCTAGGCACTGGTACTACTCCCTTAATTCCAACAGGAATTTCTGGAATTAACAATTTGTCTCCAATGTTTCCACTGCATTTGTGTAGGTGAAATATTTCTGGCTTAGTCATCTTGAGGCTGGAATTGTCCTTGGATAAAAATTGGCTAGGATGTAGTATAGTGATTTTATACATGTGATTTTAAAATCACAAGTATAGTGATTTTAGACATTACAGGTCCATGAAGAGAAGGTTACCCGTGATTACTATTGTCGAAAAAACCCAAAACGATCAATGTTCATTGGAACAGAAAGACAGTAGTTCTGGCACTGGAACAATATTATGCAAAAGTATTCTTCATGGGTGTTGGGGCAAATTCAGCTATTGTTTTTACTCATGTACTTCTTTTGAGTGGCTGGTGCTCTTTCCATGGATGTGGGAGCACATTCCCTCCTGCCATTTTCCCTTCAACTCTACACCTCCTTCTTCATATATGACAGCTTTAAAACAACAAAAAAAGTACTCTTTAACCTTACTGACCTTTGAGCACATGACCTGTGAAAACATCGTCTTCTTTCTATCTACCGTACTCTGTATATTCAAGCACACATTTGACATTTATGTTTTCCTGAGGCAGTAAATTTTCCTTCTGCTGACATAGAAGTAAATGCTTTAATCAGAGTAAATCTGACTCTTTAAATCAGCTAGCTACATCTATAGTAAATTAATTACTAAAAATGGCTGTGCTTAAGGAGTCTGGATATTTCTAGTATTTATTAAGACCATGACTCTATTTTTCTACAGCTTCTCAAGAGATTTAATCTCTGCACAAGTGAATAATCCCATTTCACTTTAATAGGACTAGTATGAGCATTGAATGCTATGAGTTTGAGTCCCAGAATTAATGTGAAATCTCCCGTTTTCCCTCCTGAGGGAAAAAACAGGGCTGGACAAGGATGAATTGAGTTACCTTTGACTCATGTTGTCTACAAAATTCCAGGGAGCAGGAGACATTAGTGCCCTTGCAGAAAGAGCCCTAGACTTTGTGGAAAGCCTGGGGTTGAAAGTGGGATGTCACTGTGCTGAGCATGGAGCTTGTGGTATGGATTGTGTTGGAACTTCTCTGCTACCAGCCTTGCACCAGCCTTGGCTCCAGGCAGTCACTGGGCACAGACAACTTTGACTTACTTTTAAGATACTTTGCAGATACATCCATTGAGTCCAAACTGAAACCTGTAAAGTATTTTCCTACAAATTTTAACAGGAAATGTGTCTGGCCTCCAAAACAACAATTACTGTCATAATTGAAGACACTCTTTAAAACTTCATTTAGTTGAGAATGAAAGCTATTTGAAGGAAATGCCTTTTTCTGAAAGAAGCCTTTAAGATTTTCAAAACCTGCTATAACTGTCTAGCATAACTTAGAAATACAAATTTCTGAAGATCTCTTTTTTTGATCAAAGCAAACTCTCTTACTGTTTTTCTTGTATTTCACAAATTCTCTGTCAATTATATTGAGATTCAGGCAAACCCTTAGTTCATACTTTGTTATGAAAGAATATATTTTTCAATTTTTACAGAGTTTTCACAATTTTTTTTCCCTAACTGTGGCTGCTGCTGCTAAAAACCAATTACTTTGGCCAAACCTCTTTCACAGAAGAAAGCTACAATGGAAAATAAAAATAAGAGCTTCCTTCATCCTGACAGACTCTCCCTTTTAGCTCTTTGCTTCTGTCCTCAAATACTTTAAGAGGAAAACAGGTTATATTCAAACCCTCTGCCCCAGCACTGCCTGTAACTTGGTGTCAGGCTCTTTCCCAGGACACTATTGAATGTCCAGTTTACAGTGGAAGCATCTTCCTGTAAGATCTTCCACTCCCTTGGTTAAAATTATGACCCTCAGTGACTGGGGGTGTGAAGATGTATATCCATCATGCTCTGAAAGTGTGTGAGTAGCTGATGTGGTGTAGCAGAGCTGGATGTGAGGCACACAGGAGGGGCAGTGGTATCCCACTTCCCTAATGCCACACAAAAGCTGCGAGAGGGTTTCCTTGTTTTCCCACTGGCATGCCTCAATACCAACCCACATTTTAGAGCATTCACTAGAAAGCTGCCATTTGTCATATGGAAAAAGACTGATTTTTCTGAGCTGCTATTTGTATGGTATGAAAATGGAAAGCTAGCATCTTGAGGCCTTTCTCTTTGCCAGATTTCATATGGGAAAAGTGAGGTGTGTCTGAATCCATACTAGGGTGCCCTAAACTTGCTTCTCATTAAGTTTGAAAGATTCAGACCAGCAGACAAGCCTAGCATCAATGAGGGAGCAATGTGTGTAGTAACTCTGGGTGCCTACTTCCCTGTTGAAACTTGTGCACATCTGAAATCTTCCTGCTCAAGCCAATGACATGACTGATGTTTAGAATGGACATCAATCAGCTTAAAGTGCTGGCCCTGGGGATTTTAGTGGAATCTGGCTAAGAGTGTGTTTCTGGTGTGAAAGTGCCATTCTCTTTGAATTCATGGGGACCTTAGCAATTTCTCACTCTACTCACAGCCAAAAAAAAAAGTCAGAAGCAAACTAGGCAAAGAACAGACCTTAACTGGATAAAACCTCCCAGCAATACAGCAATTTCAGGCTTTTTGTAAATCTGATGACTGAGTGATTTTACACTTGCTTGCAAAATCCTGAAAAATTATTGAAGTTTCCTCTCATTGTCACAAAGAAAAGCAAGTCAGAGATTAAGCCACTGCTCCATCAAAGAGGACAAACTCTATTTAAGGGTGGAAGCCAAAATCATGAGGTCATGTTCACAGTGAGATAACTGTCCAGATCTCATTCTGAAAATAAGTTTACTCTCTGGTATGCATGTGAAACCTTTCAGTTTCTCCATTGACTTTAATTTTCAGTTGTTTTAAGTTTGCTACACTGGAACCTCAAACAAAGATGATACATAAATAAAAGAGGTTGTTTGCTGAATAGATGACTTTCTGACTTTGCTCAGACAAAAACTGCTTAAAACCTGCTTAAAATAAATAGTATCGATCCAGCCAGTAGTACAATGTGATTAACAAAGATGTAATCAAACCAATTTACTGAAATTAGCATCTTTAGGTGAAGGAGGGTCCGGGGAATTGCATCACTAACTTGCTTCCTTTTCTTAAAAAGTTTAATCCACACTCTCAAATAAAAACAAATTTTGGGGCATTTTTGTCCTGAACTCTTTAAATTGGCATCTAGCCTATAGACTAATAGACAAAATAAAAAAACAAAGTGGGAATTTGAATAATTGAATGACACTCTGAATTTCTGATGGTGCCAGAAATAGAGCAAACAGTAATCTTAGCTACTTATGAAATGATAACTAATAGATTTCAACTTGGAATTTATGTGGTTTTTTTCCTGTGGTGTGCTGCTGCTGTGACACTAGTTAGCTATTTTCACCTGAATATCTCGCACTACATAGTGAAATACCCACATTTCATCATTCCCTTTTCACAGATGATGAGGTTCAGGTACTGAGTCTCATGTGTCATGGGATCACTTGAAAAAAGAATTAATGAGAAGTCCTTGTACTGGTTACCAAGGGACACAGGCCCCATCCAGCTCTTTCCACAGGTGACCAAGGGCATGTGAGGGGCCAGTACCCTCTTCTGAACCATGACAGAGATGTTCCCACTCAAGCCCTGTCCCTGTGCACAGTCACACAGACAAATGCTTTTCTGGAGGGCAGGATTTTGAACGTGGTCTGTGACACAGCTCCTGGACAGGCCACTGCCTCAACACTGTCCTCCACGAGTGCATTGTGGGTTCCCTGAGCAAAGGAGAAGAGAAAGGGGCAAAATGTGGTAACAAAGGTACAGAGCTTGGTGAAGGGCATTTCAATAGTACCTTAGACTATAGCTGATTTTAACTTTTAATTAGCTGGCTGTCAGGTTGATTGAACTTCCAAGGCCAGAGACAGGTTGTTTTCAGTAAATAATTGGAGTCATTTGCATTCTCCAACAGGCTGCAATTGAAGAGATTTGGTAGCTGACTTTGCAAGTGACCCCTACTAATGCAGAGTATGCTGCAACCCCTTTCTGCTAGTTTAAAGCAGGGTGAGAATCATCCAGCTGTATCTCTAGGAAGGCTGTGCTGATCTGAAGCATTTCCAACTCAAGAACTCATTGAATAACTCTGAGGACATGCCTTGGCATACTTAATCCCAGAAGACAATGAGCTACTATAACGCACTGGTAAGGCCCAGACCTAGAGTACCAAATAGCTACTGGGAGTGTGAATCTGGCATTTAAATATCTCTGAAGATCTTAACCTGAAACCCAAAGTGTTAACTGAACAAAAGACCTCCATTGACTGCAACAGGAGTTTTGCCACAGTAAGGACCAAAGGGTTTAGTTTAAACTTAGAAGGCAAATAGTTGTAAAACTGTTGATAACTGGGAGAAACTGTGTGTTTGGGAAACTCAGAGTTGCTTTTGTATAGCAGTGGCAGAAATGCTAGTGACAATTTTTCTTGCTGTTCAGTGACAGAAACAGAAGTATTAAGAAACCAGTTTTTGAATGTTTTCCACAACTTTAATATCTCAGTGTAGATTTGTGAGTCTGCTGAATTCGCCTGTCTGTAATCGTTATTAGATAAAAAAAGACTTGGAGTTAACTATTTGGGTTAAAAATTGTAACTTTCAAGTGATCATCTGCACCCTGTCATTTTGACTTCTTAAGCCTGAGGTTTGCTGTGCCTCAGGCAAAAACATTACTGTTACCGTACCTCAGATAAGATGCAGCCTGGCTTTTTTTATATATAATATTTATTGGATATTGAGCATTGCTAAACGGGATTTTATTTTAACTGAAGCCAGATTTTCTGTAGTTAATAGAGTTAGGAATGGTGTATTATTTTCCAACTTGGATGGGTTATTAATACTTATAAGTTGTGAACATGGAAAGAATTCCCATAAATCTCTGCAGTGCACTGCATCTTACAGCAGAAGAGATAAAGATGTATGAAAAGCTGCTGAATGCCTGCACGTTGCATTCAGCCCCCGTTCAAGGACCTGATTATGCTCTGGGGCACCCTGGAGGAGAGGATGCATGAGCAGGACTGTCAGCAGCTCCAAAGACTGCTGGTCCCAGGGTCAGCTCTCCTAGTCTTCTAATCCTGCTCCCCAACTCTGCATGTTTTCTGCATGCGTCATGATAGTCCTCTGAATCACAGAATCACAGAATCACAGAATCAGTAAGGTTGGAAAAGACCTTAGAGATCATCGAGTCCAACCTATCACCTAGTACCTAACCTAGCCAAACCTGTTACCTAACCTGTTGCCATCCTGCTACCAACACACCATCCTACCTATAACACACTACCCTAATATCTAGGTCATGCCACCAAGTACATCATCTAACCTTTTCTTAAAGACCTCTCGGGACGGTGACTCCACCACCTCTTTGGGCAGCCCATTCCACTGAGAGATCACCCTCTCTGTGAAAAAGTTCCTTCTTCCCAAAAGAGTGTGGTTTAGCTAAAAGTGGGAGAATTTAGGAGAGCAACACAGAAAAGTCAAAGAATTGATGACTGAATATTTTCCTCCCTCTCTTTTCAACAGAGTGGGCAATGTATTTCTTCGCTGTTGATTAAAGGGACAAGGATCATTCTGAAGTTGAGAGGCCTCACTCCAACTATCACAGAGATACCCTATTTAGACCTCAGTGTCCCATACCAGATTTTGGATCTAAAGGAAGCCATATACACCTGTATATGTAGAACTGGCCTTTTCACCCTGCTGAGCCATATGTAACTAAGGGTTATTTTTATTCAGGCTTCTCTTTTCAGTTGTGTACCTGCCTGTCTTGCATGCACAAGCTGGCATTCATGTGAACCAGGTGCATGCAGAAAAGAATTTTGCTCTGAATATGTATTTAGCCAGCAGTAACTAAGCTTTCCAAATTCTTCTCTGGAGTGCAGGGGGCTTTGTGTAAAACCCGGGGCAGACTCTCATCCTCTAATTCCTCAGTTGTCCTACTCAGAAATCCAGAGAAGATATTCCCAAAATATAACTGCTGTACTGTTGCTTCACTGTATGACTTCAGACAACACAAGGAGTGCAGACCCCTGTGAGATGCTGAGGGCTCTTTGTCCCCTTCCAACACAACAGTTAAGCATGTTACTGGAATCAAAAGAAGGACTCACTGGTTTTAATGTGGTGAGTGCTTGTGCTTTCTTTGGACAGAGTTGGAGCATTCTGTTCCTTATTGGATCCAGTCCTTGATGGCTTTGTTCCAGTTCCCTCTTTCCCTCACTATCTGTAAACAAGCAGGTAATGGTACTCAACCTGTAAAGATTTTGTGATACAGTGATCCCCTGGAATTCACTGGGAGTTGGGTCTGGGCAGGTCCCGCAAGTTATGGAATCCATGAAGATACTGAACCCATGAATATTCAACTACTCCCTGCCAGTAGCCACGCACCCTCCACTAATAAGGTCTGGAGGGGTGGCTCGCACTGTAGCATCTCATTAAAGTGGAGGAAGTGCCCTTTGGTGCTTCCTGGCCATGAAATCTGGGGTCTGGGACATTCTGCGCACATGCACAGTCTCACAACTCACTGAAAAGCCAATGACGATTAATTGAATGTGAGGATATGCGCGCTGTGAATATGCGGGGGATCACTGTATTATGTTTTATGTAAGACAAAAATTCAGACAAGTTAATTATAACTGTCAATGTATTGTTTTGAGAAGTAGGGGAAAAAATGTGATACATATATCCAGACTACTTGCACAACAGCCATTATCATCGTACTTTTACATCTTCAGTGCACTTATTCTCAATGTGCTGTGAAAGATCACACCGGTAATCCCAGCTTTATGGATGTACATCTATGGGAAACTAAGTGCCTTCCATAGATCACAAAAACATCAATTGATATTCAAAGACTGGGGTACCTTAATCAGGCTGTAACTTCTGAATTGCTTTAACCCAGTGCTATAAACAATGTGACTCCCAATTCTGCTTCCACCTACACTCCAGTAACTCCATCTCATCCATTTACATGTCACTCCTCCATGTCTCTTGTAGGAAAGCTTACAGTTCACTTCAAATTCTCTACTGCCTTATCCCACATTTGGTAAGGAGAGGATAAGTTAGTTTGCTAACACTGAAGTTAGGTGTCTAAAGTAAGGCTTATGGCACATGTAAGTACCAAGTGAACAGCCACCTCAGAGATTTAAAATTGTGTTCTACACAAACATGGAAGTAGTGTCATATGTGTCTGCATATGCTTTAATTTCTGATGATATCGAGGAAAAAAAAGCAAGAATGGAAACATCCCCTAAGGGATGCATAATCCCCCTCCATATGCATAATTAAGGCACAGAATGTGTGGGTGGTTGCATCACTTAACCTGGACACTATGGAAACCACAGCAACAACTTTCTGCTTCTCAACACTAACATCTTCTAATACAATGTGGTGGTGTAGAGGAGGAAGTTGTACATTGTGCTTTCTTAGTGTACTCCACAATGAACTCAAAAATCAGTTTTCAATTAAAAAGTGACTTTATAACATCTTTGGCCATGAAAAATGTAACTGGCTAATGTTAAAGACAGGACAGATGATCCTTGTGGGTCCCTTCCAACTCATAATATTCTGTGATTCTGTGATTCTGTGACATGGGTCTGCCTGGACCATAGGACGTGATACAGGTACAGTTGTGATTTGATGACTTTGTAATTGTCGCATCCAACATTCTATGGTGAGGAAATATATGACCCAACTGACAGTGGAATTTCTGTTTAACCCTTATTTTAACAGGGTGCCACAGTAATTTGAAAAATAATGAATGTTTCCTATTTGTACCACATCAAAGGTGTAAATACTGACCTTTAATTTTTTGTGTTATGATGAGTTGAAAACACAGGAGCTGTCTGGGAGATGTCATTGAAATATTTGCTCTTAACATACGTGGGGGATCTGCATATATGTACAACTCAGATCATTGAGGCATCTCTGTGTGATATCAGCTATGCTAAGCCTTACCCTCCAGGAAAGTCTTAAAAGACAAAATTCCCTTCCAGGGCTCACAAGCACTGTCAGGTTAAGCCGTGTTGACTGAAGAAAACAGTTGGATGGTGCCTTTAGCAGAACAGCTAAACCTGATGGGGATTTTGAGACAGTTCAGAGACGAGCACAGTAACATAAATAAAAATAGGTGTTGATGTTTTTGCTTGTACCAGGTTGTGAACATTGAAGGCTTCTGAATAGGAAGGTTCTTTGGTATTACTGTCTTCTTGTAGGTACCATCACTTGGGTAGACAGTTTGGCCAGGCAGGGTGCAGAAACTTCTCTCTGCCACAGAACTTGTGAACCACATTCATATGGCTAAAATGGAAGTTGCCTCTGCAACTGCAGAAGAAGTCAGCATTGTAAACTGAGTGTATTTTGATTGAGTCAAGTCCTTATGAGAGGTTTTCAAAGTACTCAGATGATTACTTCATTGCTTTGGTGACAAACTGGACTGCTCCAAAGGACTGTCCTTGTATAGAGCCTTAGAAGCATTCAACTGGCATTTTCTATGGGATAGATTTGCTACTGGATGTATTTTTCTCCTGGAGAATTCTCAGCTATGTGCTCTGGGTGTGGGGCTAACAAGTTTGACAAGGCAGGTGCTCAAAGAGGGAGGACAGCTGAGAGGGTACCAGCATACAGCAGGCTTGGTAAACTGTAGAGGCATGCCTTGAACTAGGGACAGTGAAATGCATAATCCCAGTTTGCCAAGGAGACCCTAACTCCTCAGCACTAACAAAAGGAAGCACTAAGAGAATCTATATGTGGATGAGTTGCTCATTGCCAGTGCTGAGATGGTGGATTAGCTTTTTAAAAACCACACGTATAACTACAGTGCTTATAATGTGTTAGACTCTGCAATTGCTGCTAACAGTAATTAAGTCTCCTGGAGTTTATAAAAGTGCTGACCATCTAACTATACAAGAAAACCTTAGGGTTCTAACTCACACGTGGCAGCAGCTTGAAATCAGACCTCTGCAAGGGATTTGCTGCCACCAGTGCATGCTGCACAGCACTAAAGGAAGTTTCTGCATTTACACAAAGGGCAGATAGAAAGCGCGTGAAGAGGCTTGTTCTCCCTTGTTGTTCCAACATACTATGATGTACATTGAAAGAGTATAGGTTTAGGTTAATTAGGTTAGGAAGGTTAAATATTAGGAAGACATTCTTCTCTATGAGGGTGGTGAGGTGGACAGGTTGCCCAAAGAAGTTTGATCCCTGTCAGCATTTAAGGCCATGTTGGATGGGGCTTTGAGCAACCTGGTCTAGTGGAAGGTGTCTCTGCCCATGGCAGAGGGGTTGGAACTAGATGATGTTTAAGGTGCCTTCCAACCCAAACCACTCTATGATTTTATGTGCTACCTCCCTTTCAAATGGAAAGTGGGAGGACATGCATTCTGCACCAATTCTGTGCAGCAAAATGGACTTCATAGCAAAACCTGATAAGAAACTGAGCTGGCTTAGTAGAGATGACCATAAACACAGAAGCTATAAGTCTGGTTTTGGGAAGTTGTATATGAGGCAATGAGTATTGGACCTGGGAAGACAGAGAAGGAAAAGCCAGAAGAAAGCAAGAGAAGAGGTTGTTAAGTCCCTGGGGGTGAAGCGACGCTGAACTGACTCCAAGGCAAGTTTATAAATTATGAGCAAAGATAGCACATGCTGTTTGCCTCTCTGTTTGCATTGTTCAGAGAGATGGAAATTTATGTACAGTCACGTAAATGAACTAGAGTGCAGCAAGAAATATATCTGAATTTATCTTTCTTTTTTTTCTCTAATAATTGTTTCAGGATATCAAACCCCAGAGGATAAATATATGGTTACCCTTTTGTTCCCAATGGTTAGACAAATTTTAAAGAAAGATACTAAATATTAAAAGACAGTTGTGTACATATGTACATACTGTCTTGGAGATCTTGTTGTATGCACATGCATTTTCCAAGCCCATTCACAGATAGAATGCCATTACTCCACAAGCTGTACAATGATTTTGTTATTGGGAAAGGCAATCCCATTGTGATTTGAATTGCGCCTGGAGTTATTAAAAAAAAAGCAAACATGGTTTTAATTGCTATGAAGGTTTCAGTTGCTTATAGCCAGGAATTTAGCTCAAAATGTTTGCACTCCTGAGTTTAATTTGTGCAAACTTTAATATCTTCATACAATAAACCACTGAGGTATTTCTGGTTTTAAAACAATATACTAAACTATTTTGACTTCTCCAGGCAGGATCAGTTTAAAGCTTTGATTACCTAAGCTTTAAATCCTTAATCTGTGCTTGGAAAATGCAGGGGAGAGCAGTTAGTGGAGAGGGACGGGATTTGCTGAATGTCCAGCCAAGTATCTACTAAAAAAAATGAAACAGATTTTCCATGGCACACATACATGTGAATTTGCCCATTATAAAAGCACACCAATGTGCTAATTTTGTGGCGAGGGGTGGGCATGCACGTGTGGCCCGTGCGTGGGCTCTGAAGCTGGGGACAAGTGCCTGTGCTGTGCAGTCCTTGCCCCTTTTACCCCTCACAGCCATGTGTAAGTAAATCACGGCTGTCAGTGTGGTAGCAACTTGATTAAAGTTCAGGGGTTTAATAGATCATTTTAAAAACCCCAAATTACTCCCACTCCCTAGTCGATCCACCTGGACCCTTGCCCTAGGTGCATGGCAGTTTTCAACCAGCACTGGAGAAGCCAAGTCTGGGCCTGAGGTTCCTGCTTATTCCCCGAGGATCCTCGCTGCAGACCTAGACCAACATTCTCAGCTGTATTTAATCTGCTCTGAGACAAGCTGGCTATGAGAAAATGCAAAGGAAAAGGCACATAAGCAAAGACATGGAAAAACTTGGACAGTTGGCCTGCTTTGTTCACTTGGTAAACTGGAGGCTGGCCAGTAACAGCGGAGCTCCCTTGGCAATACAAGTCTGTTCCAATTAATCGTGTTTAACCATTCTAATCACACTTTAGCACATTAATCCTATTTTCAATCCAAAACACATCTGAAAGAGCGGCATGTGGGCCTTTTTATAGCAACCGCAAATCAGATGTAACTGAGAGACATAGGGCCCTAGTTTACTCTGCACTTTCACTGAACTTAAACTTAATAAAATATGTGACTGAGTTGTGGTTGGATTTACTGCATGATGTTGATGCTTCCACATATAAATAGATCCCCTAAGTAACTTAAAAACCTGTCAGAAAGGGCAGTGAAAATTTGATTATAAGGTAACCCGTGTGTGTGTTTTCTAACAATGACATTGCTCCTCTGGTCAGTGGTATTGAGAGAACTTTTAAAATTTAATCTGCTTATGGATATAAATGATGCTACACTTGGAATCGTAGGGCTGCATTTTTTGCCTAAACTGCTCTCAGCTACAAAGAATTTTATGGCTTGCTTTAACCATGAAAACAAGATAAAGCTGTTATCTTCTCCCTAGTGTGCTTTCTTCTGGCATTAAAATAAATTTTAAAATAGCAAAATTTTTAACTTTTTGTATTCAACATACAACAAGTGAAAAAATATTTTTGATTTGTACTCCCCAAAAAATGTAATGCTTTGCGTTGCTTCTGTGTTAAAAAACTTTGCTTTCAATGAGAGACAATCTTATTAAGGTATAGATCCTTGATGTTGCATTTTGCATTGAACAACACCAAGAAGAAAAAGAGATCACATCCAGGTATATCCACCCTCAAACCTCTTGATGTCTTTAGTGCTCAAATCCATGTTTATGGGCAGACTCAAAAGAAATATATTGAAGTGTAAATTATGCAGAAGGTTTTGTGTTTGAGTCTTTAATTAGCTGTGGATTGGCAACGAAGTTATCAATTCATGCTAAATTAATTCAGCAATTATGTCAATTGTCAATATGTCAAATATATCAAGAGAAGGTTCGTAAGAAATTTCTACCTTAAAAAGGAAGATCTTGGGCAATTATCAGGGTTATTCTCAGTTGGTTTTCTAAGTAAACACTTCTAACTCTTTATGTTGCAAATACTAATCTAGTAAGATGCATTAAGGGAACCTAAATGCAAACTAGAAATAAGTTTATCCAGGTAAGTAAAATTTTATTAAACAATTTAATTCATTCCAGTTCTTTTGGAAGAAATTGCAGGTTATGGTTAATGTAGTGTATCAGACAGGAATAGCATTCACAGAGCCACCTGCATTTAATATAGAACTGTCAGAGATCTCTACTCACTACCACTTACCCAGAAAGAAATATGCAACAATTTGATCAACCCACGGCTTGTTAATATTAAACAAACAAAAAATATTTCTTTTCCTGAATTCAATGAAAATACAGACTCTATTTATGGAATTTTTCTCTTTGGTAAAATCTATATGGATTTTTTTGAGCATATTGAATTAAAAGTAATTTTGGCCCCTTCTGTATGTTTTTGTAGGCACTGGAAAATGCTATCCACTGGGAGTGTAACCAAATAGAGAATTAAGACAATACATTCAAGGCAAGTCTTATAAAAAAGTTTTTCCAAAAACATGAAAGAAATTCTGAAAATATAAATGAATGCTTGCCAAAATCTGAAAATCCTTGGGTGACAGATACCAACCGACGCATGGAATATTATAAAATTCTATGACCTTCTGATGAACAGCACGACTGGAAAAAATATGAACCTGTTTTGCCCCCTCGTTTCCCTGCAAAACAGGGACAAAGTGAAGGAGGCTGCAAAGTTTAGTTTCATTAATGTAGGAGCTTTGAGTCACCGTACTAGTCTGGGCTGCCTTCACAGGGATACAGAGGGAGAAAACTGCTCTGATGGGAAGTTAGGAACAGTGTGAATTATTCGTTTTTCACAATCTACTGCCTTCAAAAACTTGGCAGAGTGGAGGAGGGGAGTTCACTTTAGATTTTAAGGAGGAGCTAGGAGGCAAATGGGCAGAGCAGCAAGTGATTCTATATACCCTAGAAAATGAACGACAGTCGGCAAGAGTTTGTTTGCCTGTGATTCAGGCAAGCAGTGATATTTTGTCAGAACCACTAAGGGAGAGGCAGTTTAATGTATTAAACTTTCCCTTCCTGAAGTTTAGTGAGTTTTTTGCCATCAACTTCAGCAGAGCCAAGACTAAATCAAAACCTACCTACAGTCCCATTTCAGCCAAAGACTTTAACAAGTGCTGTGAGACTCTGCTGAACCAGATGGAAGAGAGGTTGATGGATTTATTTCCTTTCCTTTATTAGGAAACCTTTCCACTATTTGTAATAATCCATCTTCTGAAAGGAGATGAGGAGTTGTCCAGAGCACTGTGGCCAGGTGGCAGCAGGGAAGCTCCGTGACTCTGCACTCCATAGTCCAGGTATGGCCCTCCCTTCACCACTCAGCTGCCTACGTACGATATCCATCCAAAGCAGCCTGGAGGCCAAGCAAATCACATATGCATCAACAGTGGGTACCTGCTGATGTGTAGCAGTGCCACACTGGCACTGTGCTGCTGCCGTCTTTTCAGTGGCTCACAAAAGTGAATACTCCTTGGAAGGATCACTGTTGCCTCTAGTAGATCTTAAACAACACTTTGAATTTCAGTCAAAAAAAGTTTCCTTCCTTTAGGCTAGATTTTGTCATTGTACTCCAGTACCACAACTGCTCATGTGTTCCCCAAGACTTCTTCTGTTTAACAGGGAAAGTAGACAGTATAAAGTTATTTGGAACTTATTTGTTTAAGTATCTTGATATTGCAGCAAAAATATTTTGCAAAGCAACAGGTTAAAAATTACAGTTTGACCAATTTTTAGAGATGATATTCCTGTTGTTTAAAAAAGTGTTTATTTTCATCTATAATTTTAGATAAAGGAAGGGTCAGAATATGAGCTAACTATGAAACTAGAAGTGATAAATTAAGAAACGAAGGTGTAAGTGTGTCACTTGGGCACACGCTAGGTTATACAATGCAGTGGATTTCTTAGGCTCAGCATTGCACTCCTGGTCTCCATGGGAGATTTGGGATAAGAAGGTCTAGATATTTGTTTAGTTTCACTGTATGAAACTGGAGGAACTTCAGTAGTTTAGATTTTTGTCTCAACCACTGTTTAAATCTTGCAACATTATTATCCTCTAGGCAACTTCTGGAGTTTATCCTGGTTAATACCTATGTAAATAAGATCACAGCCCAGAATCAGTTTGGGAACTTTTTATAATGCTAATTTTAATTCAGACTTAGTTGATCTCTAATCTTCTCTAACCTCCTGTTTTAGCAGTAGGTGCAGATGCAGACAGTGGCATTAAGACCTGCTGTGGGTGTTCTCTAATTCCCCTTAAGAAATGGCATAATCCCTTTGTCCTAGGACCTTCGAGAAGAATCTCCATTTAAAATAGATGCTTTTATCTTTGTCTTGGGATAGGATTTTTGTACCTAAGCCAGTTCTATTCTCTGGAACAGAAAACCCCCAAACCAAACCAAGCCAAACCAACCAACCAACCAACCAACCAACCAACCAACCAACCAATCAATCAATCAGACAAAAAAATCTTCAGTGCATATCTATCCTCTTGTAATGCCTTGGAAACTTCTGTTTGAGATGCACTCGTATTCTACAGATGAATGAAGGGGTACCATGTCAAGATGCTGTTGACTACATGGTAAATTGTTATGTGTAGATTTTATGTTGAGTGCACTCACATAACTTGGCTAGCCAACACCTAGGTCTGCTTTGTTGGGAACCAGATGTCTCAGATCCCGAGAGGCTACAGCTTGAGCTTAAAGCATGGTTGCTCTTTACATTAGGTGGGCTTTGGACAAATTTCTTTCCAAAACTTCTGAATCACAAGAATACAATCAATTCCAACACTTCTCACAACCTATATTTACAGCAAAACTTTTTAACTGAAATAAGACTAAATTCACTGCTTCCTGCAGCCCAGCTCTGGATCACTTACCATAGCCTCATAATGTCCTCTAGGAAACAAAGAAAACAATGGCATTTATAATTAGTTCTTCAATAGGCAAGACAGAGATGTAGATCCTGTTAAAGCTGCCAGTTGTATTCCTACTATTTCCTTTAAAAATTTTTATATTGACCATTTGTTTTTTCACTAAGAATTATAAGTTCTAGATAACCTATAGGTTAGCCTATATGACAGGTAATGCCTGTTGACTTAGACTGAGATGAGTGTGTAGTATGTGTCAAATACAGGCAGGAGAGCACAGAGCACCTAGAAGAAATGTTGTAGCCTTTAGAAGAGACACTACACAATCTCTGTGTATGGAAGTACATACAGATACCACCTGGTGTCAAGAAATAACATCTAAAGAGATATGACTGAACTTCCCAAGCATGGAAGAGCATGACACCTCAGCCCAGGACAATTCTCAGTTTGTCTAAAATATTATAAATTTGGCAAGAAAACTCATTTCCTGACACAATACTTTGTGCAACAGCTGAAGTGCCAGGAACTAAAGTGGACAAAGCATGTAAGTTTTGGGCCTGAGAACATGAAGTCAGTGGCTGAAGGGAGAAGTCAGTGTTGCAAACAGGGCAGCTGAAAGCAGTTTCAGGATTTTGCTTGCATCAGTGCTTTCCATGCGAACAAATTAATGTCTACGAGTCATACAGTTTTGTAGGCTGGATGGTATTAATACATGCTTGTCAAACTAGTAAGTAACTGTGTTTATATTATAAGTAACAAAACTGTGGTTCAATATTGTGTAATAACAACACTGCAGTGTTTAGGAGTGGACAGGACCTACAAGGTGCTGAAAAACACACAAAAATGAATGGCCGTTGCCCTAAATACGCGGTCCCAAAGAAATGTGAGAAAACTTAGGAGATCAATAAGTCCATACTATTCTGTGTGGTTATTGGACAGTACATCAGTAAATTCACTCTACTTAATGCTGAGCTATATAGCAGTTATTCAGGTTTGAGACCTCTTTCTACAAATATTTCATTTTGTAAATAGCTGGAAGGTGTCCTAGCAAAGTCTCTGTAACTTTTGCACAGGACAATATGAGGAATATAGTGTTATTCATAGTTTCCTGCACATGTTGGATGTGCTTAATGCACACACATGTATTAAAAAAAGAAAATAATATAAGTAATTTTTGCTTCAGATTTCTAATTAGACCAAACCCAAGAGACAGCCTGTCATTACAGGTGCAATCTTGCAGTCTTAGGGGATTTGTAAAGAGGGGACTTCATAATCCCATGCCCAGAAGGGATGTTCCCTTGTGCTAGTTTGTTTAATGATACTGCGTATTGGCCATTTGAATTTTGTGATACCCTTAAGGAGCTGCTGCTTCCCTGGGTGCTCTTCCCTAATCAAACTTTGGCAGAATGACAGCCTAAAAAGAAATGCAACAGGCTGTTGGACTACAAGCCCTGTGTCAAAGTCTACAAGCCCGGCGTCAAAGTCACTATGTCACTGAACCGTCACTCACCTCATGTTAAGCGAGAATTTCAGCCAGCTGCCTTTGGCTTTTTCATCCTTGTCTGCAGAGACATATATACATTGGTGTGTGGAGCTGAGAGCCCTACTATTTTAAAAAAGGGAAAACAAACCCTAAATGTTATAGTGGATGTAGTTAAAATTAGAAATAGAACCAAGTGGAAATATGGGAAATGAATTCAAGTTGAAATACAGAGACTGAAGCCCTATTCTTCCCCTGCTTGTATCTGCAGCTCTGAAAAGAGTTTGGGGTGTGTTTGAAATGCATGCAGCAGGTCTAGGGCAGGTCCATTCCTAACCGCAGATAGTAACAGTCCCCACAGGGCCAAATGCAGACTTAAAATTGACATTCATGTTTTCAGCCTTTGGGAGTAAGAGTCATTTGTCTTAGGCATTATCAAATTAAGGGTCCAATGCATTTGATGTCAAGTCCATGTGTTTGAGATTAAAAAAAAGAAGGCTCTATGCCCTCCTGCATGGATGTAAAGATGTGGTCTCCAGCTCTGTACCTCAGTCCTTGTTCTCACCTGGCTGTGACACAGTGGGGTGTTTGCAGGAAATTTAGAGCTATGCAGACTTCATCCAGCATCTCTGTACTTCCTACGAGCATAGGATCCCAAAGGGAATGTCAGGGCAGCCACATGCCCTTTCCTAAACCATTTCCAAAGTATATTTTTAACAAAGCTGCAGCAAGATTTTTTTTTAACCTTCTTTTCAGTCCAGCTATGCCTTATGAACAAGACTGAGAAACTCACTGTTAATTTACAGAACTTGGGAGAGTGATGATATTTCTTGTCTATGCTACAACCTGTGGGCTTTGGGGAGAAGTTCAGCAGCTGAGCTCCCCCATGAAGCTGTCTGAGCAGCAGATGACCGCTGCCAGTGCCTGACCAAGTTGAGATGCGTCTCTGTTGCACTGCAGTGCATCCTCCACCTGCCATCTCAGCTTGGGCAGTGCTGGTCTCAGGAAAGCAAAATTCTGCTCACAATCAATTATTTCCATCCAGTCTAAGCTCCATGCAAGCAGACACTTGGATAATGGAACTGTGTTTTCAAAGGGACATGAAGAATGTGAGGCCTTGAAGGCAGAGGATGGGCCTCTGAGGTGTGTTTGTTTGGGTTTGACAAATTTAAGTCTTCCTTTGCAAACCCGAATCTTCCTTTATAAAGTCATTGAATTCCAGCTTTGAATTCCAGCTGCCTCAAATTCAGACAGGCAGATTTTGAGTCAGACCTCTGTGGTTTTGGTTTAAAGTTATATACACAACTGAAACAGGCCTTTATTTAGCCAGTTTCTCTTGGGAAGAGGGCCAAAAGATTGAGGTTTTTGTCATCTTGAGCACAACTTCCATAAGTAATGCTCCTGAAGTTGCTGTCAAATTCAAGCCCTTCGTGCTGCTTCAGCATGCCACCCCAAGTTAAAATCTAAGCAGAACAGATCACAGACTGAATCCTTGAACTTTCATGAGTGTTGGGCAGGCATGGATTATAGTAAACATCATTCACTTTGCACTTTGCTTCCTCATCACTAGTTGAGATTTGAGACCACTATGGCTCTCACTCCTTCCTGCTATTCTGGCCTTGGAGATTTCTATTAGGAAAATAAATAGAAATGCTATGAAAAATGACTGGAGAGAAGATGAAACTGCCAAACCCAAGCTGCCTTGAGATATATTCTAACTGAAGTGGTACAAGAGAAAGAAAGCTGTGTTCCTGTTTTGTTCATATTTTTGGTCTCACACATGCCCAGTAGAAATAGGGATGCACCATAGGCAGAGGAACATATGCTTTCATCTCACATATTATTCTGTTTGTCCTGATAAAGAAACAAACTGCCTCATCATGGTTGTGAAGTCCTACTTTGTGTTTATGTGATAGCACCTGCCCTAGTGACCACTGAGGGAACTGATTGAGGAACTCCAGAGCTAAAATCCATGTGCTCCCAGAGCTGCTTTTTGGGGTCTTCGGTGGAGATCAAGATCTTGCCAGAGAGTACTTGTGGGGCACAGAAAGGTACTTAATGAAGGTTTTGAACCTCTTGGGACTGACACAGGATGGCGGGGGGGGGAGAGTGCCACTGGTGATCTATGACAATATAATCTCTGTAGCTCTCTGCATCCAAAATTTAGGAGCTGTTTCTACAGACTGTTTCCTAGAGGAAGCTTTTAAAAAAAATTGACAAGATAAATTTGTTGAAGTGCATCACTGCATATATTACTGCGTAACGAGAGCCTCTTTGCTTGAAATGGCTTCCCAAGGCCTCCTTCCTCTGATGAACAGCGACATCCCCTAGCGGATGAGCGCCTTGGCAAGAGGAATGTTTTCCCCAAAGGCTGTTCTGGACATTGGCTCTTTAAATATAGCAAAGAGTAACTGCAGCAGCCCAGAAGCAACTGCAAGCCATTTTAGGTCCTGTCATCACTCAATTTGTCTCCTCTTCCAGCTGGTAGCTCTTGTAACATCTTTCTTTCCTTGTTCCAGAGGAGCCTTCTGGTGTTGCTAACTATTCCTTATTGCTTCTAATTTTTCAATTGGTCCAAATACATTCTACCCTTTCTCCTCTGTGTGACATGGACGGGTTGCTGCTTTTCTTCTAGTGACTTAAGAGGGCTGTGCCTCGGGAGGGCAGATGAAAGAAATATCTATTTTTAGCAGTGTTGATGCTGACCACAAAATCCCTGCTGTGCTTGTGTAGGGAAGCCTACATTTTGGTGTGAACCTGAGGTAACTCTCCCATGCTTAATAGCCTTACCTGCCTGCAGGGCACAAGGAGTCTTGTGCCCTTCCGAGCAGCTGCAGGCTGAGAGAGAGGGAACAGGCCAGGAAAGGGGGTCACCTCACCTTTGGAATACACATTTATTATTGTTTCATTTCAATTGTCCCTAGTAATTCTAGACTGCAAGCAGCTTTGTGCATCTGGTGAAGTATGACTGTAAGAAAGCTTCTTTTTTTCTATTTCCAGTAATTTTTTCTTTCATTCAGGTTTTTTTTCCCCTGAATCTTCACCAATTTTTTTAGTCTTTACAAAGAAACACTACATTGCTTTTTCTTTTAAGTTATCATTTATTTGTTGTTTAATTGGGGAGCACTGGAAAAAGTAATTATTACTACATTTCCCATTACATATGGATCCTACTCTGTCACAGCTGCTGGCCATATGATGAGCCTTCCTTTGGGGAAACCCAGAGTGCTTGGTTTCACTGTGCAATTCTGTACTCATCCAAAACCTGCCCTGGTGCTCTTATGAAGTCTTGTGAAAAGGTCATTTAGTTATGAATTAAATGTAGATGTTTCACAGAAGTTTAAATGTAATGACAAGATACATATGTATCTATTAAGATGTATCAAAACCCCAGCAGGTCTCAAGTTCTGCATCCCCTCCTACTCTGCTTTTGTATAACTTTCACAGTGGTATTTTCAAATGAATAAATTTGCAGGCAGGGGCCAGAAGGCAGGTCTGCTGTTCCTCCAGGACTCAGCCTGAAGCACCACACTGGGGATGGTTGGGCCATTCTGACATAAGAGAGAGGTGGGTATAAACCTTCAGCTTGGGAAGGACATAGGAGCAAGTCTCCTGCTTCATGAGAGGGTTTTGTAGCCACTGAGTCACTTTGGGAAGTCTGACTCCTATTGCTTCAGTCCTGTTTTTGACTGAGAGTAGCCATTGCCTACCATGCCCTCACCTTTGATGCCAATGTGCACTGAACCTGCCAACTGGAGGTACCCATCAGTGAAAGCACAGCTGATTTGTGTGCCCAAAGTGTCTTTTTCAGGTATTAAAACCTCAGCTCAGCCTTCACTGATATGCATCTAGGCTTATGAAGTAACTTTGGTTTCCTGAAGGTTGCAGTTACAATCAAGGTTCCTTCAAGTATCAAGGCACCCAAGTGGCTAGACTGACTTTCTGAACTCACCTAGTTGGGTTGCCAAATTGCACCAAAGGAACACAAGTCTTTAGGTGTTTCCTGTGCACGGTTTCTCCTTCACCTTGTTCTTGCCCCTCTGTTCCGACATGACGCTTGGAAAAGCCAAGGGAATCCCCTCTGAGGTTGAGGGTTGTCCAACACAGTCCTCCCATGCCATGATGGACAGCATGGCCATTCATGCAGATGTGAGGAGGACATGTCAGCTGTGGAGCTGCAGGGTCACTGAGCAGCTGTACCTGAGCAGGAAGTCTGTGCAAGGTTGTGACAGGCAGGAACTTCTTCAACTGCCATGGACAAAATGTGTGTCTGCTTTAGTCCTTGGATGAATCAGCTTTGATGTCTGTCAGACAGCATTATCTATTTGCAAGTGGACAGTTTTTTCTCCTTGGCTAATGCAGAGACAAATGCCTGTGGGTAGACAGACATGTGACATCCTGGATACCAGAGTAATTTTTTTCCCTTTTCCAAGAAATGAGGGAATCTCTTCTCTTTAAATGAAAGGAATAAACCACTTGTTGAATGCAGGTCTCCAGTCCTGCATTCTGTGTCTCTGCTGCTGTTAATCGCACTTGTATTTTTTTTGTTTGCTTCGGAGCAAGACTTGAAGAATATTCAAAAAAATGTAAACTGAGAGTAAAAGCACTGGATGCAGAGCTCCTGCTGACTTACATAATATCCCAAAAGCAATTGTGAAACTAGACTAGGGTATTAGGAGGTGGTATACATGGTACACCAAGGTGAAGGAGGGGAGGAATGGGTGAGTTTGCTTTAAATGTAAAATTTGCTGTTAGACTAATGAAATAATATAATACATCTGGATTGATTTTCTTCATGGCAACAGAGGGTTGGTCTAACAGCTAAACCTTGGTCATGGTGGGCTTGGTCATACTTTAAACTCTATGATAGAGTTCTCATACACTTTTCCCTTTTCTAAAATCATGACAAGAGGAAAGTATTTATTACCAGGATGGCGGCACCCTCAGGCAAGAAATAGTCATCTTTTATTTAACTTTCAAATGAAGTTGCTGAATTAAATGTAGTTTTGTTTTTATCTGTTTGCATGGAAGTCTTCCAGATAAAACAACTCTTTTAGTGACCTGTGCACTTGTATCATGTTAATTAGGTTTGAAAACTCATATATTGTTTTCATAAGGCTATTACATTTTCAGTTATTAAATTAAGCAAAAAATAAGGATGCATGAAATAATATTTATTATTAATACCAGATTCGAAAGGCTTACAACATGTGAATTAAAGGTAAGGGCCTTGAAGACAGACTGAACTTCAAAACAATGTCAAATAACCTAGTTTTTCAGCATGTTGTTACGACATGTATTTAAAGAAAGCATTGATAGAGTGAGAACTATCCCACTGAACACCCAGGCTTCTGGTGCTATTTGAAACCATACGGTTTTTGGGATATTTACTGCCTGAATTGCTGCCTGAATAGGAATAAAGCTTTAATCCCAGTTAAATTGATAGGTGTGTGGTCTTGTGCTGTGCTTTGTGTTTAGGCATGGGACAAGGTCTGACAGTCTGCCCACATGGTCATCTTTCCTAGGAGTTGGAGAGGAAAATGAATGGCATGGGAGCACATGAAAGGGCTCTTCTGTAGTAGGGGCAATTGAGATATCCTGTCTGTGTGAATCCTATGTATTGGTTCAGATTAGGAACAATGTCAAACCAATCACAGAATCAACTAGGTTGGAAAAGACCTCTGAGATCATCAAGCCCAACTTTTGACCCAACACCATCATGTCAACTAGACCATGGCACTAAGTGCCACATCCAGTTTCTTCTTAAATACCTTCAGGCACTGTGACTCTACCACCTCCCTGGGCAGCTCTTTCCAATGCCCAGTTACTCTCTCTGCAAAGAACTTTTCCCTCATGTCTAACCTAAACCTCTCCTGGTACAGCTTAAGACTATGCCCTCTTGTCCTACTGATAGTTGCCTGTATCCCCACCTGGCTACAATCTCCCTTCAGTTAGTTGTGGAGAGTGACAAGTTCTCCCCTGAGCCTCCTCTTCTCCAGGCTAAACAACCCCAGCTCCCTTAGCCTATCCCCTTTGGTATCCCACCTGTGGTGGTAGCCAACCGCAGATGTCTAGGAAGGATAACACATACACGAACTAGGCAAAAATATTCCTCAAAATGCAATCTCATCTCCCAGTGATTTTTCGATTAGGGATTTTTGTGAGAGAGAGGCTGTCTCATATGGCTGCTGTGACTGTTTTTTTCTTTTTTATCCAGTTAAACTGAACTTAACTATTGGCACTTACTTACCTGCACATAGTACAAAACATGATTTCCTTTGGTTTACTCTGGTTCTAGAACCTGCTTCTTTCCACTCTTAGCCTGCACCTCTGGGCAATGCATGCTTCTCCTGGTGAAAATCATCTTAGTGTGTGTCCCGTCTTGCACTGGCAGGCTGGTAAGTGATGAGCCTGTGTCAGTCCATTTCCTTGCCTCTGCCAAGTGGTGAGGGCAAAATTTTGCCTTCAAAATATATTTAAAATAAGCAGACATTAAAATTGCACCATGCTGTGCCTCTGACCACAAAGATGAGAGCCAGCCTACTTAACATACTGTCTGAAAGCAGATGTCCTGTATTGGTCTTGGTGTGCTGGGAAGCCACCAGACTCCAGCTGCAGCATAGCACAGCTGGACTATCCCACATGGCCAGGCTTTGACACCAGCAGCAGGGTGGCCAGAAGCTTATATTTCATAAGGTTCCTGGCATTTCAGTCAAGGGCAAAGGCAACAGCAAAGCACTGCCTTTGGAAAGGCAGACCACTGGCAGTGATCCGAGCTGGCACTGCCTGGTTGGGCAGCTCTGTGGGAGGGGTTCTGTAGAGATGGTGAGCAGCAAGCTGGGCAGACACACACACTGAGGGGAGGCTGTGGGACCAGGATTTGTTCCGTCAGGAGGAGAGACAGCTTCAGGGGGACCACACAGCAAGTCCCTTGTACCTACAGGGAGGTCATGGAGAAGATGAAGCCAGGCAGTGCTCAGCACTCTATAGAATTATAGAATCGTTAAGGTGATGAAGATCTCCTAGACCACCAAGTCCAACCCTTGACTGAACATCACCATGCCAAGTAAACCAAGTGCCATATCCAGTCATTAATGCAGGGTGGGAAGACAAGAGGTGATAGGCATACATTGAAACCAGAGGAATTCCGACTGGATGCAGGGAAACACTTTCGCCCTGTGGGGACAGGTTACCTGGAGAGGTTGTGCAGTCTCCATCCTTGGATCTGTCTAGACGAAACCCTGAGCACCTTTGCCTAGGGTATTGGAGAAGAAACCTCTGGGGGCCCTGCCATTCTGAAATACACTATGTTGTCATGAAATATTTCTCGTGCCTAAGGATGTTTGTATGATCTTCTATGTGTAGGTTTTCTGGTATCTAATAAGGCAACTTTTCTTGCAGTTAAGAAAATATTAGAGTTTGCCTTCTCCAGGTTGCATGTTTGCATGAAACACAGAGAGATTTTGTTTTAGAGACTTCTCACCTCTGTCAAGTTCTACAGGGATCAGAAGTTTCAGGCCAAACAAACAGACACACACATGGAAACAGCATGGCTACACAGGTTTCATTTTCTTAGGCCAATGTCAATCTTTGTTAACATCTAAAAATGGACGAAGTTTGAATGATATGTAATAATTGCTAAACCAGTTCACCCAACATTATAAAGATAATTAAGATAGGTAGTCCTTCTATGAAAATAAATTCATGACAGCTTATTGTAGTTGAGATATGCGACAGTACAGGAGGATTTTGCATGCTTCGTAAGCAACATATTCTGAACTGGCTTGAGTCCATGCACATCAACCAACCAGAACTAATCTCATGGTAAATATATACTGTGCAACAGCAAACCCCAAAACTTAGATTGTCTACAGTTTAATTAAAAACCTATGAGAGATTTTAAAATAATAAATGAGATTGGTTTTCAAATGTGATCACAGTTATAGCAATGATATTTGTAGTCTTGGTCTGTGTCCTAATGGTATATGTCTTGTAGCATTATAAGTCTGGAGGATCATACACTTGTTATTTTATGGATAATTTTAACTAGTTCTTGCATCAGTCTTTACAGCTTGAGCTCAAGCTATCAGTGGAGGTATATTGGTTGAAGTACATTACTTTGCATGCTTACAACAGAATTTGTATAGATATGTTGAGCAATTGCATTTTGAAGCTTCTCTAAACACTAACTGTCTCACAGTGTTACTGTTTAAGGTAGATTTGAGTACGGGGGATAGAGGTTTTTCAGAAAGAGAGGTGTCTCTTACCTTAACTCTAAAAGCCTTTGCTGTCTCTTGACCAAAGTTTTCTCTCCAGTTGTCCTGCAAAATCCCTTCCTTCTGACTGATCTGCCAGTTCTTGATCTCACAGGCTCCCTAAATCCCCCCATAGGCTGCCGTCTTTCTGTGCCCCATGGTCCTGAGTCCCATGCAGCAGGCCCACCTGCATTGCTCCCAGCATCTCTCCATGTCTGAGTGTCCAAAGCTCTTTCAGTAGTGAGCCCCATGGCCTGCTCAGATGCACGGCTTTAAGAAGTTGTTGTCATCCACTCTCCTGTTGCCTTCACCTAAGGCCAAGACACCCTGAGGAGAAGGAACCAAGACCCACCCTCACTTCACTTGTATCTCACACAAAGAAAAAACTGTAGTTACAAGACGGCAGTAGCTACAAGATGGGTGACTGTGGATTTGTTTTCATGCCCATAAAAAGAACAAAAGTATTTCAATAAAATTCTTTAAATTCATTTCTTCAGACTGCCAAAGTTGTGCTTTGAAAGGTTTCTGAATAAAACAATCAGCGGCCTGACTTGGGACAGATGATGGCTCTTGGGAAATTGTTTTGGTGTACATAAACAGAGCTTTCTTTTTTTTCTTCTGGGCATCGACTACTGGCAGAAGTAGATGAAAACAGATTCTCACACCACACCACCCATTTACATTTTCCGTATGCTGGATTTTAAGATTATAGGGTTTTAGATTTTGAGTTTGCATGTTGTATTTTACATAATAATGAGTTTGTGTCCGAGGCTGAGTTGATACATGAGAAAGCAGAACCACCACCACCACTACCACCACCACCACCCAGAAAGCAAGGAAGAACAGCACACATCTTGGAAAGGAGCTCTCAGTGAGCAATTCAGAATTTTTCCAGTTATGTTTTCTGCCATGCAAATGGTATCTGCTTTTGAACTCCTTGGAAGAAGTCTGTCTTCCTATGTGGTCGATCTATTTCCAGTAGCTCCCTAGTGAAGATTTTCCAGTGTGGTATCAGCCAGATTTTTCTTCATAAATGTGTTACTCTATTACCAACCACTCCTCCCAATAAACTCTGAAGTACTTTTGCACCTCCTTGTCACCACAGAGTGGTCTTTTACTGCCTTTTTTAACTGTAGAAATGACTCTCCAGGAAAGGTAATTCTTGGGTAATGCTATGCTTTTAACTATTTGTTTCCCTATTACAAGGAGTTTCTCTGTGTAAAAGGAGATACAGTTATGCCCCCTCATTTTTGAGAAACAGGTCATGTCAGAGGTCTCGCAAAATGTCAAATTTGCAAATATGTGCAGGACATTAATATGCATGCAGGCCACGCCCATTGCTCCACCCCCAGCCCATCAGGAGCTCTGGGGTGCCTCTTTGACTCCTTCCCATGGGTTCTCCCAGCACAGGAGAGAGAGGAAAAGGAAGCATTTCTGCGCCCTGCCTGCCTCGGGAGACCCCCTGAGAGTCCTGTGACTTCTCTTCGGCCATGCTGCCGCTTCCGCAGCTGCAGCCGAGGCTGGGCTGCTGCAACTGTGTGTGCTCGCATTGCCCCATGGGCAGCGCAAACCTCGCACCACTCCTCCTCACTCCCCATCCCCGGTTGCCGGCCCCACGCTGTCCCAGCCCCACGTCATCCCAGCCCGCCAGGGCTGCCAACGTAGCTTGCCCACGGGGTTGGCACCTTCCCAGCCACTTCTGCAGCTGCCACCTGGCTGCTGCCACTGCGCGCGCTTGCCCTGCCTCCGCGGCAGGGAAGGGGTGTCCCCGGGCTCTGGTTGGCATTCTTGGAGCCTGGAGAACCTTAACTTTGCAACACTGCAACACCCTGTGCTGCTTATGGTGGGGGGGGTGTTGGTATTGGAGTTTTTCCCTTTAACATCCACCAGTCCCGGAAGAGGCAGCACTGCCAGAGCTTTGACAGGGCTTAGAGTAACAAGGAATGGCATGTCTTGTGGTGGTGCTGCGCTGGGTCTCAGGGGCCGCCTGGGGCATACTATGGCGTGACCCTTCCACTGTAGGGACTGGGCACTGAGACACACAGGACCAGGTCAGGTACTGGGGCATGGTGCTGCAGGGCTCTAAACGCCATTGTGAGCTGGAGAAACTGTGTCCTCCCCATGGGTCCAGGCCCATCCCGCCCTACAAGGAGCACCGGCACTGCACCTTGGCAGAGCAGAGGCACTGTGCCTATGTTGGCTGGGGAACCTTGCAGATCCCTGAAACTGAATTGCGAGAAATTTTCCTTGCAAACTCACGGGGTCATAATGGAGGAGTTGCAATGCAGCGTGGATATACTGTACATATGTCTGTGTATTAGGTATGTTACTAGGAGACTGGATTACAGAATCACACAGAATCACAGAATATTATGAGTTGGAAGGGACCCACAAGGATCATCTAGTCNATCAAATTATCTTATGATCCAAAATGCATTTTTAAAAAGTCCCCTTGATCTCCTGAAAATGAACTCAAACTTAGAATCTCTTCTTGTTCTTTTCACTTTAGATTTTTTGTCTCTAAGAATTTGCAGATGAGCTGTTTACCAAGTTTTCACGTAGTACAGGGCCACACTGGGCATTGCAGTACCTGGGTATGCAGGGGAAAGGATACAGATCCTTCAGTATCTGTGCAACATGGCAACATTCTGCAACCCTTCATTTCTTCCCTCTCCTTGCTTTCACTTACAGTAAAATTGAAGTAACTGGTCTTTGTCACAACTGAGAGCACATTTATAGATGGATCCAGAAACTGAAGTCCTTTCTTTTTCTCAAAAGTCACTTAATGTCTTCAGAGACACTTCCATTTCTGCAGTCAGAATGCAGCTGGCATCAAACACTTCCTTGAACATAGTTGTGTTTAGACTCGTCACACTCGGCTTGATCCTAAACTCTTGCCATCACAGAACTTCTCCTTTGCCTTGTGTAGTAGAGGACTTCAAAGATCACTGAGCAGAGAATGTGAATCTTGTGTGGAGAAACCCCATTTGACTCCTTAGAGTCAGTGATGAGTTGTGCTCAAGCTGGATTCATGCATTTTTGCTGCTTGTATATAGACTTCATCATTTGACCTAGAAGTAAAACATTTCAATGCATGTTCTCAAAGAAAAGGGCTTTATAGGCATTTGCCATACTTTTCATACTAGAAGACATTTAAGATTCATATCTATGGTGAGTTAATAATGAAATAGAACATCTCTAAGTAGCAATCTCTGGCCAGAACTTAGAATAGGTATCTGTACAGTTGTTGTTGTACAGTTTTCTGGTCAATTGAAGTGACTGGAAAAGCTTAAACACATTCAATAACAGTGTTTTCACCAATTTCTGCCATTAGAAAAAGAGGCTTATAAGGGTACAGAATACCACAGAACATCTTATTACTACATTTCCTGAGAATGAGCACAGATCTGCTGCTACAAAGAGCTACAGTAAAACTTTGGAGACATGAAATATGTCTGAATTCTTCAGCTTGAGGACAGCTGTAATTATAATGAGCTTGCAGAAATAAGGCAGCAAGAGTCGCCTGTTCTCTTCCCCTGAATGGGATTAACCATAAATGACTCATAGTGAGGCGTAACACTACCTTTCCATTGAGAGGAATGGCAGTTCTCCAGCTATATGATAAATCATTACATCTTTATTAGGGAATGGAGAATGAAAGAACCAGTCTACCATTATATATTTACCCAATTTGTGTCCAGCTGCTTTAGGAACACCCTATTCCTATTTAGTATCTTAGCAGGCTTTGGTAAATCCATCTGTTCTAAAGCAGTATTGTGCTAAGCACAAAATAAAGAACCCAAAGCAGGCACCAGCTGCAGTTACCAACAAACAGGCTATTGAAATCCACTTACTCTAGTTTACTAGACACTTATGAGAAAGAAAGACCATTCTAATACATTTAAGGCTAGAACAAACTTGTGTCTCCTTGGCTAAGGCAAGCAGTTCTGATGATCATAGCTGGTGGTCTGGATGGAAAGAAAAGGCGGGATGGTCCAGTAAAAGCTCCTTTGACTTCAATGGCAATATGGATTTGGCCTCATGCAAACAATGAGAGTATGTGAAACTAATTATCCACCCATTGAGTTTTTTTCTCTCCACCTTCCCCCTTTCTAATTTCTAATGAATGTAGATAATTGCTGTGTTCCCACTAACACACAGATTAGGCCTCTGGGATTAGGCTGTGTGATTGAGCAGCTAATACTAAGGGTAAACGCCTCTGGTGTTCCTGCTAAATGCATTCTTGCTAGTAAGTTAAATAATCATTCTACTGAAGCATTACTAAAAGATTTAAATACTTGTTTTGCAGACTTCTAGTAGATTTCTATAGTTTCCGACATACTGTGACATGCTTCAGAATGTTCGTTTATATACAGTTTGATTTCTTTTGATGATTGTCAACTTTAGTTACTAAAAAAGGAGAGTATTTTGTACACAGAAAAGAAGGGGGTGGAGGGAAAGCAGTATATTAGAAACATGAGTAGGTGCCCTGGCTTGTCCATCAGTCTTGGCATCATTTTATTTATACATTTTCTAAAGGATTAGAAGTAATCAGTTCCAGAGGATGTGCTCTGGAGTATTGGCAGCATCTACTTTCTTGGCAATCATTGCAAATATTTTATACAGTTTCATATTGTCTTGTGCAGTACCAAACACTGGTGGTTTGACGTAAACAGTGTTAACGTTTTAACATCTATGGTAATGACATTTTTCCCCCTGCAGCATCCTGTGCTTTCCAGAGGCATGGACTTGGCAGGGCCCATTCAGCGTGGTGGGAAGGCTCACCTGGGGGGAGTACAGAACCCCGTTCTTGGAGGCGAAGTGCTGCATGGCTCTGCCCATTGGAGCTGCACATCAGAGCCCTCTCTCAGAGTCTTGTTTGACACACCAGCAGGATGAGGGCTTTTTCTTCAGGCAGCAGGACTAGGACATTCCCCATGCAGGGTGTGTTAATTACACTCGTTTTTACAGCTCTGACTTACTGATCAGTGAGAAATATCAAAGCCCCACTTCCCATCTCATTTGTTTTAACATTTGCAGGTAAATAGCCTCTATGGTGTAGACCTTGCCATGCAGTTAAGGATGGTCCAAGCAGATCTCACCTGCTTTGTTCTATCAAGGTTATGACTGGAAGCAAGTTTAGGGAACTGGCTTATTCTCCATAAAGAATGCCTAAGAACTGATTGAGCCCCGTGTGAGTATCTGTCCCCATCTGCTGAAGTGGGGGGTGTGGCTGGATTTTCCTGAGGTAATTCTGCCAACTTCAATAAGATGTTTAGGAAAAAAGTGGCAATGCAGGGTGTTAATGCAATAACAGGAGCCAAGAAGCAGTAGAGAAGGTTAGAGAGAAATAGGACTTAGAGTCCATCAGATGAGAAGTACAACATCAATAAAAGAAAGCTCTGTATTCCTGAAGTGTTAGTTCTATCCTATTGGCAGAAAGAGAAAGGACATGTTGGAATATCAGCAAGCAGTTTTCAGAAATTACTAGCAAAGTTCTGGCATTTAATAAAATCTCAGTAACATTGTGAAAAGAGACACAAGAAATAATTGTTTCTTAATATGACATTTGCCTAAAGTTACATTGATGTTGATTGAAGTAATGTAATTTTCATATCTAAAATGTTGCAGAGGAGAGTATGTCTATTTCATTTATATTTGCAGAAACTTAATCTACAGGAAAAGATTTTATAACAGAATTTGAGGTTAAATTTCATTTACTGATTTAATAAAAGCTAACAGGATGGATTTGGGGATATTTCATTAATCTTTCTTTCCTTTCAGTGAAAAGGAAATTAAGTTCAATTTAGTTCAAACTTTGCTTCACTATTATAAAATAGACTGCCAATGTCCATGTTCTCTCTGGCAAGTTAAAACCTAATTAGTCACAGAAAATTCTTCCCTGATCCTGTCACTGTGAGGCAGGAAAAGCCTGGGTCGCAGACAAAGAATTCAGATGCACTTGATGCTTTGCTGTGGCTCTTTGTTAGTCAGTACTTTCCTACATAACATGCAGTGACATACCTGAAAGTGGCATATTCTGTCCTTCATGCAACAAGAAAGATATAAGCTGCCTTTTCAAAATGTAAAGAAAATTTTCTAATACAAGATCATGCAAGGAGCATGACGCCATTGACTGCTTTCCCATTTCTACTAATTCTTTAGAGCAGCAGGAGTGGCTGTGGGTGCTGTGAGATGATCAGCTGGGCCCAGCTGGGGTGAGTAGGGTCAGAAGTTTGTTTGGCTGCAGCTTGTTGAACCTCCCTCCCTCCCTCTCCGGAGTCACCTCCCAGCTGATCTGCCAAGGCTGTAGGGATGTGGGTGCTGTGGGAGTAGGGGACTGGCCCCACACCTCCCAGCATCAGTGCTGAGTCCAGCTGCTCCTGCTGTACCTTATGTCCAAGACCTGCTGGGCTCATAAAATGTAACTTCATATTTCAACCTTCTAGAATTTTGAAGAAGGGAGTCAACTGATAAAATTAATTTAGAAGTAACATTTCATCTATGACTTCCCTTACCACTTACATAAAATAACACTTGTTCTTTCAGCATTCTTGATTACATTTAATAAAAAATCAATAACTATGAAAAACACCTGCCCTTTCTTATGATCGGCTTATTTTTAACAACAGTTGTAGGATTATTCTGGGGCTGAACCTGACCCCTCTGGCATATATGTTTTCTCATAGTACATTGAATTTCCACTATCTGATGGAATTTTTATGGTATGCATTGAATATCATCTGGGACAGGAAAGTTATTTTACCTTTGCAGGAGAGACTATAGAGCATAATTAGCACAAGCACATCTTCTAAAAGACAACTGTGTTTTCCCTGAACTACTGGGTCAATTTTGTTGGAGGGATGATCTGTAGCCATTTGTATTTAGACAGAAATTTGCCAATGTACTTAGAGGCACAGCGTCATGCAACCCCCCTGAAAATCCCAGCTGTTGCTGCAACAGTTTTGCAGTAAGCTTTGCAAGGGCAAAAAGCTCTGTATGATATAGTCCAAGTGCAAGAAGCAGTTAATCTTGCTTCTTTCTGAAATTCAATAATGAAGCATCAACATTTGAGTGAATTTTAGCTTCCAATTCTAACTGAGAGTATCTGGAGGCAGTCCTTTGTTTTTCCAGGATACATGGGGGGAAATAACTGTCTGCTCATCTGCTCTCCCAGTAGTTATGCTCCTCAAAACTGCAGATGACTCACGCAATGCAGGTACTATATCTCAGGTAGAGGATTATTGTGAGGAAATCCTGTAGGATTTGTTTTATGAAGACTTTTAATCCTTTTTTGCTCCAGTGGTGTGGCTTTGTGGAGCTGGGAAGTGTTTTCCCTTACAGCGTGAGGTGGGATGAACTTGAACATCCACAATGGTTGCTGCGTCACTCAGCGTGTCCTGACCCTTTCTCTCTGCCTTTAGAGATCCTGGGGGAAAACATTCTTGTGAGGAGGGGAGGCAGATGTCCTGGGGTTAGGGGAAGACTATGCTGTGGTGTTCTTGACAAAGAAGGAAAACCCCCTGGTATTCAGCTGTGTTTATGGTCTCGGCCCATGTTCTCTTGGTTTCTACGGAAGCCACAAGTGGAGCGAACCTCAGGCTTAGCCCAAGGTCTCTGTGTAGCTTTTGCATGAAGTCTGACTGTGTGGCAACTGAGAAGCCACCTCAGAAGTCTATTCACACACTAGTTCTTCCCTTCAGGCTGTGTAGAGATATGCACTGCTCCTGCCTTTCATTGCTGGTGCATTGGAGTGGTTCCTATTTGAAAGAATTAATCCACACACAGGCTGTAAGCAGAGATTCACCCTGCCCCTGGACAGGACTTGGATGGACCAGAATGATCTGGGTGCTGTCCTGGCTAGCACTGGGAGAGATGTCTCCAGAACAGCTGTGTTAGGCATCTGCACTCTACAGGTTTGTGAATGATTCACTACACTGAGCTGTGGCTTGCTTGTAACATTAAACTGTTCAAAAAGACAAATGGAAATAAAATAATAATGTGAACTTAAACACATAGGCTGCAGCAACTCAAGAATTCATTATACTATTTATCTGCTACTGTGGAGGAGAATTTTAAAAAGATATGTCATGTCAGAGCTTTCTCTTTCAGTGACTGCTTCAGAACATACTACTGTGGAACATATCAACATTCCAAGCTTTTCCTATATTTAATTATAGATGATAGCAATCAAAGTAATTTTACTGCCAATAATAACGTTGGCAGCAGCTTAATTTAATAGCATGGACGCTAGATCTTATTTATATAATTCCTCAAATTCGATGGCTTTGAATGTAACTAGAAAATATTTTGAAATGAAAACTTAAAATATGGGATGTTTAATTTAGTGCCCTGGCCTCACTTCTTAAAAATATTCAGACTACACAAACACACCAGTTGTTTTGAATATGACTTTTCCATGGACCATGGGCTTTTTTTCATGATATTCTGAGAAATGCTGATCACTTTATCACTGTCAAGCATGCCAATGTACTTGAAAAATCAGTCTTCTTTAAATAGCTGTGCAATTTGTTAAAAGTAAATAAATATTCTTTGGAAAAAAAATCCTTTAACTATTTTTTTCTGCATCCCATTTGCTTTCCCTTACCTTGGTAGACTTAAAGTGGTATTATTGCCATATCAGTATACTGTCACCAGCTTTGATAGTTACATCAGTGTTACACCATTAGAAAGGACCAAATTTTCATCTCACTGTAATTATGGGATTTTTGCCACTGCCACAAACTAGGTAGACTGGCTTATAGAAAACAGCAGGATTTCACCGATGGACTGTGTCCTCAGTGAGATGAATGCTGTAGCTGCTAGGGACATGGTGCATGGCTGCTGCCTTCCTTTGGCCCCTTTATTTAGAAATATTTATGCACATACGGAATCACAAGCCAGTATCCTTTCCCGTGGACCTCTTACTGATATGCCTGTTCAGCATTTGCAGGGCTGGAGCAGGCGAGGCAATGTATGGATGGGAGCTGACAATATTTGCTGCTCTTTCCCCCTGCTCAGCTGCAGTCTCCCGAGGGCTGATCAGAGCAGCACTGAGGTGGCCTCCTGTCTCTCATAGTTCCTCAGCCTCAAAAGACTAATTTTCTGGATAGTTTTCTTCACAGAATGGCATCAGGTTTAAATGCTGAAGAGGAAAACGTGATGTTTTCATATTTTCAGGCACAGCTGTTTAATTTGATGATAGGCAAGTAATGTTATCCCCTGTTACAAATGAAACAGCAAAGTCTGAGACGTTGCAAGAGAGCTGTTTAGGAAGAATTAGAGCCCCAGCTCATTCTGGGACTCCAGCCCATCCTTAGGTTTGAAGTTGCGTTCAGGTAACTAAGCCAGGTTTCCTCTCCTGGTGGAGGAAAATCCCAGAGAAAACAGCAGCCATGCTTCCTGCTGTGGGATCAGGAAGATTCCACAAAATGTATAGCACAGTAAGACGTCCATGGTTGCCACATCTTGCCAATATGAGGATGTGGAAAACAATACTAGGCCAGAGGGTCACCATCCCTCTGTCCTGTCCATTTCTGCTCTCCACCATCCTCTTCCCTTAATACATGTTTTGAGATGAAGGTTTTAAGGTCACGTGTCTACAATATCAATTGACTAACATGCAATCAACGGTAGAACTAGGGAAAGAAAGGGAGAACAACTGATGGGAGGAGTAGTTCCTTACGCCTGTGTTGCCAACAGCATGGGTAGAAATTGCCTGAGGAGCAGTTTGGCGGCCTCTATCCAGGACCTGAATGTTAGCACCTTGGGCTAAAACTGCCTTGGCTGCTAGAAAAAGTCAAAGAATCTCCAAAAATTGATAGAGGTGGATCAAGAAGAACAGGGAATTTTGAGCCAGGGACATAAAAGCTGGAAACTTCTGTGCACCCACAATGTCTTTCCATCTCTCCTCCCACCACAAGGAGAAGACAGAGAGACAATGACAACCTAGATCTGCACTCCCTACTCAGGGTAGAAGTTCCCACCCACGTCCATTTCCCCACCAGAATGATATGCCCAAGCAGTGGTGGTCAGTGTGTCCCAGCTCTCTTGCTCTCAGGAAGCCCTGCTAGACTTACCTAAATACTGTATTCAAAAGCTTCCACCCGATTAAGTTAAAAACAACAAGAAAATCAGTCTTCTCACTGTGTAGTGAATTGCCTCTCTGCTTTAATAGATCTTGTGCTAAAAGACAGAAAGACTTGGGTATTTATTTCCAAGATTATTAAATTACATATAGAATATGCTTCCTGAGTATTAGCAGAGTTTATAACTGAATTCATCCTATCCATGCTCTGGTTACGTCTAATGAGGATAATTATTACATGGCTTAACTATAATTCGGTATTGACTCTTTCGCGCATGAAAAGCTTTTGTTGGCAAGCATCAGTGGAGAGCTTCAACAAAAGACATCTTTAGCTTGTGTAAACATTGTTATTTCAAGGTCTCACCCTAACGTGCTTTAGGCTAAGTACTTTCTCCTCAATTGAGTCAATATAGCCAAAATCATATAAGGATGGGATTAGATACTGGCTTACACCACAGGGAAAAAAATGAAAGTTGGACAGGGAAAAATGCAGTTAATTCCATCCTGTCAGCAGTGGATATTAAAGATTATTAGTTGGCACACTCAATTATGTGTGAATCACAATAGTGGTACTGTTACTTTTTCATTCAATTTTACAGGGGCAGGTAAAAATGTAGGTTTAGTATCATCTGCAGTGATTATTTTTTCCTTGCAGGGATTTGAGGTTATATTAAAGTGTTTGACAGGTTCAGAGGAAACATCTCTGTGTAATGAAATGCCCCACTTTTACATGATCTTAGTCACTGGATAGAAATGAACAAATCTGCCTAATGGGAGTTTGGCAGTAGCTACCTATTATGAATATACGTATTTCTTTAGGCAGTAACTAGTTATTCTATTATGTATGTGATGGTTAAAATGACAAACCAACCAATACAGCTCTTTTTTGCTGCTTCCCTCTGCTGGATAGAGTCAGAAGTGCTTAGCTGTGTGTCAGGCTCATTAACACCAACAACCTGAAAAGGCTCCTCTACCACCTTAGGGTCTGGGCTTTCAGTTGACAGAGAAAAATCTGAATCTTTTTCTGAATCTCGTGGTGAATTTTTCAGACTTCAGGTTAACCAGCAGTCACAGAATTCACACCAATATAAAGTCCTTGGCTCAAGGGAATTGACCCAGTCTGAGGCTTTGATGCTGGGAGCTCTTCTACTAAGATAGGAAGGTATGCTGGGCTGGAGTAGGATGCTGCGCATGCCAGTGTCTCTGCCCTTGGTCCTAGGGTAGACTGGCAGCAGGACACGGAGGTGTACTACACAAGAAGTCAAGGTAGTTATTGGACGTGTATATTGAAATTGTTGGGTTTTAACAAAATAAGCCTCTGTAGCATTATTTCTGTTTTTCTTGTCTTCATAGATTTCCATAGCCAAGAGACCATTGTGATAACACATTGTGACGGCTTGACTGTCGTTCCCAGACCAGTAACAATGCTAGTTGAGCTACAGCATGTATTTTAGGAAAAAAAATACAAATCCAACCTTCTAATCTTGGTTTCCAGTTTCCAGTGTTAGACGAACTCCCACAGCATGGTGACGTTCCTGTGTCCATTTTCCCTGCAGAGTTTACATCCGCTCATGAAGTAAATGGGTCTCATTTAGGGATTTAGATGTCAGGATTCATCTTGTAAAATTTTCCTCTCCAAAACTGACAAAACCTGTCATCATATGTGTGTGGCCTGTATGGGTACTTGAAAAGAAGTAGCTTGGACAATTTTGTAGCTGTCTGAGTGTTCAGGCATAGGATTTTACAAACTCTCATTCAGTTGCCCCATCACTACCCATTCCAGAAAAGTGCCAGAGTCCTTCAGAGTCAGTGGTGGAGATGGTGTTTCTCTGAATATCCACTATAGTCCCCAAGTCCCTTCAGAGCTTCCATTTCCCAGACTCACAAATGAGACCTGTGCACTTGGATGTCCGACATTTCAAGTTGTCTGTACTGAAACATATTATTTAGGCTAAATTTGCCCAGAAATTTTGACTTTTACTGTAGTGCTTTTAAGAAATGTTTCTACTAGCGTTCATAGCCTGTGCAAAAAATTATAAACCAATCTCATTGTTAATTTCTCTCACATTGTCCTTCAATGAGTAGTTTATTACAGCTGGAGTCATCTTCAGCAGTTGCTTCTACTACTAGTGTTCATGTTTGAGTGGGAATATACATCCTCTGAAAGAGATACTTTTTTTTTCTATTAATGCATTTATATTAAATACATTAAGTTTTTACAACTACTCAATTTCCTCTCAATAATCCCTTAGTAACTGGATATCCAAAGAGTCCTGCTCTAAGTTTAATTCTTTATTCCCAGGAATTGTCTGGTTCTGTCCCTTGGTGGGGTTATCACATTTCTTCTTAAAACTTTTAATGTAACTTTTCCTCAATGTCTTGTTTGGAAAACGTACGTCAAGACTGAAGTCAACAGGTGGTTAGAAAGGAAGGAACTGCTTTTAGATTTAACACTCTAAAGATTTTTTTGCCTGTCCATTCTCCCCCAGCACTGGAAGACCTCCAGTCTCATAGCCACATGTGTCCCATTGCCAATCTGCTGCTTAGGGCATCATTTGAAGACACTGGGACATCTGCTGTAGGAAGGACACAGATCACATCAGGGCAGCTTGGTCCTCAGTAAGTGAATGGAGCAAGTGAAAAGTTTTGAGCAAATGGACCACATACTTTGTGTCATGTTCGCAGTCGGATTCAGGGTTCACATAGATGAGGTTTACCATGTTGTTGCACAGATTAGATTAATATACACTTGAAATTTTAAAAATTAGCCAGCAGAACCCAGTCTCCTGGGTGCTCTGCACATGACTTTAGTTATCTGGTGTCTTCTCCTAGCCATGCACAGAGTGCTTCAGTTTTCATAAGGGCTGTGGCATTTGATCCTCAGGCAAGACAACCAAGGGCTTCCATGTCCCAGCAAGGGCTCTTGTAAAAATCAGGCACTGAGAAGGGAGACTTTCTCAGCAGGTGCTCAGTATTGCTTTCTGTTGGCACAGCAGTTTTGGCTTGGCTAAAATGTATATTTACACTCTGTAACTCTGAGTGTAGTAAGAATGCTAGCAAAAACCACTTGGAAAAGGAAAAAAGGAAACATTAAACCTTAACTCTGCATTCTCAATTAAGTGATTACTCCTTCAGTATGAAATTGTTCTTGATTCTTATTGTAAACTCTTCAATTTCTTACATAAATAGCATGATTATATTTACATAAATAGTTGCACCCTGGAGTACAACAATTCAATTGTACACAAAAATCCCATTAAAGTTTCCTGAGAGAAGAATACAGCTTGAGCAATGGTGTGTTGTGCATAAAACCAGTTGTCTTCACTTTTTTCTTTATTCAGAACCAGCCCATGCCTTTTAGATGCATGTACCCAAGTGCAGAATTGATCCCTTAGAATTCAATGCTTGACTCCAATATATGGAAACATAATCATAATTGAACGAATACAGTTGGCCCTCTTCCACTTCATGCCCCCCATATTGCGGCTTCACATCTTTAGTGGCATGATGTTTAAGTGATGAAGGAGGCCCCTTTTCGCAACTGTGCATGCGTGACATGGCATGCATGAATATTCAATTAGGCAGCATGAATATGCAACTCAACCCTCACAGCCACCGCGGTGGCTCTGCTCCCAGTGGAGCGGGTGCTGCCGTGGCTCTGTGGCGCCCGCAGGCGGGCACAGCGTTGGCAGCTCCCCCACTCCCGACCCAGGCAGGGTGGGCACAGCGGCAGCAGCTCCACTCCAGGCACAGCTGGGTGCCTGCCCCACTCCAAGAGAGGAGGCTTCATGCAGTTATGAAAGATTTAAACACTCAGGGATTTTTCCCGGCTTGGGGTGGCCGTGGGTGCTGGGAAACACCGACACAAACAATGACACAGAGCAGGGCAGTGCCAAAACAGCCCCAAGGGGCGTGTAAGGGTGTGGAGAAATTTACATATTAATGAGTTGCCAATCAACGCAGAAGGCGGGCTTTGCGGGACCTGAATAAGCCCTCACAGACGTGATATAGGAGACCTGACTGTATTTCAAAACAATGTAATGTACAGATAAATTTTCTACAAGCTGATTATATGCATTTAGGTGTGAGATGACAAACATACCCAGAGAATAGTCTGATTCATACTTGAAAGAAAGAGCTGCAACTTTGTCTTGTACCTAAAGAAACTATAATCCCAATATCTAAGCACGGAAGAGCTCAAATCTTATTTCACATCTCCAGCTTTTTGGCACTCTGAATTTAACAGATACTAGATTATGCTTTCCTCCTCCACAGAGTAATAACTGCATGGAAATGTCTTTGAATCGGTGGTTGTTCATTGAATCAGAGTATCCACATTTTAGAACAGCATATGGACACTCACTGAAGCTATGACTGTGCTGTGGAGATGGCCACTGATCCTTGCACTGCTGTAGCTTGTGAACATTTCTGATATAAACGGGCAAAGAAATATGGTTTTGGACAAGGAAAGATTAGCTAAAGGATATAAGTAAGTGCTATGAGTAGAATTTCAGAAGTAATTTAGAACTGGTTTGATTGCTGAAGTAAAAAATAAATGAAAAGAAAATGAAACAAAAAGAAGAAAAGAGAATCACAGACTCATAGAATATGCCGTGTTGGAAGGAACCTATCAGGATCATCAAGTCCAACTCCTGGCCTTGTGCAGGACGTCCCAAGAATCACACTGTGTGCCTGAGAGTGTTGTCCAAATGCTTCTTGAACTCAGACAGGCTTGGTGGTGTGATGAGGTTTTGACTCAAAAAACCTAACCTTTCATACAAACATGTGTCTGCCTGCACATATCCCACCACTTTTGCTTCAAAGTAAGAGACAAAAGTGGTTTAATAGGAAGAAAATGTATTTTTCATTTTCCATTTGTTCTTTTAAAAACTCTATTTAGATAATACCCCCTGAAAATATTGTTTTAAAAAAGAAGTCAAAATGTTTAGAAAGTATGAAAATGAGCTGTGTCTACTACATAATCCATTTCTACATTAAAAAAATCCCCCCCCCTCCAAACCCAACACAACCAAGAAAGCACAAAAACCACCACAAAACAAAAAACCAAACAAAAAAGAGGGAAGACCACCCTGAAACCTTGTTCGAATTTTACTTGAATCTCTGGTAAGTTTTGTTTTGCTAAAATCACAAATTTGACAATCAGTATCCAACTGAGAAATGTAATCCAAACCTCTAGCAAATGATCTTTCTGGTATTGTCAAGCAGCTACTCAAGAAAGATGCCTCTGGGTTGATTCAGTGGTGATGAGGAAAGCACATAAGACACCTAAAGAATTCTGCAATATTTCGAAACCAAGCAATTGTATGCACACACACAAAAATTAATGAAGCAAAGACGGTAAGAAATATTTGTAATCTGAAATGCATGGAAGGAAATGTGCTGCATCAATAACAGAAGCAGATGAATGGAGCTAATATCCCAAGCTCCTGGGATATTGTCTGGACGCACCGTCCAAATAATTTTGTTGAGAGATGACAAAGCTTTGATTTTGAGGGCAATGGCTATTGACAATATATTTTGTATTTCCTGACGCAGCATGAATCTAAGAATGTTTCTTATTTCATATGGGAATGATTTCAGAATACTAGCAACATAACATTCAGGGTATGAACAGTCTAAAATTTCTATAAACACCAGAATCAAGGCATTTATGAGTTTTAGTAAAAATTTTATTGAAGTCTGGTCATGTTGGCATATTGTGCATTTTAAATGTAAATTAGATTACTGGCAGTAGATTCAATTTAGTGGTAAAAATGTAAAGAAAACAGTTGGGCTACAGATGAAACAATAATGTAGCTGTTCTTTAGTTAAGAGAACAGTGAAATTCAGAAACAAATGGTGTTTGGGAATATTTATGGTAGAGGAAACATGCTGCATATAATTAACTTTGTCAATTTTATGCAGCACAGTAGTTTTTGTTCAGCTTTGAAGAGCAGTTTCTGATAATGAATGCATGGCTTTGAGGGTTTCCAATAGGAACAAAAACCTTTCCTCCTCAGCTCACATGTTAAAATGCAGTCCAAGCTGTGAGTGATTAATACTGATAGCTTTGTGTGTACAACTTGTTTGAAATGACACCAGGCCTGGTCTCTTCCTCCTTCCCCTAGTATACACAATTTCATGTGCAAAGCCTGTATGACTAAAAAGGACTGTAGAATTTGGCACTACATTGGCATCTCTAGGGGAACCCCCACTGCTGGAGTGTTGGCATTTGGCTCCTTCTTACCATGGTTTGTCCCATGGTCTGTCCCATGGTCCTGTCCCATGTCCCAGGTCCTATGTCCCTGCTTTCTGGTGGAAGTACTTGACCCTTGTTTCCCGCTCTACAGACATGACATGCTTGCTCTTGTCAGGCTTGTCATCAGGCACCTTTCAAAAGCTTTCAGATCTCCTGAAAATCATACAGCATTTAAATAAAAAAATAAAGATTTAGTTATTTGTAGGAGTATCTAAAATTTAAAAAAATATTAAAAATTAGGGTCTGGAGAGGTAGTGAGCCATTTTATTGAGCTATCAGTAAGCTTCAGAATATTCTGGAAAGAAATCCCATTTGCCTCAAAGGTGCAATGGTACTCATGTACAGCAATCACTGCAGCATGCAACTGTCTTAGCTGTTGCAGAGCAGTGAAAGTTATAATACAGCTATTTAATTCAATCCAATCTGCTCTGAATATATAGCTATTAAAGGGATTTCATTCCTTATACACACTTAGGACATGCTCCACTGCCTTGGAGTTACTAATTATTTATTAAAAGATAGGTAAAAAAGACAGAGTGAAATAAGTGAGAAGTCGCCCTCCCATACACACCAGTTTGCTTAGGCTAAGGGCAAGCACCAGGATATTACCTCGTAGGTAACAGACATTGGGGCTAAAATCCTGTTCTGTGATGAACTTTGCTTCGTACATTACTGCCATGGAAGCATAAGTTAAGGTCTCCTTGGAAATTAGTATGGACAAAGGTTTCTGAAACACTTGGGACTGGCCTAGGGTGCTGATGGTTGTGTGTCTGGGAAGAAGCAGGAAAAACAACCCAGAAAAAGAGATAAAAATGCCCAGGGCTTTGTTAGCCAAAGCAAGTGTCAGGGTCAGGAGTGAAAGAAGCTGAGAAGATGGACTTAGTTTTCAGCAAACTACTAACTGAACAACAGTCTGAGAGCTGGCTCCTGATTGCTGGCCTCCCAGTGTAACGTATTCTACAGGTTCCTCAGGATCGGTCAAGGAACTACCTGATAAATGCCACTTCTTATGGAAAAGCCCATGAGACTATCACTTTTTTTTTTAACTGGTTGGGTCCAAAAGTGAAATGGTATTTCATCTACTTGACAGATTTTTGTCTAATGTTTCATAAAGCTTCTGAAATATTGCCTGTTTTTATGTGTTGATAGTAGCTGGCATAAACTCTGCTGAAGTTTTTGTGTAGCAAACCACCCTGCAGTAAGTTTAAAAATGAGTAAATTTTCCAGCTGTTTGCAAGGTTGAACTGGGGACAGGGGTTTACAATTGCGCCTTGAACAGGCATTGATTGGGTACTGCTGTGACCAACAACATTCAGAAGATCAAAGTCCTAGAGAGGCACAATTGGCACAGCTGGCAATTGCCAGTTGCTGGTTTTCTGATTAGAATAAGAGTAATTGCACATCACACTGAGCCTCTGAGATTTCAGTGTGACCATAATAAGTGTTAAGAAAACCATAATAAATTTATTGGCTAAATCACCTGGCTGCTGCCAGACTCCAGTCTTGAAGGACGTGTCTGCAGTCTGCCTGTGCCTGTACTCTGCCTGGTACATCATGAGCTCTGGCTGGAGTGAAGACCTGGCCTGACTGACACCAACCAGGAGTTTGCCACTGGCTTCATCATTGAGACAAATTTTTGTGTCTGTTGTAGACACTCAACTGCTTTACATTCTCAAATGTCAAGCAAAAGGCACGAATGAGGAGAAAAGGAAGCCTGAGGAGACTTAGAACAAGAAGATACACAGCACACTGAGTGCAGGAGACAGTGCATAGTTAGGAGACTTTTTTGGAAAGACTTCCCTTGCCTTTCATAGCCACTAGAAATACGTAGTTGACATCTTTTCTACTGTAACTTCTGAAGCAATCGTTTTTGAATCAGCTGGTTTTATAATGAGAAGTCACACTATTGGTTATTTTTAATTCTTTAAAAGCTGAAAAGCAATGCAAAAAATCTTTTAAGAAAGAACATCTCCTCTTAAGTTTATATAAAACCTTTTTCTCCATAAGATTCAGAGTTGATTAGAGGGAAAACAGTTTCGTGATTAGAATGAGTAGCAAATATAAGACGTAATGGAAAATGAAAAAAGATGAAAACTTCAAATGAAACAGAAAGTTTTAATACAAGTTTGTCTATACTGGTTTATAAGTATTCCTATTCTATTCCTCCGTGTGCCCCAATATGTTTTAGCATTGTGCTGGGTTGCAAAACTTCAGAGTATCTTCAGCCTGCACTAAGATTTTGAAGTATTGCCAGTTATTCTTCTTTATTACTGACAATTATGTTTTTAAGAGAAACATGTGTGCTTTTTGACCTTGATCAGGGTAGTGAGATAGGTACATAATGGGAAAAATAGGTTGGCTGGTCAGCTGAGCCTAGTTTTGCTTTTGGATTCCTGTTCTCAGGAATCATGTCTGAGCAGTCCTGTTCCTCTGTACTTCCCTGGGTGTCTGCAACCTCTGCATTTCAGTAATGTCACTCCTCTCATGAACTGGTTGGTTTGTGGGGAAAGGCTTTAAGCCTGGATATCACCCTTTTTCTTCCTCCAAGTCCCAACTCTACTTATTAGTCAGCACAACTTTCATTGCCTTCTGTCGTGTACCAATTGGAATTGTTTTGGCAACAGTCTTCAATGCCTCCTCTCAAGAGGGAAGCTCAGTTCAGTGATTAAACACTGTCTAGAGGTTTGGGAGGCTAAATTCAATGTTTTGCTCTCCCATTGTTTCCTCTATGCCTTTGGCTAAGTCTCTGGAAGAGGAGGAATTCATCTCATCTGGCTTCAGCTGTTACAAATTAGACATCTAATCTGAGCTTCTTGCCTGTGCTCCCTCTGTGGTGCAGGAAGAGAGACAGGAACCTCCAGGGGTTGACTCATATCTTTCCAATGTGTCTGGTCTCTCCAGTGACTCTAGGTAGATCAGCAACTAGTTGAGGTTCACACCTCTTATTTTCAGATGCCTAAAATAAATCAAACTGAGTCTCACACTTAGTCTCTGTTTTCCAGCTGTTATACTAAAGTGGAATCCATTAAGTCCATTAAAAACAATACAATGCTAGGGCTATTCAAGTTGCTCAAAACCAAGGCCAATTTGGAAAGAATTGGCTGATTTTGAGACCAGACTCTTTAAACACACTTAGAAATCTAAAGAAGAAGAGAAGTGCCTTTTGAGTTTTTAACATGTCCTAACTCCTATAAAAGTCATAGGAATTTTTGAAAATGTCACTAAATGCCCATCTGTGGTGTATAAACACCTATAAAAATCCATCCTTGCTCTTATTAGGGAGAACAGTATACTAAAATGCATCCAGGCCTCCAAGTAGCATTTTCCCTGGCTTTTGCTGGTCACCCCTTCAGACACCCCTGCTTCCATGCTCCATGGCTCTTGCCTCTGGCAGCAGAGCTAGTCTTGGACGAGGACTGTATGGGACACATTACAATCCAGCTCTTCCCTGCTGGTGGATAATTCATGAGCATGAGAGTTGTGGCTGGACTGGGGAGAGAATCTGTGAATCATAACCTCCTCTCCACTTCAGCAGAACTGTGTGCAAACTTGCCATGGTGGAGAATCTCATACGTAAATCATATTTTATTACTTGCAGTTGACAATTCAGCTGTGACCATGGATCTGGCAAGTTACTGACACAATGCAGAAGATGTAAACCTAATTTATCCTTTATTTTGGGCTGCATAGCATCTCTCATTCCTTGTTGAGAGTTTCCATTAGGATCAGCACAATAAGAGTTAATACATGATCTGGAAATTAATGTATGTGTGTGTGGTGGGACCCTTTCCTCCCTTTTGATTGTCCCTTTCCTTTCCATTATGTGAACAGACTTGCTTGCCATCCCCAAGAGTGCAAGAGGCAAAGGTGAGAGAAAAGCTGACAAACAGGGAAAATAATCCTTTTGCCCACCCCTAGTGGAAACTCTGTTAGCTACAACATGGCAACTGAGACAGAGGAACTTAACCCAACCAAATCTCTTTTATTATGTTCCTGTGTTTATTTTTCCTCTGCATTTATGACTTCACATGTTGGTTTTGGTGTGGAAAGGACTCTAAAGCTGTAGATATGTGTTGTAATTATACAAATTCCTCTGCATGGAGTCTGTTAAAAAGGTTGATCTATTTTTATGGGGACACACACAAATACTCATTTTGATGGACCTCATTGGCATTTATTGCAGGCCTGCCACTACTAAAATTTAAAGCCAACCTCGTAAATTTTATGGAAACTACATACTGCAATTATTAGCCCGAAGACCTCCTGTCTCGCAGGAATGAGTTAGATTTTGCTTTCCACGTACACTACGGTTTACACCTGAAAGAGATTAGTGGGGACCACCAGTAGCTTGAAAACCTAATCTCCAGTATTTTGTTTCCAGTTTAGCTCTGAAAGATACTCCAGGTGTTCTCATTAATTAGTCATTGTAAGTCACTGTGTCGCTGTTGTGGATGGAATAGCTATTTTCCTCTTGCACTTTTTCAGGAGGAGTGTTTTAAATTAAAAGTCAGTTTATACATTTTTTAAGTTCAGAAACAATTCTTGTGACTGGTGAAAATGAACAAAGACCACATCCAATAAGTTAGTTTAAAAGGACAAACTCTTGAATTTGAATGTTTCCTATAACAGTGTAATTTTATGGGGTTTACCTGAGTGTAAGTAAGCATAAGTCCACTATATTGGAGAATTCGGCTAAGCATCATAAGCAGATCCTGCCATTATTTTTTTTGCAGAAAAATTTCCACTAATATCAGGATTTGTCCATAAGTCTTACAGACCATGCACAGGTCATGCTGCTCTCCTCCCCTCATTGTCTTTATAGTCACAGATACTGAAAGACCAAAATTAGGTCCATTAAATCCATCAAATCAATAGGGAAAACTGATAATAAATGTAGATGAATGATAAGGCTTAACATAAACAAAGTATAAATATTAGTTTGTGTGTTGCATGGCTGCATATTGTCCTGTAGATAAACTTTGTTAAATCGTTATTGATTTCTTGGGACTGATAATTTGAATGTCTTGTTCCACAGGGCAGCCCAGTTGACATCAGGTTAAAGAGAACTTGCATGGGATCTAAAAACTATGGGTTGTGTTAATTACAATCTTCATTAAGATGAGGATTTTGGGAAAATATATATTAATGTAAAGCCTTCTCATCCTTCATCTTCAAATAAGTCTTTGTTGTTGACCAGGTCATTTGGACCCCAAAGAGAAAGGAGGGAAGTTGTGAATTGTGAATCTTGGTGGCATCTTGTGCCTCTCCTTTGGAGAGATCGGTCATAGTCCCACATGGGACCTTTGGGACTCAGCCAGCTCACATGCTCTGGAACTCCTGATAATGCACCTCCTCATTGCCAACAGGCCAGCTCTGGCCACGTCCACCCCTGTACCTACTACTGGCTATCCCAAAATAATGTGGCTGTCTGAAATAGCATAATTCTCCCTCTCTGGGCTTCAAGAATGTGAAGTCAAGCTTCCATATTTTGGAGAGTAGACTCAGAACTGATGTAGGCCAGAGGTCTGACTGTGAAACTCTCACGTGCAAATTGTCAAAAAAAGGGTGAGTGCCTGCAGTTACATTGACTGAGGCTTAAAATAAAAGACAGTTGGTAACTTTAATTGTTTAAGACACTATAAACTCAGTAAGGAACAAATTTCTCTGAGTACAGCATGAGAATAATACCAAGTTTGGTATTATATATGCTGCACCTACTTTGCAGCATCCAGTATTGGTTGGTTTCAGAGACAACATCAGAAGAATAAATTCAGTTCTGTGCCTTGGAGAAGTTACTCATACATTCACTCTTCTTGTTAAAGAGTTGTAACCTAATGTTGTGCTTTCACTGCTGTTTGAATCCCAGGCAAAAGAAAGAACTCAAAAGAAAGGATTTGAGTTAGCCAGAGAAGTGAAGGGGAAGTTTCTCTGTTGGGGGTAACTTGAGTGACAGGGAGAAAGGGTGTTCATTGAGTATTGGTTGAATTACTGCAGCAGTGCTTGAAAAAGTTTCTTAGCAATCCAGGCTAGTGAGAGAGTGAAATGAGCTGAAATGATTGTTTGATAATTTACTGGTGTCACAAGATACAGAATCATAGAGTCATTAAGATTGAAAAAGACCTCTAAAACCATCAAGTCCAACAATTAGCCCAGCACTGCCAGGTCCACCACTAAGCCAGGTTCCTAAGCACCACATCAACACATTTTTTGAATGCTTTCACAAACAGTGATTTCACCAGTTCCCTGGGCATTATATGCAATGCTTTATCACCCTTTCCATGAGAAAATTTTTCCCAGTGTCCAGTACAAACCTTCCCTTGAACTATTTGAAGCCATTACCTCTTGTCCTATTTCTTGTTACTTGGGAGAAGAGATTGACCCCACACCTCGCTACAACCTCCTTTCACGTAGTTGTAGTCACTTGCTGTTTGTCACTGCAAAGTATAAGGAGCTAATCAAGAAAATGAGGCCTAAAATTATTGACTTTCCTGGTCATGCTGATGTGTGCGGATAAACAATGTGGCCTCACAAAAGAAGAAGGTAGGCCTAAATCTACACAAATATTTCAGTCTTTGATGTGGGATGAAAGAAAGGGCAACACTGTAGAAATTATGCTATTATAAGAGAATGAGTTTTACACATCCACAGGAAGCTCTGTCCCACACAGGTTCCACACAGTCCCTTTGCATTCTGAAGGGAGGTACCAAAGATCTCAAAAGCCATAGGGTTACAGAAATAGCCTGCTCTTTATGTAATCATAAAATAATAGTATAGTGTGACTTGGGAGGGACCTTTAAAGACCATCTAGTCTGACCCCCCCTGTGATGAACACCTTCAACTAGACCAGGTTGCTCAGGATCCTGTCACACCCGACCTTGAATATTTCCAGAAATGGGGCATTCGACATCTTTCTGGGCAACGTGTGGCAGCATTTCATCATTCTCATTGTAAAAAACTTCTTCCTTGTATCTAATCTAATACACTGTCTTCAAGTCTAAAACAATTGTCCCTTGTCCAATCACTGCAGACCCTGCTAAAAAGTCTGTCCTCATCTCTCTTATAGGCCCAATCTGACTTCTTGAGCCAGGGTGGGTAGGAACAGCTGTCCTCAGCACTGCAGAGAGCGTTCAGTGGTGGGTGCTTTTGGAGTCCAGGTGTTCTCTGCCCCACATTCACCCAGAGCCCTATTCTGAGTCCTCAGTGTGTGTGTGTGTGTGTATATATATATATATATATATATATATATGTATGTATATGTATATGGGCATATATACATGTTGATGAGCATGTCATGATGAGCATTCACTTTTCTGACTTTCAAAGCTGAACTTTAAAAAGAGCTATGTTCTGTTATGTCAATATAGAGAACTCCATACCATAAAATAATTGCTCTTATAATTTAGAATACATAATTGTTATTTTTCTTCTCCTGCAGAAGGAATAAGAGTTGCTTCCTTTTGCTCTGTGGTATCTTGTGGATGGGTTGGAATGAAAGAATTTTGGTGTCCTCTAACCACAATGCACATGAACACATCCATACTGGTTGACCCTATGGCTTGGCCCCTCACATCATGATGTTAGTCACTCCTGTTACGTCAACTGGTGCCGGCAGCAACTCAATGATACATAAGGAGTTTATTCCTCTTTAATCTGTATCCATGCTCACGTGTCACTAAACCAACTACCTGAGACATACACTTGAGATTTTCCTCACAGCCACTAGAAGTATGAACGTTTTATTACGTACTGCTGAGGTTTTTCACTTTGCAAAGGACAACTCAGATATGGCACCAGACTCATTAAACTTCCTTCACGATGAAACAGATAAATAAAGATATAGCCCCTTTCAACTGAAATCCAAGAAGACATTATGAAAACAGCCTATCTCAAATTTTAATAAGAAAGCATACAACAAAAAAATTTAATTCCATATACTGTTGGTTGAAAGAGAGGGGCACTTTCTACTGACTTAAAGAGAGATATTGTGATGATCTATAGTGTTCAATGAGTGACATTTACTTGTTTTCCTGCTGTTATGATAAATATGTAAAACCCTCTTTGACACGTGGGCAGGACCTTTCTCTGTATGAATTCCTTCTAAGTGGTTTCAGAGAGGTTTTTTCACCTTGAATAGTTTCTATTTGAGATCTGATAAAACTTTCTTTAATAAAGAAACATTTTAGTAAAGATAAGGACAGGGAATCTGTAATCATCACTCTTCTAATATAACAAAAGTAACAGGTATCCTGGTTCTAACTGAAGATCCCATAGTTGCTTGTGAAAAGAAACAAGTCCATTGTGCTTTTCTCAGATTTCAGACATAGCTGCATCTAAGTGGAATGTTGTCTCTTTAGCTTGTAAATAGTCAAGGTATTAAAATGCAAGTGGAATTTGCACAGTAATACGCTTTAATTTGATTGGACATTAGATTTCAGCTCCTCATTTTTTCATGATAGCTATTGAAAAGATGTAATTTTGTTTTGAAGTCTTCAATTTTACCTTTGCTATGTTCCAATACATGTAAATTGTGGAGGGAAAAGTTATAGTGCAGAGTTGCGGACACATGCAAATTAAGTTTTGACTTTGATTATATTTTTTGCACTTGCTATTTGAGATGTGCACTCATTCTATTTTTCTTTTCAGTGAATATTTATCCTGATGGCTATCATTAAATAATTGCTTGGTGTCTAAGGATCTTTTCATATGACAGGCAATTCAAAACCTTTATCAAGGTCAATTGTTAAGGTGTCGAAATCTGAAAATTTAATCATCACCAAGAGTAAAATGATACTTAGAATTATGCCTCTAAGAAAAGCCACTATTTACCAAGAAAAGAGTTTTTTATATCCAGTGATCATAGTAATTTTTAAAGTGGAGCATCTTAGAATCTGCTTTGACTTATTCACTTGAGAAAATGGCTGGCTATTCATTCACTCAGAAAATTCTGGACAGCTACGCAGAAAAAAAAGACAAAATCCAGTGTGAGCAACAGTAACTCAGGTTTTTTCTGCAACTTAGAGAAACTCTGTGCCTTAACCAGAGTTCAGTGTGGCTCATACACTTGCAATGTACTGCAAGACCTTACCCAAAATTGGTTCCCAGATGAAACCAAGAATTCACAGTCACTTTTGATAAGATAGGTATGAGATGAGGCTAACTGATCTGTGGTCTTCCATGGAGCCTGATGTTCCTCCTAGATCCAGCACTTGCTCACATGGGGCTTTAGCTGCATCTCATGATGTCAATAGTTTCTGCTCACCTGATAGTTTCAGTTAGTTCATCTGACAGTTTTTGAACCCATCTCTGTCACAGCTCAAGCTTTCTAATGGCTTTTTGCACAGGTAAAATCTGTACATGGGAAACCTGTGTGCCATTACATACAGCAGTGAATTTAGGTGTACAGGTGACTGACCCAACAGCATGCCATGGTGATTTGTTCAGCTGGATCACAAGACCCTCTGTTCCATATGGGGAGTTGCACATCATCTGATAATCCCTGTGTTGCACTGGGAGCAGTGCTGTCCTCTGATATGACGTGGTGCCTGGCTGAAGAGCAGACACTGCAAAGGCACAGGAAGGTTAATGACATAGTACAAGAGTCATGTATTTCATTACTTACCTAGAACCAGAACAAGAGGACATAGTCTCAAACTATGCCAGGGGAGGATTAGACTGAACGTTAGGAAGAGGTTTTTAACAGAGGGAGTGATCTCTCAGTGGTATGGTCTGCCCAGGGAGGTGGTGGAGTCACCATCCCTGGAGGTGTTTAAGAGAAGACTCAATGAGGAGCTCAGTGACATGGTCTAGATGTTGGGAGGCCTGGATGGATGGAGCGTGGTGCCCGTGTTTCCACACTTGTGGGTCTGATCCCTGTGTGGGTGTTCGCTTGGGAGTTGGACTTGATGATCCTGTGGGTCCCTTCCAGCTCAGAATAACCTGTGAACTCAAAATCAGCTCAGCCCTTGCTTGCTGAAGTTGGCAAGATGCAAATCCACTACTCCATCCAGTGGAAACCCAAGAACTGGCATATCTAGAAGCTGTATATTATTTTGGCAGTAAAAGTATCAATTTATTAGACTGTCTAGTCCGGACTAACCCCCACTATGTTCCTGAAATACCCCCACTATGTTCCTGAAATAAACCCTGCTGCATAGTGAGTGCATCACAAGTTCTTCAGGTGCTTTAATTTAGTTTCCTTTGTTAATTTTCTCAAATTTTTAAAGACATTCTGCCTGATTTTCATGCCAAGAACTTACTTGGGGAATAGCAGATCTTTCGTTGCTCGGTGGATATTGACCAAAGCTCCTGAGAAGATGCCTCTGATACCTTTTGATACCTCTGAGAAGTGAGGACAGCAAAGTGTCATGATAACAACTGAACTGTTGAGTAAGTACCCAGCATGTTNGGATATTGACCAAAGCTCCTGAGAAGATGCCTCTGATACCTTTTGATACCTCTGAGAAGTGAGGACAGCAAAGTGTCATGATAACAACTGAACTGTTGAGTAAGTACCCAGCTAAATGGCTCATACAAAGATGCAGGACTGCCAGTGCTTTATAACAAAAGCACTTATTTGTTCCTGGTACCTCAGGGCCTTCTTCTAGACAGACAGGAACCCCATTTGTCAGGCACTCTACATTGGAGATCTTTGTTAGGTGCTATGCATAGTCTTGGTAATATGCAAAACCAATTTGCAAGACCTAGCATCATGAATGACACCAAATATTTGAGAAATAAGGTCAGTAGCTCTGTGCTGATGCAAGTTATTTAGGAAGAGATCTTGAGTACAGTAGTTTAAAGCTTGCTTATGTATATCTGTAGAAACCTTCATCACACCATGGATTGAAGTGAGGGTAGTACGTTAAATTCAGTAGCAACACTTAAAGTAAACACCATTATGACTCTTCTAAAGGACAAAAAAATATGGAAATTATTTTGTTCTAATGGCATCTCAACGAACCAGATTCTTAGGAATGAAAAGGAGAATTTATTAATCATTCACATCTAATCTAAATTCCCACTCAAAACAGGGCTAATTTTGTTACTCTGCTCTTTGTCAAGTCCAGGTATGCAGATCTCCAAACAACAACTTTCAGTTTTTTGTGAGGAAATGTTTATTGTATCTAGCTGAAATGTCTATTGTTGCAACTTGTTTTTTGCCTTCTGGTCTTTTCTGTGCATCTCTGAGAAGAGTCTGTATCCATCCTCTTTATGAAGGTGAAGAAAACTATTAGATCTACTCTTAGCTTTATTTTCTCCAGGTTAAATATATACATGTCTTTAACCTCTCCTCATACATTCTGTGCTTCACCTCTCTAAAAGTTTTTGTGGCCCTCCACTGGACTAATTCTGATGTCTTGCTCATACTGAGGAGAATCGAATTGGACACAGAACTTTCTGATCACACTTGTGACTAAGAAGAATAATCATTCTTCATATAATTCATAATCCATTGATTTACACACAGCACTCACTAACACAGCCCAGTGTGTGGTTATCATTTCTGGTCCAAAGAGTGCATCTTATCTCAAATACACCACTTAGAATCTTTTTCTTCCTGTGACATCACATTCAATATGTATAAATGAGTGAAGGGAGAAAAAAGAAGAGAGAAATAGATTATTTTTCAAAGTACAGCTTCCTTTTAGGCAATGCTAGAAAAGAAGGCTGGATGGACTTCTAAATGCATCAGATCTCTTCTCTACACAGAAGTATGTTATCATTGCTTGCAAATTTGGACTTAAAAATATGGTAAATATGTTATAATTTAACAACCAAAATCACTACAGAAGTTTGTCAAACTGAGAGCCCCAATTACCTTGTTCAGTTCTCAGTTTAGACTTTAATGTTGCCCTTAACTAAAAGTAATTGAGATTAGGTTATTTGAAATGCTTTTGTGACTGTTTTTTCTTATTGTTCCATTACGGAAATGTTGGTATAAAACATCAACAGCCATGAAAGACTTCCTTCTGAAAGAAAGTGTTTCATTTTCTTTTGGGTTATTTGGTTTTTTTCCCTTTGGTAAGCATTCAGCCATTTTTACTAGGTCCCTTCTTGCCACCTTAAATTAAATTCATAAAAATGTCATTCCTAAAAATGTCTGAACACAAGTGACCAAAATTGTTTTCTCATCAACACTGTGGTCCTATTGGGAATTTTTTCCTAGATGATGCTATTTGAATCTGACTATTGACAATAAATTTATTGCATGTAGAGCTCCAAATGTATGATGTCTTTTCCTTCACTTACCTGGCTTGATGTTTGCAACTTTTTCCCTTTCTATGAAAATATTGCCACCCACAAAGCACTTTTCTCCATTTAGAAGAAGTTCTGTGCTTCTACCATAAAAAGGCCACATAAGGTAAGACTTCAGGATGAAAAGTCAGATTGAAGTAATAGTAAGATGGAACAAGAATCGTATTTCAGAAAAAGTCTATTTATCTTCCTCAATCTTTGATTTATACTTATTTTTTAGAAACTGGAGATTGCTGTCATGGCTCTGTAAATTGCTGTGATATGAAAAAAACCAGCTATTTAACCCTCTGCCTACTAGTGTAAGTACCAAATGTAGAGGTATTAATATGAAAAAATTGTTTTAGTATGGACTTTAGTATGTTTTGTGTTTTATAAAAGTTGTATTCTGAAAGCAAGGCTATAATTGTGCTTCCAATATTCATGAGTTTATTATGAGTCTCATGATGTTTGGTGTTTTTCCTTAAAATGTCAACTCGTGGAGACATCTCATTACTAGTGGTTCTCAGCTTTCATTGAAAAGAAATGCTTGTAGATCTTGTGGTTGCAGAGAAAAACATGCACATCTGAGTCCTAAAGATTTAAAAATTAGAAGGCAAAGGCCAAATATTTTTAAATTTAGTTTTTAAGTTAAAATATCTTTGGTTCTGACTCAGAACTTCTGAGTTCTGAAGCTGGCAGTAGGTCTCCTATAAAGTTCATAGATTAAAAAATGATTATTTAAATATACATATATATGTATTTAGAGAGAGAGAGAGTTATAACTACAAACATAGATTTTTAGACCTTAATGTTTGCTGCTCTGGATTTAAGTCTTATACTATTGACCTCACAAGTGGAAGCTTCCATAAAAACTGAGGGGAACTGGATATTTGTATGGCCGATACCAATTTATGCCCTGGTGCAGTTCTGTATCTAACAATGTAACATATAAAAATACTAGCAGAGTTTTGCATGAAGTAATTTTGTTAATTTTTACCTGATCTGCAGCACTTGTTTTTCAAAACAGAAAAATTCTGAAGTCGTACACGATAATAGGAATATCTTTTTGGCTGTGTGCACAGAATGGATAGGAATGCCTAAGGAATAAGTGGGGAGAGGTGATGGACAGAATAGATTCACTTGAAGGATATTTTCAAATGTTTGAATTCCTGCTCAGTAAAGTGTGATGACGATCATTTGTGTAAATGGAAGGGTTTAGGAAAACAAATAAATTAAAGCAGTTACTATATTTTCCTGCAAGATTCAGTTTTTTGTTCTCTAATAAGAGAAGAAAACCAATTCCCTGTACCCAAGGTGGTTTGTAATCCAGTAGAAACAACAACCAATAAGAAGCACTAAAAAGCATAGGCTTGTAAATGATAAATATGCAGCAATGTATTTTTCTTCAAATAGAAAAATCATTCAGAAATAACTTTTGATTTGAAAATTCATAAACTACTACGGTGTGTTATTTCAACATTCATTCTTCTGTACATGTTTATATTATACCAATCAATATTTAACTCGGCTCATGATCCTGCCACATTCTATTTATACTCACAGATCTGAATCAGATAATTTTTGCAACTATGTGGTAAATTCCAATCATGCAGTTCTGACTTTTTTGTGATTTGCTTGAAGAACTAAGCAAGTGAAAGTGATTAACTGAAATAATAATAAAAAAAAATCTAAGGATAATTTCTTGCTAGAAAAAGAAACATGCAAATATCTGAGTAGAATTGGCTTCAAACAACATGCATTTCTTATTTTTTACTTTTTTTTTCCTACCAATATAATTATAGCTTGTTTTTTTAAATTGGAGTTGTGGTATAGGCAATGCCAAACCAAACAGAGCTGGCTACAGGGTTTTAATAAATTTCTCTTGCCCACACAAAGGTCTGCCTACTGTATTTATTACAATAGCTCCTTGGAGTAAGTCAGAAATGTGATGTTCATTGTACTCATCATTGAGTTTCACAAACCTCAATTAGGAAGCAAAATTTTTCCTCCCACCACCCCTCTTCCTCCTTCCCCCATGAGTTTTGTATCTTAAATAAAATGGTCACGGGGAAAATTGCAGCAGAAAACTTTCTCCTATGTATGTGTGTATATCTATATATATGTTTACACATACACATATTCCTATGGATGCACATATATACACACATAGATATGCATACACATATGCATATACATACGTACACAACCAGAGAGCGGTTGGGCACTGGAAGAGGCTCCCCAGGGAAGTGGTCACAGCCCCAAGCCTGACAGAGTTCAAGAAGGGTTTGGCACAGGGTCTGACTCTTGGGGATTGTCCTGTGCAGGGCCAGGAGTTGGACTAGACAAGCCTGATGTGTCTCTTCCAACTCAGGCTATTCTGTGATTCTATAAATACATGCACATGATTGCATAAGTATTTTGGAAAAGGTATATTGCATTTCTATATTTCCTCTCTCTCCTGTAAACAAAGGTGTTGAAAGATGTGATGTGTGATCCCTGCAACACTGGTCACTGGTGCCAATGAAGATGCACCATATATCAGGCTGCCACCACAGTCCCATTTGTTTTGGTCAGCCCAACTCTTGCAGCAATGGCAGACAAAAACTTTCAATATTATCTGTTTGATGTGGCCAAGAGGAAGCACTTTCCCGTGCTGGAATTCAAACACAGAGTTTCGGGTCACACTGTCTCTCCCTTGTCGGGACTCAGGGGCTCCAGCACCTCTTGGGGTCCTGCCTGCAGGTTATGTGTGGAGCACTTTGGGATCAAATTCTTACACAGTCATTTGTATCCAGGTGCAAACATGAATTCTCTATTTCTCTCCTTTTTCAACTTTATGTCTACTGCTTCTCTATTTCTCTATTTTCCATTTCCCCATACTTTGTTTTGCACTCTTAATATATTACCACACTAGGTTCTGCTCCATTAAACTAAGCTGTTCAACTCAATTTTTGAGCAGTTAATCTCATTAGTTTCTTATTGGATTTGAAATGGATTTGTCAAGGAAACAATATTGGTACAATTTATGAATGCACTGTAGCACCTTTAGGAGACAACTCTCTCTGCGTTTGGAACAGGAAATGTCAAACAGAAATTGAGAGAGTATTTGTAAGATTTATTTTCCACTACTGCAAGCCTTCAAGAACTTATATGAAAAACAGATTATTACTTTTCTCCTTGTGTCCAGGAGACAGTGTTATAATTTTTTAATAAAGATCATATAGCCTCAGAAAAGTATTTAAGAAACTTCCTTGGCATATTACAATACAAGCAAGGCTGGTATAAAGGAAATTCTTGAATGTGGAAAATAATTTGATGTTTTGGACAAGCCATGGCTCACTTACTCGATTTTTCTTTTTTTAATGGTGTTACAAAATAGATGTTGTCCCCAAATACCCTGATCTGCAATGATTAAACTCAGTCTTGTGTGGAGGCCTGGCACAAATTCTTTGCATCATCGCTTAATGATTTATTTTGCTTGGAAAGTATATGTGGTTCTGAACTTGTGTCTGTTGAAGTCCAAATGACTTCCATGGGAGCTGGTTTGGGCCCTACAGTCTGTGTGTGATAAAAGAAATAAATGTGCTTTGAAGGAATGGTGCTGGATCCAGGGCATAGTAGGGCATGGCTGTGAGGGCATGAGGTTTTTGTTCTCAGATGGGGTAGCTGGAAGATGCCCTGAGTTAAACCTGAGCCCCTTTGCCTGCTACTAGAGGACTGCAAGACCAGGCAGAAACAGCCTGGCCACTCTTGGGCAGATGCTTCTCATTTCCACCCAGCTGGGTCGAAATCCCTCGTTGTGTGGGGTGGCTGCTGGGGAGGGCAGGAAGGAGGGGAAGGGATGACCAGGTGAAACTCCAGTAACGCTGTGGCTGTGGGACAGAGCAGATTCCAGCTGGGCACATACATGGGCTGGTGGGAAGGACCTGTGTGGTCCCTATGTGGGAGCCAGGTGCTGTTTAAGGGACCTTCAGAGTGGATCCAAACTCAAAGGTCTCCCTATCCATGAGTTCCAACAGGGCTATGTGCAACATGCTGATTTGCCATCAGTAACATGTTTCTTCATTTCCTGTCCCTTGGGCTGGATTATGTCGTCATGCCAGGGCATTAACCTCAGGTTTGTGCATCTAAATATATTTTGGTTTGGGTTTTCTTCTCTTCTAATATTACAGCTTTCCTTGTAGTTTATAAATACTCCATTTAAGGAGCTATTTAGCAGTAACAACATTCCTGAGCTCAATCCAAGAATTGAGCTAATTATGGCTCCCCTTCAAAAATCTATCTCCACTCCTCCTCCCATAGCCTTGTCTCCCCTGTGGCCACAGAGACTGAAGATAATGAAGTGCAAAATACTCCTACCTAAATAAACAGATGAATTAATTGGATACACTGTCTCTGACAGATTAGTAAATCCCAGTCTTGAAATCCTTATTTATCTGAGTCATCCATCTGAGTGGAAATATTTGTGTAATACCCAGATTTATAAAAATTATATTTAAAACCTCATAAAAAGAGGGGTTTTTTTCAGCATCTTCCACAAATGGGAAAAGGAAGGGTAACTAGTATCCTGCTTTAGCTGCTCATTAGCTGACTAAATCAACTGCTGATAAATATAAAAAAGAATGTTCCTGCTGTTTCAACTTCGTAACTGTTGCATTAAGTTTTCACTTTTTCATTCAAGAAAAATCATATCTTACAGTATCATTGCAAAAAAAACCCCTTCTCTGTTTATAGGCAGTGCAAATCCACATTCTTGGTGTATGGAACAGCAAATGTCCTGGGATAGCCAGCATCCTGGCAGAGTGCCATGCATCTTATTATATGGTAGCAGAGCCAACTTTCCTTCTAGCACAGTATGTCTATAAATAAAGTGTTTCTTCCATAAGCAATCAAATAAAAGCATTTTTCCTAACAGCATGCAAATACAGGTTTTTTTCTTACTGCAAGTAATAGCCAATTTGTATTAGTTTAAGGTCAGAATTATTTTAACAACTGTATTAAAATGTCTATTAAAAAATACAGTGAGAAATTTTCCTTAAGTGACATTTCTTTACTTGTAAAGGATCTGGCATAAAAAGGACATCCTTCAACTGTCTTCAATTAAAGTGTTATATGCACATCTCAGTAGGATTGTTAAGGCATGCCACTGCAGCCTTGAGACTGCCTTTGCATTCAGCCTGTAGCTTCTCTGGGGTAGTAGCGCAGTTTATTTACACAGTGCCTAGAAAAAATTATCTCATCACTTATGCTGATACCTCTAAGGAGATATGGAAAATAGATATATCTAGATAGAGAGATATCTCTTGGGAGATGTAGAAAATAAATTAATACAGTATAATTCTTAACCTAAAATCTAGATACCAGGAAACTGTCATTGAATTGCTTTTATCTCTCTTATTCAGAACATCTGGTTGTATATTTATGGGTTTGACTAGTCAAGTTGTTGAAATAATGCAGGGAGGATCTTAGGGAATCTTCATCTGGCTGCTTTGGTAGCTTAATTTTTCTATAATAATCAGGTTTAGAAGGTGTCTCTTCTTTTCAATCCAACTGGTATTTTGCCACATCACATCTTTCAGGAGTGAGAAGCAAAAGGAAACTACATGATGTTGAACTTCAAGTATTGACAAAAGGGTAAGAGTCCAACACACAAAGTCTATTTCATTGTGTGATTATGTTTCATTACACATGGAACAGCTTAGAAACCATGTTTCTTCTGTATCTCCAGTCATCATCTAATATAATTAGATAATGTATTTGCAACCTTTTAACTTTTATTTTTCTTTAATAAATAATTTTGAGCTGTCTTTTTTCCTTTCTCTCCTATAACAAAGTTGGCATGGCTCTTCCTTCAACTTCCTTTCCCTTCCATTATCAAAACTCTTCATATACAAATAGTATCTCCCCTTCTGAACTCCTTCCAGAAAAACGTACCTGCTGCAGTGGCATCCTACATGGTAAAAAGGATGAAGAAGTTACAATACTTAATCAGAACTGGAAATTGGATTCCTTGCTTTAAATTAGAGCCAGTATTAAAAACAAGAACTTGGTAAAAATGCTGACTGTATTATTGAATTGTATAAGGAGGTAATATATTTCTTGTGATTACTTTCTAATGAAAACCAGTATTTTAAAATTAATTTTGATGTAGTGTGTGCAGCACAGTTTCTCTGTATCTTCATGTGTGCCTCCAACTTTGAATGACAGCCAGAAAGGTGTCATAGATACAACTGAGCGGGCCATCTTTTCTTAAGACAAAGTATGTTCTTAAATAATAAATGATCCTGGCAAGTTGTTTATTACCAGCAGTTAATGATCTGTTTATTAGTTAAAGTCTGTGGCTGTTAACACTCTAACAAATCAGTTCACTCTGTTAAACATCAATTTTGAGTACATTATTGGTATTAACCATACAGCGCACTAAAACTGTTGCAGACAGTTGATTTTATTGCTGTGGCAGAATTGTATAATAGGAGGCAAAGGTGTTCAGTGGGGTACTGCCATAGATAGATTAGGTTACATTTTCTTGTATTGGTTAGCAACTTGTTTTTATTCGTATTGAATATGTATTCTCTTTTCCCAAATGTCTTTCAAGCAGGACAGATTTAAAGTCCTAAAACCTGTCATTTCCATGTTTTTAAGAGTGTAAGGATTACTTTTGTGTGTGTGCATATAGTTTGGAAAAAAAAAGAATAATTGGTGGGCTTAAAAATTAACTTTTAGAAGGTGTGTGGGATGAATAGCTTGCTCAAAAAAAAAAAAAGAGCTCAGAAACGAAATACTGCTAACACTGCTTATTTGCTTGAGCAATTGGCATTAAATCAACTGGTTTTCCAGACTAGTTGCAGCTACTGGGAGGAATAGGCAGAGACTGAGTTTGAAGATTCTGGAGTTGGCTCTGCATTAAGCCATGCTTCACTTACCTCATGCTAAAATCCCACAAGTGTCTTCAAAAAAAATGAAGTTCCAAATAGAACTGGGATATTAGGTGAATTTGATGAGAATACTTGGTCTTGAGTGGAATGGTGCTCTACAAGGCTCTGCCTAGTCCCAAACCATAAAATACATGGATTGCAATTTTGCATCTATCAGGAAACAAAGCTGTAAAATGAGGTTCACTCCTAGGGCTCAAGTAGTGGTAATAAGTCTGGCAAGGGTGGATAAATAGGTGTGAGAACTACATTCCAACCCACAAATTCAAGAGTTCAGATCTGTTCTTTCAATTTTGGCCTGCTTCTCATAAAAGGTAGCTCTAAATACTTTCAGCATTTAGAAATAATCCACTGATACATTGGCAGATAGTACTCACAAAAAACTTTTCTCTAAAATGTATCAGACCCACTTTTTCTCAATCTGCTTGACAACTAAATTATTCTTGGATTTTGTTTTCTGTTAGATTAATTGAACCAATCCAAAACCTTATATGGGCCCAGTATTATTTCTCTCAGTTCTAGAAGAACTGGTTATGATTTGATTTGAATCTCTTAGTTCAGTTGAACTCAGACAAAACAAACATAGTTAACCCAGCAATCAGTGGTTCATAACACATAGCTAGTGCAAAGACTACCTCAAAATACCATTTAAAATTAAATCACACTAAGAGTATATTGATAATCTACAACTTGCTTGAGGTCGAACAAATTACTGGAGAACGTGTTGTACCACCACAACCGTAGCTATAGTCTAAAAGGTCAGTACAAGAAAAGAATTCAGTAACAAAAGTGACACTTTGGACCCTGAACAGCGGGATGTCTAGCAGAGCTTTCTGTAATGATGTTGAAGTGTTTGGCTCTTTACATGTTTGCCAACCAATTTTACTGCCCTGTTGAAGGAGGAATAAGAGAACCTGTGGTTTACACCCAGTATCAACAACAAGACAATTTCCCTAAGAGTAAGTACTGCTTTCTCTAGAGTTTTAATTATCCTGTGGTTTTCATCTATCCTTGCAATTAACCAGTTATCCCAGAGGAAGGTATTTGCAATGTAATCTGAATTAAAACCTAATCCAACTCCTGTTAAAACCAAAGGTGATGGAGATTTGCTGAAATTCTCTGGCTGTCAGTTTTTTGCCAGTGTAGCTCATTTAGGGCCCTGGGCCGCTCCCTCAGGCAGCTTACCTGTCATGCAGGGGTCATCTAACCTGCTTCAGAGCAGTCCTAGAGCGACAGGAGAGCGAAAGGAGGGCAACTCAGCTCTCATTTTTGCTAGGCAATGGCACAGACTTTCCCATGTGCCTCTGGGAGCACCAAATCACATTTTAATCTTGCAAGGGATGCAGAATTTTTAGTGCTGTGTGAGTGACCTAGGTTGAAGTCATGCCACTCACTGTAGCCCTGAAGTATTACTGCCTACATCTGCAAGTCTCTGCAGCTGGCATTCTGTATTTATGTGCATTATAAGCACATCATGATTACACAAAATCAGACTTATCCAAGGAAGAAATTCGTGGCGGTTGCTTTTTGAGCAAGTTGTTAGTGTTATGAATTTGAATGCATTGACACTTGCCTCTTGCATGAAATGTAATGATCTCTATATATGTTTGTATGTGTTTATATATCAAAGCCCTATCTTGAATGGCATGAATATTAAATGTCTTTTTCTTCCCCGACCTGAACAGCTTTTACTGTCCCTTACTCTGCCTGTTTATACACTGCCACACAGCAATGAGTGGTTTTAATAGAAAAACCTCAGAGTTGTTTCTGGTAGTATATATTTTTTCTTATCCGTGTGTGCATCACTACGCAACATGGAGCCAAGTGCCAAAACAATAGACTTTTCCTATACTTTTATTTTCCTTGAAGCTGTAAGAGCGAGGCTCCATTACAATCCCTCTAAATGAACATTGTGGATGACATATCAGAGAAAAGCATGTGTTTTATCAGTTAGGTTTGAGGGTGTTTGAAACCAGCTCTCAGTTTCAAGTGACAAGGTAGACAGCAGCCAGACTGGCAAAGAAGAGGGAAGGTAAGAGGGAAGTTGTATAGACAGGAGGGGTCACTGGGACTTAAACAATCCACAGGATAAGGGAATAAAAAAATTATGCAGCTTTATGTGGGGCATGCTGTGGTTCTTTCTCTTTACGAACATTACCTATATTATTGTGGTTGCTCTCGGCAGAGAATTTTTCTATATGTCATACAAAGGCAGAAAATTCAAATGCAAGATTGTAAGTAACGGCATTACATTTGTAATTCCTAGATTTTTCTCTTCTGGATTTTAATGGAGCAAAGACACCAGTTCAGTCAAGAACTATTTCAGAATGTGTGTATGGGTAGTCGAACTACTGGATTGCTTGACAAGAGTGAAAGCTTCAGTTTTCTATCTTGACTCCTCTTTGAGACTTCATAACATGCAACACAACCAAGTGTGGTATATAGTCCAGAAAATTTAGGACACAGTCTGAAGTCTGTCTGTATATCACTCTCTCTTTGAGAACAGAGGAAGCAACAGGCATGTCAGGCTAATGATTTTGTTAACCACAGCCAGTTCTGAAGTCAAGGCATTCTTGTGCACAAAAAAGTCAGATTTCTTTCAACGTAGCTCTTTCAAGATCTTGATGTTCATGTTTAAATAATTTTAGAATTAAGAATCCAGTTATTTGGGCCAAAATATAGACTAGGGAATATTAGTACAAAATATTTAAAGTTATTCTCTGGTTTCCGTGGATCCTGCTAATGTTTCAACATGTCCAAGTCTCCTTCTACTGAATTAGGGCAGGCTGAGGTTAGGGAAAACCTAAAATTAGTGGGATTTAAACTCTAATGGCTAGCTTAAAACCAGTCATCTGGTGACTGATGCTTTAAGAAGTCTTTGTTAAGAAAATATTTTTCAGTCAAAGGAAACCAAAACAGTATACTATGTACCTACTTTGGACAGACTGAGAATATGTATATTGGAAAATTGGTTGGGTTACAAAGGTTCTGAAAGCTCCCCTAAACTTCATAAAGTTTTGTGTAATGTAAATTACAAAATGAATATACACTGAAACTTCACAGGACACTCAAAAGGGGTATTGCAATGTCTAAAAGAATGCAAGCAGAAAAACTTTCAGATAGAGCATCAAATTAGTGATGAAAATGGGTAGATGTTGCCGTCACTAACTGCTGTTTGAAATCCACATTCTTGCCCTGTTCAAAATAGAAAATGTTGTAATTAACATGAAGTTCAAAGGCTTGGAGAGCAAAACTTATGTGCAGACATAACACAATACCTACATATGATCTAGATGTTGATGCTAGGTTAGTTGGGCTATTGGTTGGACTAGATGGTCTTCAAGGTCCTTTCCAGCCTGCAATACTGTGATACTGTGACACTGTGACAGTTATTGTGAGAGCTCTTCCTGGGCTAAAAGTTGGGAGTTGTGAAAAGATCTGGAGCCTCACTAATACCTTTGCTGCTAAGTGGGGTGCCTTTCCTTACCTTTATGTCACTTCTGAACACAAATTGGTAAAAGCTCTCAGCTTACTTTAAGCTAAACTTGCTCTATGGAACTATGGATTCTCCCTAGGGGCATGCAGTAAGGTAGGCAACAGGTCTTCAACTCACTGTCTTCCTCAAGCTAGCTGTGCAGATGCTCATGGTACACATGATGTGATAGCTGAAAGACTCAAAGTACGCTCAGTAAATTACCCTTTCCATGTGAAAATTCAGGGTAGATCAGAGTGCTCTATAAATCCATGTTCTTTGTGCACTAACTTCCTTGGTTAGATCTTTTCTAAAATACTTTGTACCCATTGGATTTTCTCAGTGTTGTACCTAATGCATATCTACTACCCTGAGATTAAAGCACAGTGAAGAACTGACCTAAGAAATGCAGATATCCATCCATCAATATTTTGAGCATATTTAATCTTTCAATCAGTTGCTAATTGATGTTGATATATCCACTACAAGAGGCAGAGTGGGGAAAAATCTATTGTTCATTCTCTGAGAATATTTATGAATGGCAAAAATCCCTTAAGGACTAGATATTTTCCAACCTAGTTAATTCTGTGATTCTGTGTAATTCTGTGATTCATCATGCAGATGGATGCATCCACAACAGCCCAAAAGCACGTTGTACCATGTCAATAAATAAACAAAGAAGATGTCATTGATAAAACTTCTGAAAAAGAAACTGTCCCTGATTTTTGGCTGCTCTATCATGTTTCTGTCTTAGTTTCTAGTCTAGAATTATATCTAACTGCACAGCACTCCGACCTCCTGAAACAGGCATCAGGCCCAGACTGTGATCTTACATATCTTACTAAGACTTTGGAACAAATCTATCAAAAACCTCTCCAGATTTATATGTATCATCATAAAAAAACAGAGTTTTCTTCAGAAACAAAATGTTGAAGACTGGAGTGCATGAGAGCTGCTTGAGAGGGTCCAGAGAAGGGTGACAAGGATGGTGAAAGGACTGGAGGACAAGCCCTGTGGGGAGTGGCTGCGGGAACTGGGGAAGCCTGGAGAAGAGGAGACTCAGAGGTGGCCTCATTGCTGTTTACCACTACCTGAGGGGAGGTTGCAGTCGGGTGGGTGTGAATCTCTTCTCTCAGTTTCCCCAGAACAAGAGGACATGGCCTTAAGCTATGCTGGGGGAGTTTTAGACTGGATGGTAGGAAGAGTTTTTTCACAGAGAGAGTGATCTCTCATTGTAATGGTCTGCCCAGGGAGGTGGTGGAGTTGCCATTCCTGGAGGTGTTTAAGAGAAGACTCGATNAGGGAAGGAAGGAAGGAAGGAAGGAAGGAAGGGAGGGAAGGAGGGAGGGAGGGATCGAGGGAAGGAGGGAGGGAAGGGAAGGAGGGAAGGAAGGAGGGAAGGAAGGGAAAGAAGGGAAGGAAGGGAAGGAAGGAATCAATCAAAGGGCAAAGTGTCTTAACTTGAAGATAGATGCAAATGGATGGATACTGGCATAATATTCCTGATTCAGGGTAGCAGATGATATCCTTGTTTCCCCAGAATATTATATAATTATAAAAATTATAAAAAATTCCTTGACTCATTAGACAAGATTCAAAGTATAAAAAGTACAAGCTGCAAATTTTCAACTATAGGTGGACATGTATTGCAGGACTTTAAAAACCTAGTCTAGGTTTGAGGGTGGTTAGTTAGGAAGGAAAGAACAATAAATTAATCTGTTTTCTGATGGCTTTCAGAAGAGTATCAAAACTCTTAAGTATATCTACATACAACATTTAAGTGGCTTTAAAAATGTTAAAAAGAAGCTTTATAAATCTAAAAAGAAACAAATGCAAGCTTTATAATATCATATGAATGCAACTTTTTATTTCTGTCCTCTAATGATTTGGGTCTGTGATCAATACCACAAATGACCTTTGGTGGAAATAAGATGTGGTTGCCTAAATTAGAACTCAAATGGGGATATGGTTGACTTACAGTGGTGTGGTAGGAACACAGAGTGAGACTGAGAGCATTACAGTGAGCCCCCACATATTTGTGATCCAGTATTTGTGAGATTCAGTATTTGCGGGTGATTTTTCTGCGAGCTGTGCGACCTCAGCGCGTGCGCAGAACCTACTGCAACCTCAGTTCGATCAGCTGCTGGTCCTGCTGCTCGCGAGCTGCCGGGACAAGCCGCAGCGTGGGGACTCCTCCACTCACCACTCACCCCCCACCCCGGAGGAGCACAGCCAGACAAGCCCCGCTCTCAGGACCGTCCTCCAAACCTTATATGGGGAGGGGGCACGGCTACAGGCGTGGCGTACTCGACTACGTAGTGAGTTCGCTATCTTTGTGGATTTCACCACTCGCATGAGGTGGACCAGACCCAACAGCCTGCGAGTAACGGGGGTTCACTGTAATAGGTAAGTATAACAATTCTTTCACCTCAGTTGCTTCACTGGGTTATCTTGGTTTATCTGCCTAACCGCTGGTCATTGAAACATATTATACTGATATAATTTATGTCAGTGATATGATCAAAATAACATCTAACTACGATAGTAATTCTATAGTTCTTTCTGGCCTATTTATCTTGTTTTCTTCAAATCCATTACATTTTATTATATATTTCTCCACTACAGTTATTAGTTTTTACTTTTGACCTTCAGTTTTTAATATTATTTCCTGTATTCATAAGAAATGAAAATTTTTTTTATATTATCTGGCACACTTCACTCAAAAAAAGTCTACTAGTTGTCAGTTACATGGTGTTTGGAAACAACACAAATTTTTTCTGGGAGATACATCTATCTATTTCAGTTCTGACTCAAAATCCCTGGCAATTACCAAGCAGACTTCCATGGGTGTGGGATTGGGCCTTAGTTCTTGTTCCACTACAAGTTAGACTATATTACATATTCATAAACTCAAAACCTCATAGAAGTTTCAAAATGCATTCTGTGCTTGCTACAGAAAACAATGCAATTGCTGTCTTTTGTACCATTGACTTATTTATTTTTAAAGCTGACTTCATTGCTGTAACTCCCTCACAAAGCCTCCTGAGGCTCTTTGCATTATAAATAAAGAGTTACTTTGGGTGTAACCTCCCAGGCCTTTTTCAGAGAGAAGAGAGGTTCTGGTGGCATTTAGTATTTACAGTTTATACTACCAAGATCTTTAGCCAATGTAATAGTACTTGGGTGGAATGGTAAGTGCTGACCACACACAATTCCTGTTGATTTGTAGCTGTGTGTGTTCAGGATCTCTTGTGGTTTAAAATCCAGTGTGCTACACAATGATCCAAAAACTTACTCCAGTTACTGGAAAAAGGCAGATCAACAACAGAAGTCTTAGTTTGGTTTAAGTTTGTCAATCAGGAAAACAGTCTTTTTGCCTTTTTAAAAAATTACTCTACATATTGTTTACTTATATTTACTTTTTTACTATATTTACTTATATTACTCTACTACTTATATTACTGTACTTATGATTGCTCTACTTATATGTGACACAGAAAGAGACATATGTAATAACATCATGATCGTTAAAATGAGCACAGCACGTATTTGTAGGAAACAGATAGACATATATGTCTATCTATATTCCATTGTGATTGTATGAATAATATGGGGAATTAGAATTACTTGTCCTTACAGAAAAACAATAAAAAAAAATTAAAGTACTAAAAGGTGAACTGCTACAGTATGGTTCAATTTACAGGAGAAATTTTGACTGTTAGCTGTACTGTGACTGAGAGCCACTTCTAAACTATGGGTCAGTCACATGTGTGCCTCAGCCTTCTGCTGTGTCAGCCTCTGCAGCACATCCCTTGGCATGGAAATTTTTCTGAATGTAGGTGTCCAGATCATCCCACATCCCTGAGCTTAAATGGGTTTGATCACAGTATCACTGAGTAGAATACATATCTCACGCAAACTGCTTTTGATAGAAAATAAGATTACCAAGTAGCAGGGCATCCCCCTGTTGTCTCCTGCAATTGCAGCCAAGGACCCCAAAGTGTTTTCCCACTCTTCCCTTGGAAAAATGGACTACATCTTTTAGAAGCTTTTTCTCCGCAACAATCTGCTCACTTTTGATGCAGATTTGTCTGTTGAGAGTGTCATACCTGATTATTTCCCAAGTATACTGTTTACTGTTTACATATATATGAAACCAGCAAAAAACCTATCTTTGACCTTTGTTCACATTTCCAGAAACGTTTAAGAGATTCTGCTTTCTTCACTAGATTACATCACATCAGACTGAATCCATATCAGCTTTTAAATTTGAATTGTCTCTAACAGAATTTGTCTATGTTGACTCATTACAATTCTGAAAAAAACCGCTTTTGACCACTAACAAAAGGGGTAGTGTATCTTGAGAACTCTGTGTATGGCTAACTGACATATATAATAAATACACATGTTACTACAGTAACAGATTGAAATTATATAGTTCATTTAAACCTTTTTCCAACTTCAGCTTAGTCCCCGCTAAAGCACACAGGAAATAAACATATTGAGCTGTCTGGCACCAGGCAACTATCCAGGTCCTGTTCTGTCTAGCACTATGCTAGGCTTACTCCTCTAATCAACATTAGGAGGTTTATTCATGTGAGACAGATATATTAGTAATAAATGAATTTATTCAGTAGCTTTGTGGATTTGTACATGTACGAAATCATTTTAGTTTAAGGAGACTTGAAACTGAGTGACTCCAATACTTTTACGGGCTGTATCCTGAAGCTCTTAGGAAGTTCTAGTCTCCTCTTCACAAGCAAAAAACACACACACAAATAAACAAAACCCCAAAACAAAACACTAATTTAAGTAAATGGAATGTTTACCAGAGCAAAAACTGCAAAAAACCCCTTAGAAACTGGTGAAATCCAAATGAAAATGCAGCTAGCTAAGTGGCAAATCAAAGGGTTGTGGTGTACTTATATACATTGTATGTAATATTCCATATGTAAAAGTCCGTTTCAATTTTTAGAGCCCAAGACAGTCTGTAGAAGAGAAACAGCTGACAGAATTCAGAGGGGATATCTGGGTTTTCTTCATCACACCTATTTGTACTTTAGACAGATTTTGTTCTAAAGCATTAATTTGACATGCGACTCAGGTCTGTGTTACGTTGAAGTCTGTTTCCACTGATTCTCCGGTTGTTTTTTAGAAGACAAGACAGAGAATTCTTTTTAGTGCTAAAGTTTACCCATTTCAATCAGACAGCGAGTGGCACATTTTCACCTCATTCGCAGTTCCTAATTCCAAATGGACATTGCTTTTGAAATGTCCCTTCTCTTTTCCCCATTTATGCTGCCACTTGAAAGTTGAAATGCAGCAAGAATGTAACGCTAGGTGCCAGTTTTCTGAATTACAGGGTGACTGCTTTAGCTGATCCCAAAAAGCAAGTGTCTTTTTATACCGCATAAAAGCCTGAAATGTTTACATATCAAAAGGCTATAGGCCAATTTCTGTCAAAATTATACATGAAGTTAAGCAGTACAAGCAATTTATTTAAACACTAGTCATTGTAGAAAAATTCAAAACCATATGCTCTTTTAGCAGTTTTTCACAAATGCATTTGACCCATGACTTGGCAAGACATGCATACTTCATAATTTACTCTAAATTTCAAATTCCCTTGACATTTAAATAAAAGATCTTCATTAATAAAGTTTATATGAATGAAAACTTTAGAAGCTGATATTGTTAGGGGAAAACTTTAGGGAAAAAACAAAAACCAACCGCGTTTCTGCCTCGTTTTCAAATGACTGCCTTTCCTAATCAGTTCAAGATAAGTTTATTCTGGGAACAAATTACCGTAATTTCGCATTGTATGACTTTTATACTTTTTTTTTCCTTCCCAGTGAAGCGGTGATGCAATCCGCTTGAAACAACCTTGGGGAACGCCGCAGGGTGATGGCGTTTGTTAATGAGGGATGTGCTGCGAAGCACCGTTTCCGAGCGGGTTTCGCGACCCGCCATCCTCCAAACCCTGGGTCACCTCCGTGTGACCCCCGTGTCGCCCCCGGGCGTGGGGCGGGAGCCGCAGCCGGGACCTGCCAAATCTCAGCCGGGCGGGTGGGTTGGGATGCAGTTCCCCAGACCCGTCTCGGTGCTGCTCCCGTCCCCGGGCCGGTCAGAAACTGCGCCGGCAATCCGGTGGATGCATTTTGCATCCCCGGAATTATTCCTTAATACATTAAAATAAAAAACCTGTTCTATTTCTGAACAACCGCATTTTCATAGGCTTGTGTATGGTGATTGCTTTGTATGAAATCGTGTATGGGTAATAATACTGAAAATCAGCGCCGTGTTTACTTTATTTCATACCTAACAGCTGGCTCTGCCCAGTCCTATGCTCCTCTTTAGATCCCTCTTTCAACCCATGCTGTGACCACCCTCCCGTAACAAACAATTGCTTAGCAACACTATGCAGCACAATTTGCTTGTGTTTCATTTGTTATTACAATTTCACCCCGACATTGTGTGACAACTGATTGTTTGTTTAACACAATTTTCTATTTGCCAGGTGAGCGGAGAGCGCATGGGAAATGAGAAACTCTGAGTACAGGTTTTGCGAAGCGGGTATCAAACCCGGGGGTTTCACGGCAAGGCGACTCAGATGATAACAAACAAAACAAAAGTGAACTTCCCCACGGGGGTGACAAGTTAGTCAGAAAATGTTGTATCTCAATTAGGAATAAAGGTAAGCGTTGCAGCGTGGTGGATCATCCTTCAGGGAAGCCTTCACGAGAGAAAAACTCCTGGAGAAGCCGAGCGCTCGCCCAGCCCGAGCGGCGTGAGCTCCGTCAGCGGCTCCTCCGGTGCCCACTCGTGTGCCGGGGGCTGCTCTCGCCTGGGAGCGCCGGACAGGCGCGGAGGTGAAACGGTGATGCAAGTGATACTGAGCACCCAAGAATTCGGCCCGGCGGCGGGTGCCCTCGCGGAGGGTGTCCTCACCTGTCCCCACCCTGAGCGGGACCTGGCTGGCCCTACACGAGGGGAGGGAGTCCAGGGACACAGCGCCGTCCTGAGCCGCCGGCCCCGCAGAGATGCCCGGGCACCCGCGGGGTTATTCCACTTGGCGCCGGTGCGAGAGCGGGCCGTGCCTCCACTCTCGGCATCCCCTCGGACCTGGCTCTCCCAGGAAGGCCGAGCCCAGCCCAGGCCGAGGGTGCACAGGCCACCGGAGGGATGCTCCGGCGGATCGCTGTGAGGACGTGAACGAGCATCCCAATGGCGGTATTAAACAGGCGCTGCTCTGCGTGTAGCGTGAGCGGCTGCACTCGGGGAATTACCGAACAAAAAACCCCCAACAAACCAGCCCGAAACTCCCCCCAACCCCCGCCCACAAATAAACAATCAAAAATAAAGAACCCCCTCAAAACAAAAATAGAAAAAGAAAATCCCAAATCAAACAAAACCCACACAATCCTCTCTCAAATAGTTTCACTTTCCATCAAATTTGAAGAATTTGCACGAAGCTCGGGTCTAAACGACAAACGTGGAAAGAAATTGATCGGCAGATAAACTGAAGTAAAGGAAACGATTCTAGTAATTACTCATATCGCGATGTGCCAATGAAAAGAGAATGTAGTTCTGGAGTTCTTTTTCTTTAATGTTTATACGAGTTTTTTGCTAGAAATGGGCTCGTGGTTTGGATCATCTTCAGGTGCAGTTTTAAATCCTGGACTATCGAGGAAAGAAAGGATAAAGTGCGAGTAAGTGCTAACGAGGATATTCTTTCTTGAGAAAAAATAATGTGTTCCTTGTAAACGGACCCTAATGGCTTGTTTTCATTTCATGCGTACAATTTCCTACCTTCTTTGATGGAGAGTTGATGGGGTAAATAGTCTAATCTTATTCAGTTCACCTCCTGTGGATTCCCAGTGACAGTCGTGACAGACGAAGTATTCTGCAAATCACAAGAGCCAGCTACCAGGAGAGCCAAACCACTTAATAGGAAGAGTTTTAGGGATTTAAAATTGCTCCATTTTAAATTTCGCCCAACATGCAAAATATAAAGTTCTCCGTATCATTGTAAGTTTCTGGGGTTTGTTTTCTAAGGTAGAAAATAAAATATTAAAATGAAAAGAAAAAGGCACCAAGATAGATCAGAAAAAAATCAGAACACCTACCACACCCGGGGATTTGCGGTGGCACTGGTCTTTAACTGGTCTTTTCCATCTCCTGGCTTACTTTAAAAACAGAAAGTGATACCTGCCTGAATCTGAATCNCCAGGTGATCTAGGAAAATAAAGAAAAATAATAATTCACTCAGTGAAGACGTAGTTGCTTCACTGCAGAAAGCTTAAATCAGAGAAAGAGCATACTCCTCAAAATCCTTTCAGTGTTCTGAGCCGGGGGACGCAAGATTCAAACTCTGCTACAGAAACACTTGTTGGGGGGAGGGGGAATGCTACATGGTTATATCGCAGTTTATTTGGGTGTGTTTTTAAAGGGCTTCTTAATCAATTCGAAGCATAAATAATGTATCTGAGCCTCAGACAGAGGAAATCGCACCCACTAATGTGAACTAACACGACCAAAGTAGGTGCATAATAGACAAGACTAGGAGCTGCTAACCACTTCTGCACAATGGCATTAATAAGATTAACCTGGGCAATTAGCCGGTGCAGCAGAGATCAAGCCTAAATCTGGGGCCTTTCAAAAAAGCCCACTAATGGAAAGGATTAAGTTAATTTCATTAATTCTCAATACACAGACTCGGGCTGCTTTCACTCCTTTGTGTGACCCTCACCTCTTCCCCACCAAAAAAAGGGGAGAAAAAAAAAATCAGATCTGGTTTTGTTTGTCATCTGCATATTACCAGGAACTAAATCCAGGATGACGTCGCCTGAGTATAAAAAAGGGAAGAGGTTCAGATGGATTATACTCCGTGCAGCCCTCTGGGTTGAGATCAGTAAACAGGCGAGAGTTGAGGGGGGAAAGTTCCAGGGGTGGATCCTGCGCACACGCACACACACACCGCACACGCGCGCACAGACACACACGCACACTTTGCCCGCCAGCTGCCCTCGGAAAAGGCTGTGTTCTTTTCGCTACGATCCCTTTTTAAAATTTCTCCGAAAAGTTTCGATTTCGTGCCTTTCCAGCCTCTCTCTCTTCCCCCCCCCCACCCCCCTTAACCATCACCTACCCTTCCTC
>WEKX01026264.1:124892-139305 GCA_013390025.1 Pitta sordida
CATCACCTACCCTTCCTCCCGCCCTCCTCCCTCCCTCCCCCGGCCGGTCCCCGCTGCCCTGCCCCGCACGGTTTGGGGCATGCCTGTGAGCATGTTCAGCATCGACAATATCCTGGCGGCCAGACCTCGCTGCAAGGACTCGGTGCTGCTGCCCCCGAGCGCCGCGCCCGTCGTCTTCCCCAACCTCCACGGGGACTCGCTCTACGGCAGCGCCTCCGACTACGGCGGATTTTACTCCCGGGCGGTGGCTCCCGCCTCCGCGCTGCCGCCGGCCGTCACTGGATCTCGGCTCGGCTACAACAATTACTACTACGGGCAGCTGCATGTGCCGGCGTCCCCCGTGGGCCCTTCGTGCTGCGGGGCCGTGCCGCCCCTGGGCGCCCAGCAGTGCTCCTGCGTCCCCCCCGCAGGTAAGACGTGGGACGGGGCGGACGGGCTTCCTTTGTTCCCGCGGCCGCGGGGCCCGAGAAGGTGGCGAGGAGCTGGCGGCCCGCAGGGTAAGCGGCGGGAGGGGGGATTTTTCGTGACGGGACGGAATGTGGGGTGAAGCAGCGATCTCATGCAAAGCCTGTCGTCGACTCGTCTGTCTGTCCGTAGGTTACGAGGGCACTGGGTCAGTCCTGATGTCCCCTGTTCCCCATCAGATGTTGCCCTACATGAACGTGGGCACTTTGTCCCGGACGGAGCTGCAGTTACTGAACCAGCTGCACTGCAGGCGAAAAAGACGTCACCGGACAATCTTCACTGACGAGCAGCTGGAAGCGCTGGAAAACCTATTCCAGGAAACGAAGTACCCAGACGTGGGCACCAGGGAACAGCTGGCCAGAAGAGTGCACTTAAGAGAGGAAAAAGTGGAGGTATTTTCTTTCTTTTTACTTCCACCACTCTCTCCCTTTCGCACTCGAACGCTCCAGCCCGGCTCGGTCAGCGGAGGGAGAGCGACCTCTATGCCGGCGGGGATGGGGGGGGAGCAGGGGGGGGCAGGGAAAAGTTTTTTTATTACTGTGTCCAAGCGCCCTTCCTCGGGGCAGGCGGCCGAGCTTGTCTCAGGGCTGTGAGCGATTGTAGAGAGGCGGCTTTGCTTCCTGAAGGCGCTCGGCCGGTCGCACCCGAGCGGCAGATTCCCCCGCCTCCCTCCCTCCCTCCAGTCCGTGCCCGGCCGCCGCACATCGGCCCTGGCAGGGCTCCTGCAGGGCTGAGGTCAGACTGCGAGTTTGCATGCTTTTGGGTTTTTTNGCTCCTCCCGGAGGCTCCGGCCCCGGCCGGCCCCGGCGCTGCTCCCCTCGGGCAGCTCTGCCGGCGGCGATGCCCTCGGGAAACACGGCCGAAGCAAACCCGGCCTTCACGCTTGTTTATTCTGCCTCTTCTCCCGGAGCTTTCCCTTGTCTCGCCGCAGTTGTGCCGTGTTGAGTTTCCAAAGCGTTTGGTTTTGACCCCCGTTTAGAAAAGCCATCTCTCTACAGCGGTGTTTAAAGTTGCTGATAATAAATTTCAGGCATTATCAGATGAATTACGCGTAAGGGGAGCACGAGCCCTCGTGTGCTGCTCTTGGAGGTGTTTCAGAGGAAGTTTCTAATGGAAGTTTTCTTCCCTTCGAGGCAACACCTTTGCAATTAGGACAACAGTGGCAGCCCGGTCTCGTGTTACTCTCCCCTCCACGAGGGTCTCGTAGAAGAGATGTCTATTCCCCCTTTAAATATACGTGTTCATTTTCCTTTTGCTTTTTTTTTTTTTNAACGTACAGGTTTGGTTCAAAAACCGCCGGGCGAAGTGGAGGAGGCAAAAGCGGTCGTCTTCGGAGGAGTCAGAAAACGCACAAAAGTGGAATAAAGCGTCTAAAACGTCACCGGAGAAGAGACAAGAGGACGGGAAAAGTGACTTGGACTCCGACAGCTGATACCTTTCAGTGGGGGGGACATTTCCCGTGGACTGTCGGATACGCTCCAGAGGATGCTACTAATCTTGCACAAGCTCTGCCTTGTTGGAGGGGGAAAATATCTGTATATAATGTACAATGCCCCGAGTTGGTTCCGTGTAAATAAAATGTGTTGCTGAGGTGTTGCACAGGTAGACGGCGGCGCGTTTGTTCACCCTGCGCCGCGGGGAGAGGGAGTGGAGAGGGAGAAGGGAGCAGGGAGCGGTTGTGCCCCGCTCCCCGGGGGCCAGGGCCAGCCTTGCCGGCAAAGTTACGAGTTGAGCGGTGCAGTCTCGTAGTGTGAAAGCCGGCAGCGCTGGAGGAGGGCAGCGCTGCCGGCCGGGCCCCCCTCGCCGTAGGCCGGGGAGCGATGGCGGATCTTTCCCCCGAAGGGTGGCGGCGGAGGCCAGGCCAGGCCGGTCCCACCCCGACGGCGGNCCCAGCTCAGAGCTCATCACTTCAGAACAGAATCACTGCGTTTTCCCATGGTGTTGTGTTGAGGAAGACCCTTCTCTCTCCTTGCTTACAAAGGCTGTTCATAAATTTTAAACAAATGACCTGAAGGTGTAAAGCCAATGCAGATAATTTCTGGCTGGAAAAAAAAATCATGCTGTGCCTTTCATTCAGAAGTTAAGCAGCACTGATCTGATTTTACTTTATTAGGGCCAATGCCTCAACTCACCTGTATCTATTCAGCTCATATAGTTTAGACAAGAAATTCTTACGTACAGATGTTCTCACTATTGCTTCCAGTGAAACTAGAAACAGTCAACTGCTGTGTTACTTGTCCTTGTGCTTTTTCCTCCCTTTCCTGGTCTATCCAGGTTTTTATGGGTGTTGTAACATGATACGTATTGCAGGTGTTAGTGTGATAGAGCCAGTCTTAGTACCTGTCTGCTCAGACAACATTTCTTAGTAACCCATGTTACCATGTAAGTGTGATATCTCTGAGCAATCTCTCGATGCACCAAGATGTAGGAACAGCTGCTGTGGAAGAAATTCAGTGTGGTTTTGTGTGACCCAGTCCTTTAGGAGGCTAAGAGTTTCATAGCTACTGCTCCCTTGAAGAGAAGAAATTTAGCCTCTTTTTTCTCAATGCAGCAGAGGAGGAAGGGTAAAAGCAAACAGATTTTTCTTCTCGGATACATATCATAGTTTGGTTCGGTGGAGCTATTGCATTTTGGAGATGTGACCCTATTGCTATGGGTGCATATTTGATCTCTGTGAATTGCCTTCAATTACAACACAACAGCACTAAAAATTAGTTTTTAAATGAATGAAAATTAGTTTTGAAAACAAGTGTTTTGTTATGTTATACGCAGAAAGTCTCACTGAGTGGAATTATAACGTTGTCACTTCTGTACTTAGTCATTGTTAGGTTTTAAAGTTCATACTTAATTTCTAAATAAAAACCAGGTCTAAGGATAATATTCTCCAGGATTTTGCAAATGCTTATATTCTTTCTTTTCTCTCTGTGTAAAAATATCCTTACAGCCACACTGGGGACTTGGTAAGGTTTTGGTTTTTTTGCATTCTTTTGTGTTTGATGGCAATTTTGGAAGTCACTGTTAAGGACTTTAGCTTGCATAGTTGAATGTGGGAGGTAACTTGGTTCTGGATTTTTAAGAAGTGGGCTTTAAAAATGTTTTTGATTACCAATAGTAATTACTTAAAGTTGCACCCTCTATCTTTAGAGATTTTAAGACTTTGCCAATGGGAGCAAGGTGCTTGGGAACCATGGAAGCTCCAAGCCACTGAACATACCAATTTGTGGACTTCTGTAGAACTTTTTGTTTTGTGGAAGGATGGGATCTGATGCAAGAATCAAAACTTTGTACTATTTCAAAATACAGTTTTTATGTATGGAATAGTGATGAAGTCATCACTGATTGCTTTAAAATCACAATGTACCTCAGTCTGTGTTAGTTTTTGTTTCCTATATACCCCTGATTGCCATAAGCTTGATCTTGTAGTCACAGGTATCTATTGTTATTATTACTTGTAGGTGTAGACCTATTAGTCTTAATATTAACCATCTTTAAAATCTAATTGCAAAGCAATTTTACTCTTGACCTTAAAAGCTTTACCTTACCTACTAAAAATGGTATTTTTGCCTTTAGGCAGGAGTAGCTTTGTAATTCTTTTACTCACTGGCATTTGTTGAAAGCCTATAGGTTTCATTCTATATTTTTCGTGCTGCAAAATCAGATCCTGTGCAGTATGGAAGAGTCTGATAATGAAAAAGTCGTGAGAAGATGGCATGAAAAGGATCAAGAAAAGAAAAAATGTCATTGGGTGATTGTAATAAGAAGCTCTTGTGCTGTTTGGTTGGCATATTCCATCTCTGGAATATGTCTGTCTGGATTTTTATTTTAGGAGAATTCCTCCATGCCAAAATGCAAATGCCACGTAGCAGCCTTCATTATTTTCTCTTTCTGTTGGTGCAGTAGGAACAAGGCAAAGTGAGGGACCTGAATATGTATATGATATGTCCCAGCAAGTTCAGTTCTAACAGAGGGGCTTTGAAACAGTTTTTTGTGGTTCTGTTTAGTAACACTTGCGTAAAAAGGAGACCAAAAGAGGTTTGGGGTTTTTTTCAATTTGTTTGTTTTATTTTGTCCATATCTCACCCACTGCAATTTACAGCTTTGTATCTTGGGTAAACCCATTCTCAGAAAATTGGATGGGACTGAAATGTGACGTATTGTTCATAGTACTGATGTACTATCTAGGCTTAACAACATGAGTTTAGTTTTTTACTGTCTTACTAATTTTCTACGAAATGTTGGATTTCACTTTCTTTCTAAATCTTTCTTTCTCTTTCTTTATTTCTAAATTTCTAAACTTTCTAAATGTCTTTCTAAATTTCTTTCTTTCTTTCTAAATTTCTTTCTTTCTGAATTCCTTTCTTTCTAAATTTTTCTAAAATTCTAAATTTCTTTCTAATTTCTTTCTAATTTTTTTCTAAATTTCTTTCTTTCTAGATTTCTTTCTAAATCTTTTAATTTCTGTCTGTAGAATGAATAATATACCTTTCAGATCTCTCAAGGGAAGTAGATTGAGGGGAGGACTATAGGAAGAAATGTAAGATACTGTGGAGGTTCACTGGTGTAATGCAGACTTATTCCAGCTAATGCTGGAAGGTACATTATAGGAGTAATAATTGAATAATTACACAAAAGGAATATACGTCAAATTAATCCCCTTGACACCATGATGGCTTAGGTTATGAAATTCTGTTGCAAGGGAAAGCTAAGGAAAGTAATGTGTAGTGAGGGTACAATGCAGGATTTTCTTTTCTATATAGAAGTAGACTCAGCAATCTAATGTGCTGTCTTCATTGTGCCTGTATTTAGATGACCAAGACTTATTTTTCTGTTTTGTACTCTATTTACCATATTTATTTCTGTAGTCTTGTTTTAATAAGTAATGTTGGAAAGCAGAGGCCAAAATTTTTTTTTTTTTGCTTGACATAAAGTGATTTATTATCAGCTGAGAATCTGGCCTCTTTTTTTCCTTTTCAGTTTTACTAATACTTGAATGAACTGGTTTTGAGCTTTACTATAATGGGATCCTGGGAATATAAACCATGAAAACTCTTTCTTACATGTGACTTTTGAAGCGAACATTTGGATTAATGGAAGTTATAAAAAAATGCAACATTAAGGTGAGTTCATATTTTTTGTGCTCCATCTGCATTTATTGGTTCTTTGGGGTTAAACGCTGTGGGGCATAAATGAACAGAAATCTAAAGACTTTTTATTTTGTATTTTACCCCCCTATGGTTTCATTCCATTTATACTTTATGCTTTCCTACTTTGGAGACCTGGTGAGCCTTGACTCAACCTATACAGAGAAGTTTAGTCAAATTACCCTGTTTTTCTGGGGTTGCCACTTGCCCTGATTTGATTAGAGCCTGTTATATAAAGGTAACAATTATAGCTACAATATATTAGATTGTAAACAACTAATGCAAACACTAAAGTGACTTATCTCTATAAAATATTTGACAAAATTAAATACTGAAACGTGCTACAATATTCTGTTTTGTACTGAAATTACCCAAAGATGGAGAATTGTAATTTAAAATCAAAAAAGGAACCAGATTTCTTTCACATTTGTATTCAGGATAGAACATATGTCTATAGGGTGAGGCTATATCCCTCAGTACATAAAGCAAAACCTAAGACACAACTGAATGGACCAATATGGAGCAGGAGAAAGGCCAAGAAACTTCTTGTAGCATAGAAGTACCTATGCTGCTGAATGTTGAAAGCTACTTCTCCTCTGTCTTCTAAATGATGTCTGAATACTGGCTGCATTTGTTTTCTACTCCTTGTCTGGACAAAGATGCATGATCACCTCGGAGATTTGGAGCTTATACCCCAAAACATACGGAATACATGTGTAAGCTTAAAAGTTATAATTACACCTTTGCATTATATCCAGGAAAAGGGCCTTCTCCCAAAACTCTAAGCATGGAAATCCCTTGAGAGTTTGCATATGTTTATTAATATTGTTGTTCTAGTAATGATTATTAGTTCTTATATGTTAATTATTATTATATTAATTATTAATTAAAACTGTTGGATCTGTGCTGCAAATTACAGTGCTGGAATGAACTGCTGAGAAGAAGGATGAGAATGTCTGAAGCTGGCATCTCTCTGGACTCAAAGGTGTTACGAGTGTAGAACCTGAGTGTATTTATTTCCTTTATTTGGGACTTTTGGCAAACTGTCAGAGCTTAGCTGTGAATTTTTGGAGTGATCCTGAGGTGGGGAACTACTGTTACTCCATTTTGCGGTTGTAAATGTTTAGGTCCTTCCTCATGAAGGACACACAAGAGTTATTGGCACAGTGTGGGGAAGCAGAAGTGATGACATTTTTTCACCAGTGGATTTTTATGCCATCACCATGTTTTCCTCTTTTCATGATGGAAATTTAACTTGTCTTGTGAAATGAAGGCCTTCATGGTTTATGTAATTACATGTATAATTTCACTTGGTTTATGAACAAATTACATATATTTTTGTTGTATGAATGAACACAAATTGAAGTGGTTATGGAATTAATGGAAGATAAGTGAAGGAAGGGACAATATGGTTTAGATGTGTGAAAGACATATTTTTAAAAACCACAAAATGATAGCCCTGACCTGTTCTACTTGCGCACCCAAAGACTCTTGCTGAGTGTTGTATGTGCAAAGAATGAAGTATCAGCAGAGAGCAAGTAACTTTCTATGAAAATAGAAATGGAAAATAGTTCTTTTTGTGCCAAATTTTACCCCATAGTGTATAATTACAGCCAAGTTGTAAACCCCTTAAAAGCTATAAGGCACCAGTATAATGAAACACATAACTGAAATTTACTGTACTCATGTAGATTGCAAGCTTACCTCTGAATACTTAGTCAACTTCTTAAATCTATAGTGTCCACAGAGGGCTTATAAGTGCTAGAATTTTGATTAACTGTCTCAAATAAACTACTGCTGTTGTTATCACTATAAATCTCCCTAACCTAAAAACCTTAAGGAGGCTGATATTTTCTATGGAAACTGTAATGATTTAGAAGGGCATGAACTCAGCCCCCTTTATTTGGAGCTTCCTGTCATAGAAATAGAAAGCCTCAGGCTTCATTTACATTTAGTTATTAGGTTTTATTTGCTTAATATTACTTTTTGATCAGTTTTATACTGTGTTTATCATGCACATTTTTAGAACATACTATATTTTTCTTTTAGTTGTCCTTAGTGTTATAGTGACAGTTTTTCACAATGAGGCTTGCTTGAGGCACATTTAATCTGATTGAAAAGATGAGGTGTAGGCCTGACCCAAAACTTTTGTGAATTAAAGAGAACCTTTTTTCTAGAGCTGGTAATATTTCCTACTTACATCGATGGATGGGGTTATTTTGCAGGGTGATCAGTGAAGATAGGGCATTAATTCTGGGTCAAAAGGGCTAATGATTATGGAACAGAACCATGCAGGAAGGTATCATGTAATCCCAGGGAAGCTTTCTCTCCTTAAAATTCTCTAACTGTGCTGCTCTGACTTGTTTATCTTGTTTAGTACCTGTACAAAGTTCCTACCTTGTACAGGTGCAGTTTTATTAATAGAAATGTGTTTTTATTACTGAAGTCATTGCAGTTAGTATGGTTGTTGATAGAATAAGCTTAAATGATCTATCTGTATTCATGTTAAAAGTTTTAATGGCATTTCTTTCGAGGTAAAAGCCATGCTTCTACGCTGAAATAATCACATCAGTGCAATATCTCAGACCTAGTCAACATGGCTTCAGGAAAGGAAGGTCTTGGCTGACCAATCTCATTTCCTTCTATGATCAGGTGACCTGCCTGGTTGATGAGGGAAGAGCTGTTGATGTGGTGTACCTGGATTTTAGTAAAGCCTCTGACACTGTCCCCCATAACAAACTCCTGATGAAGCTGGAGGTTTGTGGCTTGGATGGGTTTACAGTGGACTGGATCAGGAGTTGGTTGGATAACAGAGCTCAGAGAGTGGTGGTTAATGGTGCTGTGTCCGGTTGGAGGCCGGTCACTAGTGGGGTGCCTCAAGGTTCAGTGTTGGGACCTGTCCTGTTCAATATCTTTATTGATGATCTGGACGAAGGGATGGAGTCTATTATTAGCAACTTTGCGCATGACACCNATTAGGAGTAACTTTTTCACAGAGAGGGTGATCTCTCACTGGAATGGGCTGCCCAAGGAGGTGGTAGAGTCGCTGTCTCCAGAGGTTTTCAAGAAAAGGTTGGATGATATACTTGGTAGCATGACCTAGGTATTAGGTTATGTGTGTTATTGGTAGGATGGGTGTTGGTAACAGGATGACAACAGGTTAGGTAAAAGGTTTGGCTACGTTGTACTTGATGACCTCTATGGTCTTGTCCAACCTTACTAATTCTGTGATTCTCTGATTCTGTAATAGTCTTTAAATTAGCAGTAAGATTGTTTGCAAATGTATCCTTGACATAGAAGTAGGTGTTTCCAATGCAATGAGGATTGACTAGGATCAACATTAGGCTCTCTGAAGTTGTGTGAATCTTATCTCTACCAGCATAAAGGCAAGATAAAAGTTTGTTGATACCTATTACACTTGGCCTTAAAGGAACATATGGTTTACCAGATGCTTAAGAAAAGCCAGAACAGTGTTCTTGAGTTGGAAAGCAGCTGTGTTTTTCTCTGCTCACGTATTCATTGGCACAGCTGCTTCAGATATCCGGGCATCTAAATTATTCTGACATTAGAAAAAAGCCAGTGAAACAGGGACTGATTATGGCCGTTTTGCTTATGACTGACTGATCACAGGGAAAACTGTTCAGTCACCAGACATACTGTAGTGAAGAGTAAGTAGAATTCATGTTGAGTACTAAGAGCTGGGACATTAGGTGCTCTAGAGTCATTCTTTCTAGTATCAGTCTTTTTGAAGTAGGTGTCTCAGGAACAGAAGCGGTTTCCATTTCAGCTTTAGAGTCTATTCAGTTGCATGTTGAATGTTTTGGTGTTGGGTCAGATGGAAGTCAGATAACTACAAAATTCAAATAAAAAAATGAAAATATAGTTAAATCTGATGTGAAGAATAGTCTCAAAAATTCTATTAATTTGCATTTTCCCTACTTCTGCTGTTCTGCTGCATTTTTCCTTTTTGCTGTTCTTTTCTCAGTCTTCAGTGTAAGTTGTCTTAAAAACCACTGACATTTAAATAATGTCTGGGTACTATTTTAGAAGCAGTCCACTGATCCCAATAGATTTAATTTGCTTTTTTAAAATAATTTTTGGGCCAGCACAAGGTAGAAACACAGCTGTCATAGAAAAATACCTGATAACATTCTTGGAGAAAGAATGGGATTGTAGTCTGATCTTCACTTCTGGAAGCAGACCATGTGAACTGGAAGCAATACTCTTCCACTTTGCATTTCTAAGTGACTCTTGTCCCTAGATCAAGAAGAGAGATGAGGAGGCAAGAGCCATCTCCCAGCCTTTCTAAGTCAACACTAGATGTAAACTCAGCATATCTATGCGTAGCTGTGACTCTTTCTAAGAGGAATTAGCACACAAACATAGTCAATGACAACTATTGAGGGTTCTAGGTGAGGACTAAAATTATCTAAGGTTTGATTAAAATTATGTTTGTACAATTGAGGCTTTTATTTTTAGTTCTATGAAATATATTTCATGTTTACTTTTGGAACACAAAACTTGAAAATAATTGTTCGTATACCATCACAAGGTGGGGATGTTTTTTTTATTTATTTTTACAACCTCTTACTGGAAGTCCTGCTTTTGTTGATACCTAAGTTGTGAAGACAGGAATTTAAACTTGTAGATAATGAAATCTTTCTGTCCTATTTCAGAAACCCCAGTTCTTTTTGGTAGCTCATGGTTGTGCATGAGAGACACTCAAATGGTGGAGTTCTGCACAGACCAACCAACTTTGGTATGAAAGTGTCTTTTGTGCAGGAAAAAAAATCTGTGGAAGGTCGTGCTATGACTAATGATACATCACTTCCAGGTTTTACTTTCAAGGACTGAAGTCCTTCTTACCCCATTTCCCAGGTTTGAACCCTGGTAGAGACAAAGTGGAAACCACTAACTACAATGAAATGTTTAAATTCTCATAAACTCCAGAGGATTGTGTTCCAGGCTAAAATCTCACTGAGATGGCTTAGCCAGAGACTCTTAAATGAAAAACATTGGTAGCATTTTCAGTGCAAAAGAAGAATGAGCAATACAGTTTAATAGATAGGACACTAATATGGAAGTAACAGAAGAGAATTTATCTGTAGTTCTGCTAGACCAGATATGTTTCTACCTGTAAAATGGAAATCATTCAATATGGTATCCATCAATACCAAGTGAAAGGTACTATTTTTCTGTCATGGTGTCCTCTGAGTGAGTGTTTTCCTCTGTTCACTGCAGATAGAGATGTGTTTTACATTGGAAAAAAAACCCCCAACTATTTAGAGACATTTGTAATACCAGATCAAAGAAGTTCTTGAGAATGAAAACTCTGCAAAACCCAATTAAGCTTCTGTTACCTCACCAGTGGTAGGCTGATAGTTTTGTAAACTAGAGTTCACTTGCCCCCCTGACATCATAAAATCCATTCTGGAGAAGGGATAAAACAACCTTAGGTCTTATCAAGGAGGCACCTGAGCAAGTATGAGATGCCAAGAAAAGGATAACTTGGCCCTCTGCCATCTATTTTGCGCTTCTAGGGGAGGGACATTGTACAGGCTGTAAAGAAGATTGGGAGAATAAAGGGGGAACAGAAACATATAAATGCATGGATCTTTTCCATGGTGTGACCTTGCAACAGTTTCTTTTCTGAACTGTTTCCAAGGTGTAGTTTAAGAGGCTGACTGGATCTAAAGAATTTTTCACTGGAGGGGAGGCAGAAGATTGATCTGCCCTTGCCTGTCAAAGCAGAAAATAGTAACTTTGGCAACTTCATGATCTGTATCTGGGCGTGGCAGTTTTACTTATTCTTGTAGTGCATACACGTATATCAGCATCCCATTGAGAGGTCTTCTAGTGCATAGTTATAAAATATGCTTGTAATCACTAACAGCAAGTTAAGTGAGACTATTACACATTGTAATGTCATTAATTTGATGGAATCTGTTTTGGTTTGTCACTTGTTCCCTACCAAAATAAATTACAAGTTTGTAATGCTCCACTTGGTATGTAAATAACCACTTCATGGCAGGTGTTAAGCTGAGCTGAAACTTATGCTAACCTCAGAGTAACTACTTTCAATGTTAGTTTTTAACTTACTACAGCAGACCCCGGCTTGTCCATGGTCTGCATCTCTGTGGTTTCAATAATCTGTGTTCATTTTTCAGTGAAAAGCGGTGTCGCGTGCAGGCACAGAAAATGCTGCAAAGGCAGACAGCTCATAGTATATGTAAATGAGCTCATGAGTATGTAAATAAGCCCCTACCCAGGAGGCTTTGGGGATGATGAGGGAAGGGAGCTGGGAGCTGCAAGGCCCATGCTATCGTGGACCCATCTGGGATGCGTTTATTGTAAACATGTTTTTGTACAGCTGGAATTGTTCTCCTCTGGGCTGCAGGACGGGGCTGCCATTGTGTGTGTCTGTGCGTGAGAGTGGGAGGCATCTGCTCCCCATTCCCCCACGGATGGTGGTGGGGGCTGGGCGCCAAGGCCAGGGAAAAAAGAAAGGAAAAAATAATTAAAAATTGTCATTTTAATATCTGAGGTGTCCCGGTCCCGTCCTGTCCTGTCCTCACACAGAATCACACACAGAATATTATGAGTTGGAAGGGCCCCACAAGGATCATCTAGTCCAACTCGCCATCTAACACTCATACAGAGACCGAGGGCACATCCCAGAGCGGTAACACCAACCTAGATGCCTCACAGTCTAGCAGGCCACTCCGAGCCGAAAGGGGCCCAGGATCATCCAGCCCTACACCCCCCAGCTAGACCATGTCACTAAGCTCCTCGTCCAGTCTTCTCTTAAACACCTCCAGGGATGGCGACTCCACCACCTCCCTGGGCAGCCCATTCCAATATGCAATCACTGTCCCATATCATCCTGCTTCAGTGAAGGGAGGGAGCCGGGGAGGGAGCCAGGAAAGAAGCCGTGAGCAGTGCAGCCTGACATGGTCCTGGTCTTGGTTCCATCCATCCTGCTTTGGTGAAGGGAGGGAGCCAGGAGGGGAGCTGTGAGTGGTTGCAGCGGTGTCCCAGCCTTTTAAGGGGGTGGGGTGATGGACGGGGCTTTACTGAATATTCATGAGTTTGCTGTCTTTGCGAATTGTGGCCTTCTTGCCCTGCTCCTGGGCCCATGGATCTGCAGAAACCAGGGGGCTCACTCTAATATTTATAATAGTGTGGAGGCTTTGCTCCAAAATCAACAGTGTATTTTATCGAAGTAAGAGGACTCATACTGCAGGGATGGTTGACCAATGCTGACCAAAATCATTGATCAACGTTTTCTCCATCCCTTCTCTCCTCACAGAGAGAAAAACAGTTAAGAGAAAAAGGACTGTAAACAGGATAAGCCCACTGGGCTGACTGCAGGGCAATGGAAGGGCTATTGCAAGGCTGGATGTAAGTGACCCAGTCTAATATTCCCTGGAACAGCTAGGTTCTTCATCCAGAGCAGAAGACACAGCAGTTGGGATTTGACCAAATGTCACTTGCTGATCCTGCTCATGTCATTACTGTGTCCTTTGCAGTAATAGCAGGAGATCAACCCTTTTCCACTGGAAGACTTCCTCATGCTAGAGAGATCCCTAAGGAAGTAATTAAACTGCAATAAGCTTCATAGTACCTTGCATTTCAGCCTGTGATCTAACTTTGTAAATCATGATTAAAAAGTAGGTAGAGTACTGTTGAATTTCCTCCACAACAGTAGGGAAATTTCCTTGGTTAATGTTTTATTGGTAGGTCCTGAGAAGGTAAGTTATAAACATAGCAAACATTATTCAATGAGAATTGTAAACATAAGTTGTTCATGCAGAAAAATACAAATACATGCCCCGATTAAGTCAACTGGTAAAAATAATTAGTACTTAATATTGCTGTTTAACTTTATCAAGTGACATAAATCTCTTACAGACTAAACATAACGATGAAATTTATTCTTGAAATGCTGCTGCTCTTTAGGGACTCAGTGCCTGACAGAACTGTATGTGTTCCCCTTTCATGGTATCTGAGGTGCCTCAGGTGTGGGCTTGTCCCTTAAACATATCTTCTCTTGGAATATCTCATATACATGATTAATATCAGTGAACATAGTAATCTACTCTTTGAATTTATGTGTCTTCTGGTGGCCAGAAAGATGGTTTCAATCTGACAGACAATATTCTGCATTTATAGAATGCAGTTTACACAATTTTATTTGAACACATCCACGTATTTAATGCTAATGTATTGAACTGCTACCAGCAGTTATATACCTGAGCTATGGGAAAGTGACCGGGGAAGGGGGGAAAGTAAAGTGTACTGGAAAAAAAAATCTTAATGTCTCCATGACAAGTATCTGTTGGTGGAAGGCAGACTGCCTGTATCGCCTTTCATCAAGAAAGAGGAAAACTGGGAATACTGGGAGTACTTTGAACTTTCATTGCCAGTACCATGCAAGTGCAGCTGGATGTTAGCACTGTGTCATATTTCAGTCCATTTCTGGCTTGTAGCCCTTTAGTCTGTGTATATTTCCAGCAATGTCACAGATTTGATGCATCTTTACTTTTTGCTTCGTGTAGATCTTTAAGGTACTTAAAAAAAAAAAAAATCCCCCCTCTTTGTTTCCCCAACTGTACCTGTTTACTATAGATCAGCTTATAAAATCTTGTTCTGTGTGTAAGCCTGGCAAGAGAAGAGGGTAGCTTAAAAAAAAAAAAAGTAATTAGTGATTTAAGATCCATACCTGTGGTCAGATTAACCACTGTTTGAGTTTTTCCTGTATCCAGAGAGTTGAAAGGGAAAAGACAGAATTAATAATGACAAGCTTT
>WEKX01026264.1:139809-187504 GCA_013390025.1 Pitta sordida
TATAAAATCTTGTTCTGTGTGTAAGTCTGGCAAGAAGAGAAGGGAGCTTTAAAAAAAAAAAAAAAGTAATTAGTGATTTAAGATCCATACCTGTGGTCAGATTAACTACTGTTTGAGTTTTTCCTGTATCCAGAGAGTTGAAAGGGAAAAGACAGAATTAATAATGACAAGCTTTCTGGGAATTGATCTGTATGTGTGCATGTTCANATCTGTATGTGTACACGTTCAGAATAGTTACTCTTGCATGACTTTATAGGCATGAATTTCTATAACTGTATTTTATTGTTGCATGTACATGCATGTTGCATGTGCTGGAAATCTAATACTGGTTTCAGACAAGAACATGTGTTCTCTTAGTGGTACATTCTGGTTGCATCTCCAATAGTTGCTCCTAAAAACAAGCTTAAAGTATGTTGGTTGTGGTTACAGAACTCAACTCATGTTCTGAGAGATTCTTCTAAATTTTGAAAATCCACATCTTTCTCTTCTCAGATAGTGGTGCTCTAGAAAAAGGTATGAGTTGGCCTAAAAGAGCATGTTTGTCACTGTTGCTCATTTAATTTCTTCTGTCCCAAACCACTTCAGTGAGGTTCAGTTTGCTCATGAAAGATATTCAATCCCTGCGGTGGAGAAATTCACCAACTTCTGATGTGGAACAGACAGGGAAAGCCGAATGCCAAAATGTGTTTGTATAAATACATATGCTGCTGTGGTGATCCCTTTGTAAACATTTGTACTTGAGAACCTTGTTGGATTTTGAAAGCTCCTTGGAGGACCTGGTGAAGGATCTTTAACAGAACTCTAACTTGCAAGACAAACAGTTCAAACACAAATATTTTTTGCTACTTTTAGGGAAGTTGCACAACAGTGCATGCCTTAACCCAGCATTTTAGGCAAGACAAGAAATTTAACAATATGTCATCCCAATAATAGTTCAACAGGACAATAATAAATATTTAATCTGAGTGAATGTAGGCCATTTTTCAATGTTTTGGGTAAATTTTAAAATTCACTTACCTTAGATCTCAGATTTATTATTTTGGTTGATAGTTAGCTCACAGTGTCAATCTGAGTTAGTTTTAGAAGTACTGAACGTTTCCTGTGTAGGTCAGAAGGACTCAAAACTCCCTAATTTCTATATATATTAAATAAAATCAAAGCATTACACTATGCGTGTCAGTGGGGTTTTCAGTCAGATTCTGCTCAAGCTTCAGAAAGGACAGTAGGTGTCCATGGTACACCAAAACTGTTTCTTTCCAAGATATTTTAAATGACAAGGTACTACTATTAGAATGGGTTAATTCAGTTACTTTCAGTTTGTATACTCAGAATTTGCAATAATGGTGTGTTTCAAAAGTTTTTAAGGAGACAATAGGGACTAAACTTAGTTTGACAAGCCAGTGTTAAAACCCTAACAGTGTCACAGCAGTAATATATCAACATGTGTGTCAGCTCAGAGCTGACCCAGTTCTGCCGATCGGTATCCTCTACTGCGTGGTTGTTGTCACTTTCTACAGGTCCTGGAGATCTGTTGATTAAATCCTGAGCTGCCAGCTTTGAGTAGCTTCTGAGACCTGACGCAATGAGAATAAAATGGAAGAGTTATCTGGCATGTTCTGCATTTACTACATGATTCCAAAGCTGAAAAGAGAAAAGGGGAATATCACATAAGAAAGAGGAGTTGAAACTGACAAAATCATCAATTCCTTCTTCCTGTTCATGTCCTTACTCTTCAGAGTGCTTTTTTCCAGCCTCAGCAAACACACAAGTTCATTATGGAAGCATATTGCTAGTGCATTATTTTTGTTTTAATTTTAATTTTTCTGTAAATGGCAAAGGGGCCATGACAGTTTTTAGCTTAAGATTGGAATTTACATAGTGCAAACAAGAACATTTCTGTCTATGTCATACAGACACAGGGCATAATTTGCATTCAATCTCTCATATGCAAAACTTTGTGCCCATGTAGTTGGAAATATGGTAGAAGCCCATGATAATAGTTGCTCATCTCTAATCACATGTAGGGTTCTATAGTAATTTCAGCTTGTCTGTGATAGGGACCTGAAAGAAAAAATTCTACTTATAAAAGAAAGTTCAACAAATTATTAGGGTTGTGAGGAAATTAAAATAATGGATTCTTAAAACTATAATACACTTGTAGAAGGTGTGCTAGAACATCAGACTTCTGTGCTCCATTAGAAATAGCAAAAATTGCCTTATCAATTGAACAACAACCACTGGGTTTATGTTATGTGGAATGGAGGTCAGTGTAAGAGTAACATGAGTGCTGTGCCTTGGAATGAATTAGGGTTTTGAAGGATTGTTCCTGTGCGCTTATTTTTGGTTTTGGCATTTAATTCCTTCCTCCCATTCAAATATGTGGGAGGAATCAAATGTCTAAATCTTCATTGTGTGTGATATATAATTTCTCTCTTGTATTTCAGTGGGAGGAACATCAGGCCCCAAAATGATTATGTGTCTACTAGTAAAGAATACCTCACTGCAATATTTTAATGTCAGTTGCGGGAATTGCAGATGGGGTAAAATATTGTTGTCACCTTTCCCCCTTCTGAGTATATGTTTGTGTTTTTCCATGTACTCTTGCAGGATACCAACAACCTAGAACATTATTTCTGTGTCCTGAACTTCGGTCCTGGCCAATGCAGAACTGTAGAGATGAACATGTCCCAGGACTTCAGAATCCCAGTCCAGATCTAGGTTAAGAGCGTTTCTAAGTAGAGCTTTATATACTTGAAACAATGTGCAGGACACCTGGAAAATTCCCCAATATGCTCAGTAATAACATGTCTATTATACAGCTGGAAAAACTGAACCATGGGGAGGGCAAAGGCCTGCTTACACTTTGAAAGAAGCCAGTGGCAAAATTTATGGAAGCTCAGGACTCCACAGATCTGTGATTCTTAAAAACAACTGGAATTCAATGAACTGCAGCCTTTTTAGGTTAACTACATTCTCGAATACGATGTCAGTTTAAATGTTGGTGTCATTTACAGGATGAAGCCTGAGGTGACAAGAAATAAAGTAAAGGAATTATGTAGGAGATACTGAGTTGGTTGTGAGATGAAAATTCCACATCCCTGCAGCAGGGAGAGCAGGCAGCCAGCAGGTCCTTTTCTGAGGTTTATCTGCCTAACTTTCACATAGGTCTTGGGAGGATATGGTGACAGCCTCTTCCAGCAAATGATAGAGAAGTTGGGGACCACTCTACAGTTTGAACAGGCTTCTATGTCTGTTTGCTTTACTTCTAATGCTAAAACATGCCTAGAGTAGCAGAATGGAGAGCAGAAGATGGCAGCCCTCCTGTTGTGGGCTCTGGGTTTTACCCTATGCCTTGTCTGGGTATAACCTGCTTCCATACTGCCTTGCAGTTGCTGTTTGTTTGTTTGTTTTTAGACAAAAACATCATTTATGGTTCCCTGAATCAAGGCCAGGCACTCAAGCTGCATCTACAGTATGTAGCAGGTGACCTGAGCTCTGCAGAAACCTCTGCCAATAGCGTGAAGCAGGACTGAAATCTGCCCTGTGCCTCCTTGTACCTTACTTAAAACACCAGTTCTAAAGTAAGTTCTGTAGATGGGGCCTTGTCCAAAGCCTATTAGAAAGAAATGAAAGTCCATCAACTTCAGTGGGATTTGGATCATGCCTTGTGTGTCTGTTCTTACTCCTAGTGCAGTCTCTGGGAATTTTGCCAGGGATTCATTGGAAATCATTTGACTGTTGTGACCAGAACTGAGTCCAAGATGAGGATACACAAGGGGAATGGTCTTTTTGACCATTTCTAATTCCCTTTCAAGGCTACAGAGAAATGCAAAATGGTGTAAAGCAACATAAGCAATTACATATCCTAGGATCTGCAATGAGACTTCTAAACACATGAAGTTTTATTTAATGTTATCAAGATTCCCTACTAGTTAATTTGATTAAATGGAGCTCCCTGAATGCTATTTCTCTAAAAGTGATTTACAAAGTGTTTTAGCATGAAGAGTTTCCAAAAGTTCTTGGATGTCAAAGAAAAGCTATTAATCTTTATATTAACATTTTGAAAAACAGCATGTGCTTCTTGATTAGTTGATATTTGTTTTCATTCTTCTTTTCCACAGAGGATTATCACTTTGATTTTTTTTAGCATACTGTGGTACTTTTACATATAGGAGTTGAGTATTTTCATGTCTATAAATCGGTGTTAATCTGGTTTTCACTGGTGTAAATAGGGGCTCAAGACCACAAAGACTATTGAAAAACCTCAGATGTGAGTTTTAATAGTCTTTATCTCACAAAATGCATTAGTGAGCTGGCTAACACCTCATATGTATCAAAATCTTAGACAAGTCACGGTGGGGCCCAACTGTGGCCAGTTCTTGCCCATGCTGATTGTCTCACTGATTTCAGCAGGACTGATCACATGAAATGAGGGATTTCTACTTGCTGTCTTTGCTGAAAGAAACTCAGACATGATTGGCTGGGTTATTGGGTTATAGGGTTTCCCTTGCAATGCAGATATGTCTTTCATGCTTTTAAGTAAATGTGAAATATACTCTCTAAACAGAAAAGTAATAGACACTATTTTATGTGTCGTGAAGTTGCATTTCGTGGTGGTTTTTAACTGTATCTTGGTTGTGTACTCCTTATTGATGTTTCTGTTGTGTCTATGTGTATTAAAAGAAGTCCTTTAAGCTACCACAACATCAGGCTGCTCACACTTTCAGCTTCTTGGGTGACAGGGTGGGTCTGGAAGTTGGACAGAGTAGAGCTGCTGTGCACTGTCAAGCAGAGACAAAAAGCCGTATCATAAAGATTCATTTAAAAGGCCATATTTGATGAGATTACATGAAGAAACTGCAAGACCATGTCACAAAAATTAATTGCCAAGTAAGATTAGAGTTTCAGCGCATGCACTTGCTCAAAAATAAAGTAAAAAGTACCCGGCTTGGTGGTTGGTTGGGACTTGTTGATTTGCCATTTTCAGTGTCAATAATTTGGCTCTTTTGTCAGGTGAGAATGCCTAAATTAAACATTGTTTTTTGTTGCTTCATAATAATTCTGCTAGGAAAAAAGAAGACATTGTGGACACTTTGACTCTTTTATTAAGCAGTATAATGTGTCTTTCCCATTATTTGCTAATAATTTGGATTCTAGAGACCCCAGTCATACTGGTGAGGAGGTGGGGCCTGGCTGAGGGGTAGCCCATAAATGACAGACCCTGCTTTGAGTATATAAAGGAACCCTGCAAGGTACTTTGCATTTTTTAGTATGTTTCTTGGTTATGCTTCAAGCTTTTGCTGTGTATTTTCCTCTCTCTCCTTTTGTCTTCACAGTTCTTTTTGTGAGGGATTTTTTTGGTTACTGTATCTTCTTGTCCAAATTCTGGTTGTCACTACTCTGCTCTGTCCAACTTCTGTCTTGCGATCTCAGCTCTTGCACGCTCTTCTGATTTTGTGTTTCATGTAACTAAGCAGTAATGTATTTCTTTCTTAACCTCCCTGCTTTCCCGTCTTCATCCTTAAATAATAGATATGTAAAATCTGCACGTGAATTTATATGTGCACATAAATCGGGAAGATAAATGATTATTACAGTGTGGAACTTGAAAATAAATAACATATGTGCTTTTCCCACCCTTACAGAGAAATTTAGGCAATTTGTGTTAAAACACTAGCTTGTATTTGGTTAAAATAAGCACTTTACCTAACCCATCGACCCTAGTCCCAATCCCTGCTCCCTGAAGGATTTTGGTTTGGCTCGGCAAACATCATATGAAGGGGTAATCTGCTCCCCTCTGCCAGAAGACTGCTGCCTTAGTCTGATAGTCATCTACTTAACTGGGTTTTGTGAAGTGCAGAAATGCATGTTGGGTTGGGCCTGCTAATGGTGCATAGAGTTTTTCCTGTAGTAAGCCCTGAGACATTTTTTAACGAAGTTTGAGGATTGTTATTTTTTTTGCAGAGCATTTGTGCAGACAGCTAAGTAATGGTGGGTGAATTCCCACATCCCCAAATTTAGGCTGGAATTTTCTACACCCAACCCCCTTTGGATTGGCCACAAGGCAGTAATGTAGCACATTACAATTGGTCTTGTAGAGTCTTGAAAACTTTTGGTATACTGCCACAAATCCCACAGCCTTTTGGCTGACCCGTCACTGGCTATGTACAGCAGGGATAGCCAGCTTTGTATAGGGGCCACTGTATTCCCAAGGAAGTATTTTGGGCAGACCAGATACGGCTGCATTTATGCACTTGATTTTTAGAAAACTTCCAGACTCCATCTGCACACTCTTTCCTTTTCCTATCTCTTTCCAAATAGAGACAAGCAACCATGCTTGCCATGTGGCTGGTCTCGTTCAGGCTGGATACAGTGGGCTTGAGGGCCACCTCTTACCACTGGGCTGCCACTTGGCATTCTTGATCTGCATGAACAGCTCTTGCAGGGTGTCCACAGCTGTGATGTACAAAAGCTTTCTATCACATCCAGTTTTACTCGAGTTTGTCAAAAAACCTGATGCCATATGGGATGTTCATTCACTGTAGGAATCTAGTATTATGTCCTGTCTGTCCCTTAATTAGTTGTTATTTATTTTAATATAATGTATAATATAAGGACTTATTTTTGTTGTCTAAGGGACTTACATTGACTTAAAGACATAGGGAAGAGGAAATATCCCCATATCTGCAAGAAGTAATAAAGTGCTTTTTTTTCCCGAAAATTATTACAATATGAAGTCTGATGTGCCAGATCAGCCATATTCCAGTAAAAATTGCACTGGGACTTCACAGTTATTTACTAGGTGATTATATTCTTTTTGTCAATTGTAATATTTTACATCTTGGGGTCTTAATTGGGATACAGCATCACATTTGGTTCTAGCTGTACTGCAATGATCTCTGTGTGACACGGAGCCAGAAAAATCTATAAAAGCAGCTGTTGTGTTCACTAAAACAATTACAAAGGACTAGTTGTGGTGTCCCCCAAAATAATCCCAATAATAGGTTGTTAATTTTAATTAACAGTTTAATATCTTGAGAGGAGAATCAGGTATCCATGTTCAGTCAAAGAAAAAAAGACATATATTCAGTAATAACTGTCCATTTGGGTAACATGCTGAATGTAATAATACTGTGCAGTGATGATTAATTCATAATCTTCATCAAATCAGTGGGAGGAGCATACAGTTGTAATATGATGTCTGTAATATAATGTCATTGTTTAAATAGCCCCTTTTAATTACCTATTTATATACGTATGCTCAGTGTTACAAGGCAGTGAGTTGGCATTTTGTCGTGCTTTGACCCTAGCTGGATGCCAGAGATTCACCCACAACCTCTCCTGGAGGAAAAACTGGAAAATAAAACTGGTCACAGGCAAAAAAGCAAGGCAAACTACAAGTAAAGAATATAAAGGATTTATTTACTAACTAACAAGATCAGAACTGCGAAGAAAGCATAATTTAAAAGGCAACCTTTTCCCCCCACCCCTCCTTCTCTTTCAACAGATTTCATATTTCCTTTTTTCACCAGGAGACAAAGGGGGAACAGGGATAGAGGTAAAACCAGGCAAGCTGGTATTTCTGACCAGATCCAGGGTAGGAACCATCTCTCTGCCCTTTCATAAAGTTCTCTCTCTCTCTCTCTCACGAGAGGAGAAGTCTTTCATGACCCTTTCCCAAGTGAGATCTCAACCCAGGGACAACAGTTCTTCTGAAATTCTCTGTTGTCTGAGAGTCACAGCCAGGATGCAGCTTTTAAGTACCGTCTTTTATTGCTGTGTCATAATGAGCCCATCCCAAAGTACATTGTTCAGATACTACCACAATGCACAAAACATCTGTTCTAAGGATCTCTGCCGAGCTCTCAGGTCCAGGCTTGTGTTTCTGGGCTTTGAAAAACATCTGCAGCTTTTTTTTCAGCTTGATCTCCATTTTCAGTCGTAGCTTGGATGGATTCTGCATCACTGTTCCTCTCAGTCTATTCCATAGGCTTACACCATGGTCCGTCCAATTTCACGAGCAGCAGCGGGATGCCTGGAAAAACATTCCTACCCCTTCTCTAGTAGGCCTGGGGGGTCTTCAGGCTTTCAGCCTCTCCATGCAGGTTCTGAACCGGCACTCTACATCTTGCTACTAAGTTTTATTTTTTCTCTCCCAAATGTGTTTATTCAGAGAGACGTCTCTATCTCTATAAGCTTGAGTGCCATGGCAGCCACTGAGGCCCAGGCAAGAAGTGAGCTGTTAACCCCCTCGTTGCCAGAGTAACAAAAAATCTAAACCAGCACAAGTATTAGTACTGGACAAGCTGTATGACCTACTTGTGAAGCTATTTTTCAGGCAGAAGGCGTGCCTTCTAGACCTTGTTTTATTCTGACCTCGGAGTCCTCAGCACAGTCAGAGCAGAAGAAAGCCACCTAAACTTCCCCATATTGTGAGGTACAGCAATCACAGGGTACACAGCTGTCATGTCCTAACAGAAATAAAATCTAACCAGAAAACACAACGAAACAAACAAACAAAATCCACTTTAGTACAGTGGTGAGTGTCCCCACCTCTCATGAGGGAGACCGGGCATTCGATTCCCACCAGGAAGGGAGTGGTATCTTTTAAGAGTTGGACTCGATGATCCTTGTGGGTCCCTTCCTACTCAGAATATTCTGTGAATATTCTGTGATAACTTTTATCTACTTGGGGGCACAGTGTAGATGCAAGAAGAAACACTGAGTGGAAAATAGATTGCATCTTCAATTTGAGACCTGGTTACTTTGCAGCCATCCACTGTGGGGTGCTGTACTAAAGGCTTAGGAGACATTAAAAGAGCTGCTAAACATTAAAAAACTGCTGAAGGCAGCAAGGTTGTAGGCACTTGGAGTTAGTAAAAAGCTTTGGGAGCTACATGTTGGAATTTCCTAATATTTTCAAAATATTTCAAAACTGTTTTCATCACAATGCCGAAAGTCACTGTGAAGAAAATTCTTTATGCTAGCTAAAACCAGTACCTTGGATAAAACAAACATCCTTTCACTTCTCTTCACCTTTGACTTGTTTTTTTTGAAGAATCCCATCATTTGTTCTCACAGCACTCAAATGAGGAAAAAAATGCTTTGTCTGAGTTAGGACTAAATAATGGACAGTGTGTAAGGACCACTCCATTTACCTCTGCCTCGGCCATCTGTTGCGTGGTATTAATCTCAGCAAGGTACAACATCTCAGCCTACAGATGAGGATATTTCTGATGGCCAAGTGTTGAGAAGAAAGAAGATGAGGACACTATGTTGCTATAAATGTATACATAAATGTTCATATAAATGTTCACATATTTATAATAATATGAATATGCAACAGAAGAAATGGAAGAACTACTTTGGCTCTTTGAATAGGACATGCAGAATCACAGAATCAGTAATGTTGGAAAGGACCTTAGAGATCATCGAGTCCAACCTATCACCTATTACCTAACCTAGCCAAACCTGTTACCTAACCTGTTGCCATCCTGCTACCAACACACCATCCTACCTATAACACACTACCCTAATATCTAGGGAGCTTGGGTAAGAAGTTTGGGGGTTTTAATCTCCAATTTATGTATGTTGCTGTATGCAACACACATTGTTGCAAAGAAGTAGAAATATGATTTAATTCCTTTTAATAGACAGGCAGATGAGTTGAGTTGTAGAATGGCTGTGACATGGAGAGTGATTTCTCATGAGCAGCTTTCAGTTTTCCTAAGCATTTTGTCCTGTACCAACTCTGTCAACTGTGCTTTGCAGTCAACAGAATTGTTCTTCTCTATATACTCTCATTGCACTTGCTTATCAGACCTTTCTCATCCTCCTTTACCCTTGACTGGGATATTCCAGATCTGTCCCATTCCTCTACAGAAATAAGCAATAATTATGTGAGTTGACCACAAAGATGCTCAGAGTCCATTTCCTATTTCAAACCAAAAGAAAAGTAAGCACAGAACATGAAAAATCTAAACTAGACAGTAATTTTATTCTCATTGGTTCTGTTGTATATCTTTGTCCTTTGAAATCTAGGCAAATGGTTAGAGGCTGTGGCAGAAAGACATAAAGATATTTTTGATAGGAAAGTTACTAATTGATGGTATTTTAAAAAGCCTGGCTTTCTTACCGTGAATAATGTGCTTTAAGTTCTTTCAATACATTGATTTGGTTTCAGTCCAAAATATCCTAATCATGAGTGAGGTGGTCTATCAATAAAGTCACAAACTTCTTAGAATGATCTAACCTAAACATTTTGCATATATCAAACACTATTTTAAAAGGGAGAATCATTAGTCCCATGTTCTTTTTCAGTGGAAAGGTGGAGTGAGTTCAATGGTAAATATATCTATAGAAGTTAAAATGTGTTCATTTGACCATCTTGGCTCTAGAGAATACCTAATCCAGGTGGAAATGCATGATGTTAGTTGTCATTTACCCACTTCTCTTTCCCACTTTCCTGTAATTGTTGAAAGTCTAATCTAACTTTTTACAGAAAAATCAGTACAGTGGTTCTCATTCTAAAGTTCTGGTTATTGGTGGGCTTTTAAATATTGATTGTATAAGTTCTACTTGCCTATAAAAATGTGGTAAAAAAGTATTCACATCAGGACATGTGAGCTCTCCACATTTTAATTTTTTTAAAAATACCCGTTGCTTGCAAATATTGTGCATGGTGCAGCTTTTAAAACAGTAGGCTGAACATGGCTTTGCAGACAGTGCAGTCATGCTTTTCTAGAATAAATGAGGTGTCACTGCAAAATACCAGCAGCAACAGCCAGGGGCACTTTTAGCCATTTCTGAGGTCTACTGCATAGTCAAAATTATTTATATGAATATTCTCACAGAGTATGTAAACAGTGGAGGTTACTGCTGACAGCTATTTGAGCCTGTCACTGTTGTATATTAATCTAGGCACACCTCTTTATCCATATATATCTGATACACAAAGTAACTAGAAGATCCCCTCAGTTCAAATCACTTACAACCACTTGTACACTTTTATATTTCCAGTAATAGCATTTTTTTTACTGTTATGAAGTCATATTTAAAATGCGATGATTCAATACAAGCAGATAGATTTTTAGCCCATAGTGCAGAGATTTAACTGTGTTTTCTTATTGATGCTAATGCAAGTCAGGTGGCTAATACCCTGTACAGCTCACTGAAGATTCGCCCCAAGATGCCTTATAAATTGCTTTTCATTGAAAGCACATTCAAATTTCACTTTTCTGTATATGGTTTTTGCTACAGCAGTCTTAGTATAGTTATTAAGTTTGTCACTGAAGAGGAATCATAAAGTCAAACAGGGCTTTTAAAGAAAATCTCATGCAATAAAATTTTAAACTCTGGTTGATCTCTTGAACTGTAGCATTGCTCTGCTGAAGGTCGTGACTGGTGTGTGTTACAGTTGGCTCTGCACCTAGACTGCTTTGCCCTTATACTTTGGCACAACCCAACTTTATCTGCATTTGCAGCCATGAGTTTTACAGGATCAGATTTGGGTTCTCCCATTAAAAAGATAAAAATAAATTTCATGCAGAAATAAATGACCTCCCACACTTGAATAGTTAGTTAGAAATAAGGTTGTTTGCCAGCTGGTCAGTACCATACACCACTTTTCTTCTTCCATCTAGATAATTCTACAGAAGTTCCCTACCTTTGTATAATTCCTGTTTCTGATAAATTCAGTTGGACAGATTTCCTGGGGATGTGTTGATGACTGCTAGGTGCAAAAGGACTGTTAATTTAGAGTCACCAGACTAGTAATCAGGTGTTGTTGCTTGAAGATGAACAACTAACTTGACTGTGTATCTGTGGTCCCTACTTCTCATCTCAGATAGAAGCTAAAGAGGAGAGTGACAACTTCATGGACATATCTGACTCTTGTGTCGTGGTTTGACCCTGGCTGGATGCCAGAGGCCCACCCCAACTTCTCCTGAAGGAGAAAACTAAAAAAAACAAACTGGAAAATAAAACTGGAAAATAAAATAAAACTGGTCACAGGCAAAAGAAGCAAGGCAAAACTATAAATAAAGAACATAAAGGGTTTATTTTCTAACTAACAAGCTCAGAACTGCAAGGGAAGCATCATTTAGAAGGCAACCTTTCTCCCCCCACCCCTCCTTCTCTTACAATAGATGTAATATTCCCTTTTCCACCAGGAGAAAAAGGGGGAACACAGGGTAGGGGTAAACCAGGCAANNNGTGATACTCAAGGTCTGATATTGGATAGAAAATTTCCCTTATAACAATAACACAGAGGTTTCCTTAGGTGCCTCTTTAGTGGAGATTAGAACAGGTGTTTCTGTTGTGGTTCCTGTGTAACTTGTAGAAATTTCTGGATTTGCAAAGAAGACCCTTCTTTTTGAGCATCCTGAGCCAAATCTTCTTCATTGTTCTGAAAAAATGAGTACTCCTTGTGTCAGTTGCTAAGAGTAATGGGTTGCCAGTAGTAGTTTACAGTTCGCTATTTTTTTTAGACGATACAACAGTACAGTACTCTGTACTGTCCTAACCATTGGCATCAGGCTTGAGTTAATGGAGCCACTTACGAGTTTTGAGGGGAGGACCCTGTTTGGATTCTTGGTGCTGAATTTTATGATATGAAGTTCTGGAAGTGAAGGAGAAAAAAGAAAATGTGGATTTCTGTTAGGGAGTTAAATCTATGGATGACGGTACACTGCTCCTTTGAGGCTACCTTGATCATGCTCTTTTGCCAGGTCCATATATCACTACTTAGCCCTTATGTGTGTAGATTCAGCACAGGAAGCCTTAGCAACCTCAGCCATCAGGCCAGAAGTTGTTGAGAGTTAGTGAAGAAGTGCAGTCCTTCTGCCTGGTTTCTTCAATCACTTCTGTGTTTTTCTGCCATCTTTGTTTTTACAGGGATTGCACTACCTATGAGTCCTTATATTTTCCTGTCTAATTTTTCCAGTCAAGAACTGTTTCAAAGATATGAGAACATCTACTCAGCTGGGCTCTGAGTCTGTTGTTTCAAAGGATCATAGAGAGTTATGGGGTAAGAGACCATGAAAAGTAACCCATCTGATCCTCCTGGCTCAAGTTGGGCTCAGTGATATTAAAGAGCTGAGGATGTTTTTGCATTTGTGATCATGTGTTAAAAGCCAAAGATTTCAAAGGGAGAGGGATTTAAAGTCCAATTTGACTGGAGCTTTATCTTACTCATTAATTTTTCCCCCCACAGAACATGTTTTAGAAGTGCTTGCTTAAATGCCTCAGACTCAGCTTGCAAGCTGAGTATATCACTCAATGCCTATTAAATAAATTCCCATGGTACATGCTGACTGAGAGGGGAGAACCAAATGAGCAAAGACCTGGAAAATTCATTAAAATCCTCATTGATCTAGAGTTACAGATCTATGAATGGGCAAATAAACAAGTGTGTAACATAGGTCAGTACGTGCTCACAGGAATTCTTCATACATGCATCAGATCATAGAATCACACAGAATCAAGTTGGAAGGAACCCACTGAGTTGAAAGAATCATCGAGTCCAACTTGTCACCCTGCACAGGACTGTCTCCAAGAGTCACATCATGTGCTGAAGAGTATTGTCCAAATGCATCTTGGACTCTGTCAGGCTTCGTGGTGGGACCAGTACTCAGAGGAGCCTGTTCCAGTGTTCAACCATCCTCTGGATGAAGAACCTTTTTCTACTCCTGACAAAACTTCAGGCTACTCACACAACTTTGGGTACTTTTACTGGTTGCAGTGATAGAAGAGACAGTATCTGCCCCTCCTCTTCCCCTCACCAGGAAGTTGTAACTACAATGAGGTCCCCCCTCAGTCTCCTCCTCTCCAGGATGAACAGACCAAGTGACCTTAGATCCTCCTCACACAGCTTCCTCTCAAGGCCCTTCAATATCTTCGTTGCCCTCCTTTAGACACTCTCTAACAGCTCAATGTTTTTCTTATTTTGTTGTGCTCAAAACTACCACAATATTCAAGGTGAGGCCACCCCAGTGCAAAGCACAGCAGGACAATCCCTTCCCTTAACCAGCTAGCGATGCTTTGCTTGATGCCCCCCAGGACATGGTTGGCCCTCCTGGCTGCCAGGGCACTGCTGACTCAGATTCAACTTCCAATCAACCAGGACCCCCAGGTCCCTTTTCATGTTGCTGCTTTTCAGCATCTCCTTCCTCAGTGTTTACAAACACCCGGGATTGCCCAATCCCAGGTGCAGAATCCCGTATTTTCCCTTGTTGAACTTCGTGTGGTTGGTGATTGTCCAGTTCTCTAATTTATTGATTTCTCTCTGCAGGGCCTCCCTGCCTTTGAAAAAGTCAACAGCTTCTCCCAGTTTTGTGTCATCTGCAAACTTGCTTAGTATCCCCTCCAGTTTTCCATCCAAGTCTGTCCACTTTCTCCCATACACTTTGTTTTTGAAGCTGCCACCATGAATTAATTCTCTTCCATTCATTTCAAGCCATAGCCGGAACTGGGCCATTCACTAAAGAGTTGAACTCAATAATCCTTGTGGGTCCCTTCCAATTCAGAATAATCTGTGAACTTTTAAAGGATATTTCTTGTTGCCTGTCCAACTCAAGCCATGCTTTATTGTTACAGAGCTATGCAAGAAAATAAGATGGATTCAGGAGAACTGTTCCAAGAAGAGAACTTACCAAGAAATTTTATTATTACAATGAAGAAGAAAACCAAAAACAAACCTTGGAGTTTTTGTTGTGTTCTTTTTATTTTTCTTGTGTGGATGAAGAAATAAATTTTATCTACATATTTTGCAAAATGTTGGTAATGGCTTTGTACCACAGTTGGCGCTTCAGAATACTGTAGCAGAGCAGTATCAATGAACCCTTTCTCTTCTTTTTTTTACTAATTCTGGGGCTGTCTCATTTTTATACAGAAGAAGTAAGCTTTATTTTGGAAAACCAAGTTGCACAGACTACAAGCCTACATATTCATATTTTAATAAAGGCATTCTTCTCATGCTTGAAGCTTGTTTAAACCCACCATTGAAGCCTGGATTTGTTAGATTGATGTTGGAACAGAAACTGGAAATAAGCTTTGGCCATGATGTAACCGAAGATCACTGATCTCAGAGAAAAAAACTATTCTCTTCTAAATTTGGGCTATGGTAAGCCCACTATGAGCCAATACATATATATGATATTGATGAGACCTTTCCTGCTAACTGGGGGACTTATAAGTGGTAACAGTGTACTTGGCCCCTGTCTATCAGACTAGAAGTCTTTCATCTACAGGCCAGAGGAAAAATGTCTTCCTATTTTTTCCTTTTTTTTTTTCTTTTTTAGCTCTACATTAGGCAAAGTAACTCACACACACACATTCCTGTATTATTTTTTCTGTGTAACCATTTCAGTATGGTTCTCCTACTCCTAACTGAACTTCATTTTCATACATGCTTTATTACTTATAAAAAAAAGGAATCCACTTTAGTACAATGGTGAATGTCCCCATCTCTCATGCGGGAGACTGGGGTTCAATTCCTGTCAGGGAAGAAGTGGTGCTGTTTAAGACCTGGAGTTGATGATCCTTGTACATCCCTTCCAACTCAGAATATTCTGTGATTCTGTGAATAGCTACAGGCTTAATTCCATGCAACCTCCATGATATGGCTTGTCAGGGTTGTCTCTGCTGACAGCTCTCCCTTGAAGAGATGTTCCGGTGCACAGAGGAGAGCACTAGTTGAGGTTGTGCAGTTTGCACCTTGTGTGACGGTTGATTGGAGACAGAAGAGTCTTTCAACATGAAAGATAGTTTTCTTCCTTATTGCATGCCTTGAATAGTGTGGTCCTATTTGTTAGATATGCTGCATGCTCACAACCTTTACCTTTACATGTCAACGTCTTCAAAAGAGGGGACTCCAAGCTTCCTAAACTGTATGTTGTCTAGCATTTGTGCATACTTTGTGCGTTGTACATACTCTATAATAATAATTTGCAAACAGCAGTCAAGGGCGAGGAAAGGTACCATGCATGTCCTCATTGATCAGGAGAATGGGCTTTGAATAGCTATAATATAACACTACAAATAAAACCAGTGTTGTAAAATTTTTTCTTTCCAGAATATCATTCAAAATCTTGCCGGCTCACAAGCACTTGAATTCCACTGTGGTTTGTCATTAACACTGTCTGAGGCGGTCGTGGGGGGAGAAACCCAAAGGCTACAAGTATCTGGAAAACTTTGTCCTATGCATATGCTAATGGTGAGATTTTAGTTGGTTTGTAATACTGCATGGGAGGATGCTGCTGAATTGTAATTGGTATGAGAACCAGGGCTCAGAATGTCCTGAATATTGTGGATTTCAGTTCTCAATGATAATTGTATGCTTTTTTTTGTTGAATGTTGAGTATGCAGGGAACTGGTCTTCCTTCCTTACTAATGGAAATAGTCAACTATATATAATTAGTAACATTCAACCCACTCTCCCAAATACCAGAGTCTCAGATTGTCAAGGTTTATTGCAGGCAGTCCAAGACCAGAGAGTTCAATTAGAAAATTAACTTATATATTTTTTTACCATATTAAAGACTTGATTTCCTTCCAATTTGAAACAGATGATACATTGTTACAAAGGGTTGGAGTTGCACTTAATATTTGCCTATAAAAGAGGTAAAGACATACAAGACTTTTCCGCTACATTGAGTTAGGGCTTTAAAAATAATATAGTTTTTACAAGCCTAACTGCAGTTTTTATTCCTTTTAGTCACGTGTGCTTGGTGGAAACCAAGTGCTTCTTAAACCATAAAATGTGCAATAAAAATGTTTAAAAAGATTTTTTACTATGTTTAGTTTTGTAAGGGAAAAAAATTACTAAATTTAATCTAATGTCATTAAATGTTGTGGCTTTCAGGTAATTTGTAATTTGTAATCCAGAAATCTTTAGTATTGTTGGCTAAATGGTACCAGAAAATAAAGCAATAAGGAATTCTGAAAAATTACTGGGATTACATTTTGTGGGGCTAAATATTGACTATTAAAATGTTTGTACTTCAAATAAAGTGGTGTGACTGTTGGCTCACCAAACATCCAAGTTGAACCTGTACCTTTCTAAATGTTTGAACAATAAATTAAATGGACCTCCCACCTAGGTGACCTTGCTTCTGTAGGTGGCACCAGGAAGGAATGGATAAAAGAAAATGAACGCTTGGGCAGAAATAGGATAACATGGAAGTTCAGTAGGAGCTGCTTAGGATAATGTACCATCCAGAAACCTTTCTTTTGAGATCAGTTAGAACAGCAGTCCTAAATATCTTCTAGATTGCAGTGTATTTGCCTATATGGCTCCCTTTTTCAGAAGCAGGTCAGTATTTCTACAGGGGCTCATGCAAGCAGGGTCTGAGTTATGCTCCAATTTGGTTTTGGGTTTTGGGTGCGTGTTTTTGAAAGAAAGGGGAGGGGTGTCAGCTTTTAGTGCTCTTCTATAATGTGGCATGTCAGCCAGCACAAACAATTCTGGAATTCATTATGAATATAAATAGGCTGATTGTTGATGGTTTACCGTAGGAAGCAATGACACCCATAGGGGTCCTCCAAGTGGATGCTTAGAAGATGTGATGAGAAAAGACAGAGAAAAACCTTTTCTCTAGACCCTAAAGCATGTAAGGCCAGTTGTGCTTATAAAGTAGCTGAGAGGATGAGCTATTTGAGGGAGAGTGCCCATAGTGTTACTTTTTGGGGATAGAATAAAAAGATGTTTCGAATAGGAGGCAGATGCATAGAGTCCTGAGCTTTTGTGCTCCAGAACAGTTTGTTTGAATTGTTTTCTTCATCATTACTTCCCACGTATGAATTCAGTGGCAGAGTGCCTCATGATACTGAGCATGCAGCACTTGGAGACATATTACAAAAATAAAAATAACTCATATCTAAACCATTCTCCTTCTTCTCTCCCCAAACTGCAATATCTGTCTGTAAATTTCATTTCACTTGAGGAGTTCAGACCAAACTTCCAGCACTTTTTACCAGTTTATTCAGAAGTTAGTAAATGGTAGCGTACTTTTAATAAGGGAACCTGAGAAGCCAAAAAAACTGGAAAAGGAGATCAGGGAAAATTATCAATCTGTTGAGGGTATGATGTTGCCAAATCCAAAGAGGAAAATAAATCTTGATGCCACCTTTTGGACAAGAGTCACAGTTCAACTGAATTCTGAATAATCCTTCTGCAGGATTTACTCAAGGTCAATTTGGTGCTTTCCACTTCTGATACATGCTGGAAGCAGGCAGTTTTAAATAACAGGCTTTAAGTATGCACTGTTACTAATCCAAGCAGTTACCCATGCACATCAAAATAAAATTTAAAAAAAAATCAGTTACCACAGCTTTGTATCCAGGAGGGGAAAATGAAATGCTTTTATATGGTATTAGAATGGCAGAACTGAAACTGTTTGGGTTGGGTTGGGTTTTTTTTTTCTATCAAGAAAAGTACATACAGGACTGTTAAATAAGGGAATGGTCTTTTGCTAAGTACCTATATAGCAATTCTTCTTAGTTTTTTGGATGAGGTTCATGTTTTCCAGCAAGAAAGCAGCAGTGCCCAGTGGTAAATGATATAACCAGAGAACATATCTTACACTTGAGTAACACTTGAGTAACAAAAAAGCCAGTGCCTTGGCCAGGCTATCACATAACTGGAGATGCAGCTCTCCTAAAACTTATACTGATGTCACACACACTGGAATTTACAGCAAAGACCAGTAAAGGTTAAATTTTTGGTGTTTTTTGTTTGTTTGTTTTGTTTTGGGGTTGGCGTTTGTTTTATTGTTGGGGGTTTTTTTTAGCAACTTGGAGTAGAATATGATANCTTGGAGTAGAATACTGAGGACTTGATATGGTTTGCATCATGAAGTGTACAATGTATTTATTGCTATTTTGCTAGTAAGGCTTCCACCAGCATTTACCACATCTGCTCTGCTATTTTCTGGGGAAGAAAATGGTAGAAATAAGTTCAGCTCTATGTTTAATGATTCTTTACCACTATTTAAAAGATAAGGATCACAACCTCCTTGTGGATAGAGGAAGAAGGACAGGCACTGATCTCTTCTCTGCGGTGACCAGAGGGAATGCCTAAATCTGTGTCAGAGGAAGTTTAGTTTGGATATTAGGAAAAGGTTCTTCACCCAGAGGGTGGTTGGGCTCTAGAACAGGCTTCCCAGGGATGTGGTCACAGCACCAAGCCTAACAGAGCTCAAGAAGCACTTGGACAATACTCTCAGGTATGTGACTCTCAGGTGTGACTCTTGGAGAGTGCAGGGTTAAGAGTTGGACTCAATGATCCTTTTTATTGTAAGTCTAAAAAGAGTTGACTTATAGGTCCCCAAAATGCAGTTTGGAATCATATAAATTCTGGTTTAAAAATCAGGTAACACTTGATCTGAAGAAGAAAACTTATGGCTTCCTTCTAACCCGGCATGTGATTCTGTGATTTTTTTTTTTTTTAAATTTAGAAAAGGGGGAGATCTTTTTTAAATGGGTAGGAGCACTATCCTCTCAGTACAGAAGTTGTTTCCAGGTGTCACAAAGAGTAAGAGGTTGATAATGAGAGAGGTAGTGAAAGGGATCAGTTTCTACTAAAATAAGTTCTAATCTGACATGATTTACCATAAGATAGATGAAAGACATTGTAATATTATTTTAATGCCTTTTATGATTCCAAGAGTTAGCAAGTGGAATCTACGTACCAGTTCAGAATAGAAAACTGAGGCACAATCTTAACAATTTCTTTAAGTATCTGAAGGAAGGATGTCAAGAAAATGGAGCTTGGTAGTGTCAAGCAATAGGACAAGAGGCAATGGGCAGGAGCAAGAATACAGGAAATTCCACCTGAATATGAGGAAAACTTCTTTATTGTGTGGGTGACCATGTCCTGGAACAGATTGCCCAAAGAAGCTGTGGAGTGACATTCCTAGGAGATATTTTAAAACCTTCTAGACACAATCCTGTGTAATGTGCTTTAGGGGACCCTGCTTATGCAGGAAGGTTGGACTAGATGAGCCCCAGTAGATCTTTCCACCTCAAGTATTCCATGATTCTGTGATATTTTAGTAAATATTTTCGAGATAAAATTATCCTTATGTCAATTAAATCATGGATATGTTTTCAGTAAGTGTGGGAGTTAGCTGGCTAAGTGTGAGCTACTGAAAAAAAGAACTTTAGTACAGATCTGTTGAATTTTCTTCCCAAGTTGAAAAGTAAAGTGAGTATTTCTTCAGAGCATACTTCCTAGTATTTCACGAACCAAATGTTGAACAGATGTACTTAAAGTGTGGAAAAATTAAATGAAAGGCACATTTAGGATTTATAGAGTTGAAAACCAAAAAAACCCCAACAAACCCAATGGAAATAAGAATGTCGATGAACAGAAACTATGCTATTAATACATAAATTTTTACTGTAAGTTAAAAAAAGTTGTCTTCTAGGTTCCCAAACTGCAATCTGGAATCATATAAATTATGGTTGAAAAATGATGTAACACTTGTTCTGAATAAGAAAATTTAGCTCTGAAATATGTTTTTATATTAATTTTAAATTAACAATGACTAGTGAAGATTCATAAAATTGTGTTTCATCCAGGAATCATGAAATTCATAGAGGTCTGAGAGCTACAAAACATTAACATTTTTTCTTCACATTTTGAAATCATGCAATTAAGACTACAGATGAGCAGAAAAATCCAGATTTTTAATTTACTAGCAATTCTTTGTCACAGCTGCTTCTATAAGGAATCAGTACAGTGGGTAAAATACCCTGTTGAAGTAGTAGTCATGTCACCCAGGTATGGGAGCATTACAGTGCACCATTTATTTAAGACAGGCACATATTTGTGAACCTTCACCCCTGTTCTGGAAAGCAGCCTCTTTAGGTGATCATAGTTACAACAGCTCTACTGCAGAAAGCATTTGAGCCTGGGACTTCGGGAATTAAACACATGCTTAAGTACTTTTCCTCTATAGGGATACATTTAGACGTGAATTAAGGCTTCAATAGACTAGTAAACAAGGGAATTTTCAGTTATCAGCTATCTGTCTTAAGTAATCCACATAATGAGTGGAACCTTGGAGATTTATATTAGGTGATACTGTGTCGTGTACTGGAGAAAACTTTGACATGAAGTTCTTCATTAAATAACTCTGCAATACAGGAGTGTACATTGTGTACAGGTGAAACATTGCCGGATATTGCTAAGTATTTTGCCTTCTTACCTCATGCACCTTGGAAAATTATATTAAGAAGTAAAAAGATTTGAGACATGAGAACTGGAGCAGTACTGGGTTGTCCCCTTAGTTCTTGTCCATTAAACCAATCACTTGTGAACACTTCAGATTTAGGAACCCAAATAAGTGGTTTGCTATTTCCCAAGATGCTGAGGAACTTTGTTCAACTGCTATTATTTTGACTGATTTACCAATATGATGAAGATAGTGCCTATTGCCAGTAAGGATTTGCAGTTTTAAGACTTTGTTTTCTATGCTTTAGGATTGGTAAGTCTTCAGTGGTGTGGAGAAAGGTTGAATTTTCTTCTGCCTTCACAGACTGTTGCACCTCAGAGGCTTAAAGACAGAACAACCCTGCATTTATATCTCTGCACATCCAAAGTCTTTGCTGCCAAGTTAGATTGCTCAGCAAAAAGGTCAGCATCAAAAATTTGGACTCTGACAAAATGAACTTGCGAGAAGACGTGTCTAATGAAGCCCAAGTTATCACTGTGGTGGTGCTGGTGACAGAAATTGCACTGGACTTCTCAGACGTTGTGTGCCTCATCATCTCATCACTGCATAGCCAGGAAAAGTGTCTCTTATTTTGTTTTTTCCTTAGTCCCTGTAATCTTCCTTCATTACGTGTAACTATTTTACATGCCAGCGGCTCCAGTGCTTTACTGAAATGACGCATGATTTCAGTTGGGTTTACCTTTGATTATGTGTTGACTTTTGCTATTATGTATTTGCAAAACTTGCCTTTAGGAAAGACTGATGAGCTATGCTCTGGTTAACATTCAGTGTAGTAGAATCTATTCCTATGAGGCTCTGAGCCCTTCTTGTGAGGGTGGTGACATTGCATCAGTACAATGGTAAGCTGTGCTGTCCACTCATGGCCATTCTTGGTAGTGTGTTCTGTCCACTCATGGCCATACCTGTAGTGTGCTGAGATGATACTGGCAGGTTGTCAAGATGGACTGATGTCCTGAGTGCAAAGAGTCTGATCCTGCTTGTAGTCAGGATGGGAGGCAGGCAGTGACCTCAGCCATCTCAGCATCAACTCCCAGAACAAGCTGCACTTGAAGCTGGAAAGCTACTGGTGGGAAGAAGAAGGAGGTAAAACAGGATTGGAAGAGGGATACATTGTAAATCATGCTAAGTATTGTGTCACTTTGCTACAGGAACTGTCAAGAGAAGTGGTGGAAAAGACCCACCATCAGAGATAGTTTGCTGCCAGGGAGCACAGACAATAACAGAGGAGACCAGCTGTGCCTGTTGAAGAGGCATTGGGCTGCAATGCACATACGTATTTGAGAAATTGAGTCGTGGTGAGAAATGAAATGTCTCCTCATTTTTCTCACTGAAACAGTTACGAATTTAGTTATATATCTGTCTCTCTGCAGGCAGCATTTGTATGACTCACTATGTGCTAAGACACATTTTCCTTATAGGAAGGCATGATCCCTGTCATCTTTACCATCATAACTGGTAGTCACTTACTTACTCATATAATAGATTAGTTGGTCAATTTAAAAATTATATTGTGATATGAGAAGGGCTTTTGATTGAAAATTGAGGATATAAAGTGATCTACTGGAGAGACACATAGGTAATTTTTGAAGGCTCCAAAATTTAAGAGGCTCATTGCCTTTCCTTTCTTCATTTATTTATGTATTTGTTTTTCAAATATCAGCATTGATGGCTTCCATTTTCCCCTTCAATTTGAAAAGCAGTCATTTCAGAGAGATGTGCCAGGTTGATTTATTCTTGAAACATGTAATTTAACATACTATACCCAGATAGTAACCTCACAGAACATTTAGAAATCAGGGAGGGTTAATTATTAAAATTACAGAAATAAAATTAATCAGAAGCCATATAAATGCTGATAGTCACAGTTAGACTGTATAGCCATATTGTCCCTTATAGTGATACCCTGCCTTTTCATTTAGTATTAGTGACCAATGTGGTCCTTGCTCTTATTGTTAGATATGTCTCTTTACAATGATCTCTGCCAAATAGTGATTTGTACTTGTTCAAAATCTGAACAAAGTAATTACAACTAAATACAGGAACCAGACAACAGATCAAATTCTTTGTCTTTATGATTTGCAAGATTGGCTGCAGAACCTTTTGTACAACATGAAGCAGAAGAAATCTGTAGTCCTAATTTTCACTTGTATATGATCCCACTGCATATGAGTAGCACACGGAGATGTTTCGCAGAGCTGTCTGGCTGTCTTTGGTGTCCTTGGAGTCTTTGACAATAACTCTTCTTCCGGTATTTTTTGTCCTGATAGTGACAAAAACAGTTGAAAATCATCTTTCAAAACCCATTTTCACTTGATTCTAGAGTATCCTGCTTCCTGCTTCACTCTAAGTCTCAGAGAATTCTTCATTTCTACAACTCTAGGGCTTGCTGTAGATTACATCTTAGTCACAAAATGTGTGACGTGTGCGACATCTAAAATGTGTCATGATATGACAAGGTAACCCACCCAGTTGGTCAAGGGAAGTCACTTGATACCATTTTTTTGGATTTCAGTAAAGATTTTGATACTGGCTTGTGGGTTGAGCACAGAGGGTAACAGTGAATGAGGTCACATCAGATGGTGACCTGTCACTAGTGGGGTTCCACAGGGCTCCATCTTGGATCATCCATGTTGAAGAGCCAACATCTTCATAAATCACTTGGACACAGGACTGGAAGGGATACTAAGCAAGTTTCCAGATGACACAAAGCTGGGAGAAGCTGTTGACTCCCTCAAAGGCCCTGCAGAGACCTCGACAAATTAGAGGACTGGACAATCATCAACTATATGAAGATGAACAAGAGGAAGTGTTGGATTCTGCACCTGGGATGGGGCAACCCCGGGTGTTTGTAAACACTGAAGAAGGAGATGCTGGAAAGCAGTACCATGGAAAGGGACCTGGGGGTCCTGGTCAATGGCAAGTTGAATCTGAGTCAGCAGTGCCCTGGTAACCAGGAGGAACAACCATGCCCTAGGAGCATCAGGCAAAGCAGCACTAATCAGGTGAGGGAGTGGATTGTCCTGCTGTGCTCTGCACTGGGGTGGCCTCACCTTGAATATTGTGTCAGTTTTGGGCACAACAAAATAAAAAAGATGTTAAGCTGTTAGAAAGTGTCTAAAGGAGGGCAATAAAGATGGTGAAGGGTCTGGAAGGGAAGCTCATGAGGAGCGGCTATCTCATGTCATCTGCTCAGCCTGGAGAAGAGGAGATTGAGGGGAGACTTAATTGCAGTCTGCAAGTTTTCAGAACAAGATTTATTCTTCTGTTTGAACTCACCTACATCTCTTGACTGGATCACAGCGTGAATTGCAGTCATGGCTGCATCTCTTTCATGGACTTTGCTTTTCATTTGTCTTACAGATTGCATATTCTTTCCCTGAATGCCAGCAGTTTTCTCTGAAGAGAGTTAATATAACTGTAAAGGGAAATCAGAGAACAGGGTTTTATATTCTTTATGCTGCTAGGTAACCAAAGCTGATATTTACAGCCAAGGAAATAGATAAAAAACTAATAAAATACTATTCTAGTACTTAGATCATACCAGCATCTCATAAGAAAATATAGGATGGATGACATCATCTTTTACATCATTGAATACTTGATGAGTGCGCTTCATTGGCTGAAATTTTTAGACACAGGACATAGATTAAATTTATAGATTATGCCTGTTGATACTGAAATTATGCAAAAACTTGTATAAGACTTCCCAAGACTTAGAATGATGAAATCTTGCAAATTCAGTTACTCTTCAGAGATTTCTTTTGAATCAGCCAAATAAAGAATTAAGAAAACAAGTTTCTACTGTGTGATGATTCTGACTTTATAGTAAAAACATAAGCATAGGTTTGCATATGGAAGTTCAGAAAGACGGGACAAGTAAGTCAGTGACATGGTCTAGGTGATGGGAAGCTCGGATGAATGGAGCATGATGCCCATGGTTCCGCGGTTGTGGGTTCGATCCCTGGGTGGGCACTTGCTTGGGAGTTGGACTAGATGATCCTTGTGGGTCCCTTCCAACTCGGAATAAGCTATGAACCTGTGAACTTAGTGTATCTTTCTGAAATTTAAAAAGATTCTCATGCACGAAGTAGATTTTATCCCTTACCTAGGAAAATGCAAAAGATGAAAACACCAGTTAGAAATGTACATATAGAACTGCATATTCAATAAAAAAGGTCTTTGTGCTTAACCTTTAAGGTGCAGCTAATTCTAGTTTCTGTAATACGTAATACAGAACTCAGCATTTGGACTTGTTAAATCTCATACTTTTAGAATCTGCCCATTTCTCCAGCCTATCAAGGTCCCTCTGAAAGGCTCTTCTGCCCTCTGGCAGTTCAATATTTGCCGTCAGCTTGGTATCATCTGCAAACTTGCTAATGGTGGACTTAATTCCCCCATCCATATCATCAATAAAGATATTAAACAGTGCCGGGCCAAGCACTGATCCCCGTGGGACTCCACTGGTGACCAGCCACCAGCTGGATGTGGCACCATTTACCAACACTCTCTGGGCTCATCCATCCAACCAATTCATAACCCAACACAGAATGCTCCTGTCCAACTCATGTTCTGAGGGTTTCTTCTGAAGCTTACCATGGGAAATCATTTCAAAGGCTTCACTAAGGTCCAAGTACACAACATTTATGGCCTTTCTATCATCAACCAGATGAGTCACCAGGAACCTTATTTAAAAGGTCCAATGTGATACAAAGATTTACTTACTGACTGTGACAGTCCAGTTCAAACTCATCAAAATGTTCACACTCAGAGTGAGTACAAGAGTACATGATCCTTCCATTTAATGATTGCTTTACAGAAGTTATGTTAGTCTGTTTGACTAAGGCTTGACATTAATTTGTTCAACAATTTAGAGCTTTTCCTGAAATACCATTAAAGTATCATAAATTAGGGTTTATATGCTACATTTGTTTTAAAAAGCTCTTATGCCAAATAACTTAGGCTTATTTAACACAGTTATAACTGCATCCATTTGCAAAGTAGTAGATTCATTTGTTGCATGTGAAACATTTTCTACCGAAATTTTCTATGTGAGAGATGTGCTGTTTTGCAATCACTTGGACAAGTCACTGTGGTATCTGATATTCTTTGTACATAAAATGGGATAAGAATGTTGGTGACTGGTTGTTATGTTCAGTGATTAATACACAAAATCTTTGGATGAAATGTACTGTCTGAGAGAAATATATGTACTTCCATGAGATTAAATCAAATCAGGAAGAAGCTGATGGACAAGAATCATGTCTAAAAATTCTATCAACGGCAGCTTTTTGATCTAAGTAATTTATTTGGAATAATGATTGCTGTCTTGTGAAAGAAATACGTATTGCTTGAAATAGAAATGATGACATTCTGGCATGGGATGTGTCACTCCTGTCTCTTCCCAACAGGAAGAAATAGATGGCCTCTTCAAAATGACTCTATAGCACAATCATACATCAGCCAATTTTTAGCAGAAATAGGGCAATGAAAATGGATTGCAGGATTTAGATTGTTATTTTCATTATAAAAGAAAAATCATTATAATAAATGGAAATTCATATGTTGAAATGCAAAATTAGATATTATACCTTGTCATTTTGAGATGCATGGTAAGGTCTTTTCTTCCATCTGCAGGGTGTACCTCATAAAATATCATCCTTCTCTTTCATTCTGTGCCAGCTGATCATTGGCATCAGCACTGTGCCTGCTGGGTGGATGCCTTTTTATTGCCTTTATGTACTTAAAAGCCTATTTAGCATCATGAGAATTTATGTACTGGATATGAGAGTAATAGTGAAAAGATCTGGCAGACAGACCAGAGACATGAAAGTAGTTCTTAAATTTCAGATAATTCTTTTTTATGCATAAGTTGATAACTTGTTCTGGGTGTTTCTACAGTGTATACTTCCTAATATTTCATTTTAGCCAAACAGTGAATAAATATACTTCTAGCTTGGATAAATTAAGAGACATACATTTAGGAAATGAAGCAGAAAATTCAGAAAGCAATAGACAGACAAGCTTTGAGCTTACATTGACAGCATACTTCCAGCTGTAATAGAATGCAACATTTAAATGGCAATATCAGCATATCATAAATATTAAGAACCTTGATTTCCACCAATGTGAACACCACTATAACTACCATCTCTCTTGTCTTCCAAGCTCATGTCCAGAATAAAACAGCAGTTCTCTACTCAGAGGAGATGAAGTATCACCACCCTTGAAGGTGGTATGGCCAAGAATCAGGATTGTATGACATTTAATACAAAAATTCCCATTAATGGCTATTTTCAGTCTCTTATTCTCCATTGACACTCCTGGAATGTCTTCCACTTTAGCTGCCTCAAGAGCCTTACAACTGCAGGCAAAACATTTCTTATGAAGCAGGGAGTAAGTGTTGAGTATTTCTTCCAGGTTTCATTTTCAGGAATGGCCATATAAATGAAGCTGCATCTCCAATATTTTAAATCCCTCATAGGATTATAGGACTTTGAGTTATTCTGTAGTCAGTATGGCTTTGCAAAGGCTGGATTTCCAGATCTCCCGGCATCTACTGATGCATGAAATCTTTGTTCATAGCAATAAAACTGCAGTGGTGTATTATAAAGCTGAAACTGGGAATAAAAGCCATGCCATCTCCCACTAGGCCACTTTCATATGGGAGCAAACTTCTCAATCTCCTATGCATTAGTGTATGCTTCTCCATGCTCACACAATGACTGGAACAAATACAGCGATACCCCCTCATTTGCAAGAAATGGATCATGTCAAAGGTCTCGTGAAATGTCAAACTCGCAAATACGTGCAGGTCATTAATATGCATGCAGGTCACGCCCATGGCTCCATCCCCAGCCAATCAGGAGCGCTGGGGAGTCTCTTCAACTCCTCCCCACGGGCTCTCGTAGCACTGAGGAGGAAAGGGAAGCGTTTCTGTGCCCTGTCTGCCTCGGGGAACCACCCCTGAGAATCTCTAGACTTCTCTTCAGCCACGCTGTTCCTTCCACATCTGCTGCCAGCAGCGCAAACCCCGCGCCACTGCTCCCCCTCCCCAGCTCCTCCCTCGCCCCTGTGCTTGTGCCGGCTGCGTCCCGACCGCTTCCCGGCTGCGTCCCAGCTGCATTCTGGCCCCATATCCTGGCCCTGTGTCCTGGCCTCATGTCTTGGCCCCGCGTCCCAGCTCCGTGTCCCAGCCGTGTGTCCCGACCCCATGTCCTGGCCCCACGTCCCGACCCTGTGGGCAGGTTGTGGCAGCAGAGTGAGCATGTCCCGCTGACATGCCATGGCCAGCCCCACTTTCCTGGGGCAGTTCCCTTCCGCACCTATAGCCAGGGGAACAATAACACAGACGCACACACACAAGAACTGCCCACTCGCAGCTTGCAGGCACTCCGCACACACAGGTGGGCGAGCAACACTCAGGGACCTGCATTAATTAAGCATAGGCAGGTGGAGGACTCATCCCCACCTCGCGCCTCACGCCATACAGGACCCTGCTCTGTCTTCTCCAGTGGCCATCCCCATGCCACAGCTCCCAGTGAGCCACAGAAACCACACGCCCTCCCTGCGGGGCCGGCCCAGTCCCACTCCAGAGGGACCACCAGCACTGCCCCTCGGCGGAGCAGAGGCACTGCGCATGCGTCAGCTGAGGAACCTCCCAAATGCTTGAAACCGAACTGTGAGAAATTTTCCTCGCAAATGCCCGGGATCACAATGGCAAGGTCGCAATGCACTGGGGACATACTGTATAACTGATCATGAACCACACAGAATGGCCACAGTGCCAAACTATTGAAGGTTTTCTTTTAGTCGAACCCATGAGATCATAGGCAGCTGAGGTTGGAAGGGGCCTCAGGAGGTTAGCTAGGTAAGCACATGACATAAAATATGCAGGCATTGACGTGAAACATGGAAGCACAAATTCATGATCCAGTTAAAGAATGAGTTGAAGTTGGAAGATGAGTTAGAGGTTAAATCTACTGTAAAGAGAGTGGTCTGAGCAGAGTTCCTTTCAGAAGGAGTCTCTGTGACCTTCCTCTCTTCACACATGACACTTGGTACCAAAGGCACTTTCATTTGTATGGCATTAGGCTGCTTGGCAGTACTGCCATGTAGTGTGTCATTCCAGGGCCAGAAAGTTAACCTGCAGATATGCAAGATGTGCAACCAGTAGTTGAACAAGTTTTGAGGATAGTGCAGAAGTTCTTAGAAAATGATAGCATTGATAAAAAAAATTAGTTCAGGACATTGACTATTATATGGTAAATGGAATTGCTTCCTGATGATAAACAAATAACACATTATTTTGATGGGCTCTCTGACTATTTAATGTGCACAGAAATGTGATTTTGACATGATTAGGAAAACAAGAAAACATCTGAGAAAGCCATCTAATCCTGCTTCCTCCTTTTATCTCTGGAGAATCAGAGAAACAGTAGCATTTCAAATTGTGATTTCCTCTTTCGTATAATCATTATGGGAGGTCAAATGATTAACAAAACAGAAAACAAGCACTTAACAGACACATAAAACTGTTAAATAGACAGAAAAACACTTCCACTCTGTATTTGTTCTGCTTTTAGTGGTACAATTTCAGAGATGCTACCTCAACTTTACTATTTAACACATGAGTTTAAAAGGATTCAAACAAGAGCAGACAGGTTTCATTAACATAGGAGGTCTCTGAAGGAATAAATATTTATTAAACTTTCAGTGATGTAAAAGGACTGGGTTTTTTTAACCACACTTCAAGTGTTGGTGTACTGCCTGCCAAAAACATACCTAGTGAGCTATTTAGAAACTTCCTGTTTCACATGCTAATTAACAGTCTATGAATTTTAACTTAAATCAGGGTCACATAGCTGAAATGTATTTCAGAGGAGACCTGCATTTCTCATTCAAAGGCATTGCCAAGGTTTTAAGGCCTTGCTATAAAGTGGATTTCACAGCTTGAAAAACTAGTTCTCCAATAACAACTGGGTCAAAACTGGGAGGAACCCTTATGCACTGAGTCACATGAGATGCATTAGATGTACTTACATTTGAAATTAGAGTTAATCCAAAACTGGAACATTCAGCATAAACATCTTTGCATCCTTGTGGATAGTGTGGCCTTGGATCCAGATCCCTTCAAGATCATATTTCTCTGCTTTAGGTTACAATGACATTTACTGTACACATAGCAACATTGTTGGGCAAAAATGCTCCTCTTCAGTCCATCTGGGCAGATTTTTTGTGGGAAGTGGCAGCTAAGATAATTGCAGCGTCTTCCACCCACATTCAGAGCTGCATGGACAGAGTCATACCCAAAGCAGTGGTGTAGCACCATAATTGTCTCTTCCTACCACTGGCTTGGCTGCATCTTACTGGTTAACACTTTCTTGATATGTAGATACCTTGATTAACTTATCTTTAGAAAATATTCTCCAAGTGTTTTCTAGACAGTGTTGTCTGATTTCTATATTTTTTCACTTATTTTCTTTTTGTCTTTCCCCTTAAACAGAACTAACCCTGGAGCAGTTCTTCATTCCATTAGAGCTTTCTAAACAAGGTTTCACTGGGTAAATTGTTATACCTTACTCACCTATACATATCTTAGTGTTGTTGCATCTTAAGACTTTAAAAATATATCTCTTCATACTTCTACAATTGATTTGGAAGATGAGATTCACTTATAATTAGTAAATATATGTCTTTTCCGTCATATATCGTTTCCCCATTATTTAGCTGCAGTCTTGATTCTTTTCAGTCCTGGGTACAGACAAACAAGTTTACTTTTTCCAAATTGGAGGCTCAGCTGTCTAGTAAAAGGGCATGTCAGTCACATCTATATAATGTGGCTCTTATCCTGACAGCCCAGGTGCATTTTTAGCTCTTTGTGAGTATCTGGGGAATCAAAGGACACAGATTCAGAAATGAGAGCAGAATGAACGATGGCAATCCAGGGATTCAAGTTTAGGTCAAACATGAGCTAAGGCCAGTCAGAGCAAAGCTACAAAGAGGCAGAGGAAATGAATCTGGATACAGAATTAACTGGAATTGTAGAGATTTGCTGCTTTTCTTGCAACCTTAAACAGGAAGGAGGGGGAAAGAGAGGAAGGGTGAAAAAGTAGGGGAGGTATGGCAGGAGTTACTACTGAAAGCTGCCAGCCTTCGTTCCAGCTGCTCTTGCTACACAGCACCTATGATTCCTTCTTTGGCAGTTGTAGCAGCACCAGGAGTGACTCATCAAGGTCCCATTGTAGTAAAATTTGTAAGGCTACAGTTGTTTGTCTCCTCCAGCAGTGTGGAAACTACTTACTTTATCTATGGATAGAGTAGCTCCTAACAAGAAAAATGCTTGGATGTACAGAGTGGAGGATATTAAATTACCGTGTGGAAGCTATATTACCTCTGTATTTGGTACCTGTGATCACATCAGGATTGTGAGGTCAAATTTTGATGTCCACACTGGGAAAAAAAAATATCGGACAGACTTCAAAGAGAACCTACAAGGATGATCAGAAGGGTTGGGAAATAAGTTCTCTACTCAGAAAACAAGTTCACCCTACTTCCTTCATTAAACGAGAGATGAATTATATGAGAGAAATCAAAGTGTGTCTAAACTAGTTTTTCTGTCTTATTGATAAAATGTAGCAAGATTCACATATTTAGTGGCAATTAAATGTTGCAACATCTTAACAAGTTCCTCACTTGGAATTGTGAAAGAAAATTGGATGATTTTCTTAAAATCATGTTTGTAACTGAGCTGTAGAAGTTGGACTCAAAGGCATCAAGTTAATCCAGGAAAGGTTGCTTCACTTTTGTTTACAGAGGATTATCTTGATTATCACCCCAGTCTCTTCTGGTCTTCAGAACATTTAATTGTGTACTACAGCTTGTCTACTCACTGAAATACAGCTAATCTCCTATGTGTTAGCTCTCTTCCTTTGAAATTCTCCGCATAGTGAGTGCATTGAAAGAAAAGGAAGATCTGTGAGCAGGATTCTTAAAGTGATTCCATGTCTGGATTCTGTGGCATGTAAAATGTTTCCGCTCATTCTGCATCTTTTCTGTTTGTGAAAACACTAATGAAATGCCTCTGTCCTGGCATGGATCTTCATGAAATTTGCAAGAGTGGAGCACATGAGATTATAAACCTGCAAGCTTTGTTTGCTGATAGAAACAGCCTGAAAAAGGAAGCAGTTTCCCTGACAATCACTAACTGTGGTGATACAGGGACAATAAACTGTGAAACTAATGCTTTGATGTTTGCCTGAATTTTAGGGATGTTGCTAAAATATCACACTGAATCTCCAGTGTACCATCAGGATCTGCCAGGAATCAACCAAAAAGCCTATGGTGTTTCTTTGAGAGGTTTTGATTTTCTAACAGTTTGAAATACTCTGGAGCAAGTTCCCATTTGGAATTCCAATTGGAGAAATAGGTCAAATTGCAAGGAACCTGTAAGCCTCTAGAACAGCAAATAAAGGTGAATTTTCCCTTAGTGGCTGGGGAAACTATGTGTTGAAATTGTGGATTTTAGGAACCAAAACATTTTAGTTTGGCCTCAAATATATACTGAACACACACACAAAATAAAAAAACTCCGGTGGCTTCAGTAAGACCAATGTTTGAACGTTTTCGTCAGCTCTTGACTACATCTCTGCATGTTCATGTCTAATACTGACATCTTTAGACTGACTCAAGAGTTGATGAAAGAGAAGTCAAATGTGTCAGTCAGTGCAGATCTCAGTGTTTTGGATTGCTGTGGTGGCTTGGGTTTTTGTTTGGGGTGGTTTTTTGTTGGTTGGTTGGCTTGTTGGCTGGTTGGTTGGTTGATTTTGTGGTTGTTCTTTTTTGTTTTTCTTCTTGTTGAGTTGGTTGGTTGGTTGGTTTGTAATCTTTAGTTTATAGAATTTACTTACCATATAAGTAGTGTTTTCTCTAGCATAACAATCAAGAACAGCTTTATTGGGTGGAATTATCAGTCTCTCTGAGTCAGGATCTTGTCCTTGATACCTAGGGGACCTATTAGCGGTAAGTGGGATTTTTGAGGGAGTCCTATCCTAGTAGACATTCGTTGAAGCTGGTAGCTGCTCATTTGTAAAATGTATGTGATAGCCTATCGTGTCTGGGCCACCATGTTACACAGTCATGGCTGAACCTTTCTTCCATGAGGTTGTTTAATCTTTTTAAAATACTTTGGTGATTTCTCACTATATTCTGTGGCAATAAGTTCCGCATTATAACTGGTTACTGTGAGAAAAAATATTTATTTTTATTCACTTTAAGGCTGAGACTTGGTAATGACATAGATTCCCACTGGTTCCAAGATGATGAGTTATGGAGAGTAATTGATTTCAGTTCATATTCTCCACATCAGTCATAACTTTAAAGCTGCCTATTCTGTATTCTCTCAATTGTATCCTTTCCAAGCTGAAGACTCACAGTCTAATTGATCTTTCATCACATGGAAAGAGTTTTATATGCTTGCTCATCACTGTAAATGTTGTATGCTTTCTGAATTTGCTGTATCTTCTGCTTTTATTGGATGAATGAGTTGGTCATGATGATGTTTTCTAATATTTTTCTATTATTTTCTTTTTATGTTTTGTTTTGCTTTCCTTTTTGTGTTTTGGCTGTTTCTAAGCAGGATGCTGAACAATATGTAATACAAGTAGCTGTTCCCTCCTTCCACCTGAATTGCACTTACTGACATTGAGTTACATTTGCTGCTCAGTTGCACAGACATTCAGTTTCACAAGATTCTTTTGCAGATACATTTTCTTTGTGACCCTCTGCAGCACTAAGTCATGAGTCACAAAAAGGCTGAGGATACAGGAATTAATTTGTTACACTGAAGACCAGCCAAAAGACTGTATGCATGTGTGCGCTTACGTACTTCTCAAAGGATGAGGATGAAGTTCAGGATTGCTTTCAAAGGAGTCTGTTTTTAAGACAGGGCCAGACATCACTTGCTCTTGGGGATAAACACTCAAAATATTTCTGAAAAATCCTGGCATATTGCTGGAGTGCATGAGATCACAGGAAATATTACATGGCCAGGGGAGCAAAAGTAAAGGAACTGGAAGGATTTGGGTTACATAATAGATAAGAAATTTTAAAAAGCATGTCCTTCTGGTCCAGTTGCAGATGATTGGTGCAGTTTATTTCTTCAAGCCTAAGTTCATAGATGCCTACCAGATTCCTGTCATTCTCCCTGTATTATCCTGTGTATAGAGGCACGTCTTCCGGTGAGGACAGAACTAACAGACTAAACACATCCATGTTGTCCACATCAGTCAAAAAACAGCTTGGGGCAGACTTCATCTGCAGGTGATATATGAACTCTGAGAAAAGGCGAGATATGCTGGGCACACATTTTGGAGCTTTGTACTTGGGCAGTAACGCTGCTATGCAGTTTGGGGAAGAGGTGTGCTGTAAAGCATTACTCTTAAGAGAAGGGAAAACTGATGTTGTTTTTATTTCTCTCCTTTTATAGTGTGGCTCCATTTATTTCCAAATGTTCATAATATCATTTTAGAATATTACTTTTTGAAATCCCTCTAGTATCAACGATTTTCATTACAGGAGGAAGAAATAACATTTGCTGTGCTGCCACCTAGTGCTTGCAGATGCCACCTTGATTTTGAGTGCATTAACAGCTTTTAAAATTATTACGTATTATTATGTATTTCTATTTTTTCTGCTTTTAAGGGTCTCTTTCCCATGAAATGATAGTGGAAATACAAACATGTATAACCTTTCTCTTAGTTTGAAACACACAATTTCATCGTACAACTTCATCTGAATTTCTGCCCCAGAGAATTTTGGAGACAGAAAATGAAGAGAGGGTCTCCACGCAGGGAGAAGTTCAAATACACCTTTTTACAGACTAGAGTGTGGTTAATGGGAGATATCCCTATATTGTTAATCTACTGGGCTTTTTCTGTTGTTTGCTTTGCAGAATTCTTTAATATCTATTGACATCCATTCTGTGGACAAAGAAAATTTCTGGATATATAAAGAAGCAAGCACAAGAGTGCTCAATGACTTTTTTTAGGGTGTGTGTGTGTTTAACAGGTATGACAAAATACAGTTCAAACTACTCTGGGAGGTTAAACACAGTTGCAAAAAAGAAATTATAGAAAGGATGTATAGCTTATAACATACAGCAGAGTGCAGTGTTAATACAGGTTCTACTATGGTCTGTTCAGTTTCCAGGCTTCAATGCTGTCATGGTTCATGATAGGTAAATAGAATCAGGAAAAAATAAAACCCAGCCTCTTCTGCTCCCCCTGCCCAGAGCCAAACCTTTTGGGATGTCTGTCTGTAGGCACTTGTAAAACACAGTAGGTCCTGCTGAACTGTCTCTTTAAAATGTAACAATACACTAGGGTCTAGATGCAGTTACACCCCCTTCACCACCTCCAGAATTGTAAAATCTTGGATCGTGTAAGATTTGCTCTTCCTCCTTCCTGAAGGGCTGGCAGTTTTTTCAGGAAAGGTGGGATTCATACATGTTTCAGGGTTTTATAGTCCCTCTGCGTTTGATGTGGCTAGCCCAAGTTCGTAGCTTGCCCTTGAGTATTGCTAAATTGCCAGTGGAAAGCCTGTGGAGCTACTGGGAGGACTAGTGGTTACTGCCAATTTTGTTGAAGTGTGGAAATGGACCAGTCAAAAGCTGCCATCCCATTGGAGTCTGGTCACCTGTTTCAGAGGAAGCAAGTAAAAAGGGGGGTATGTGTTTTATTTCTAGTGAAAGCTGCAGCAATGTTCTTGCCATGTCTGGTGGTTCAGTGATGATTTGAGTGCATTGTATGCTCTGCTGGCAGTAAACTTCACACCTTAATTGTTTTTTGTATACCGATGTCTTGTTCTTGTGGTTATTCGTGCCTGGCAGATCTGAGCCCACTTTGTTTTCACATGTCATTTGGAGATATAGAGAAAGACCCAAGAGCCTAAAGGACATGTTTGTATTTATGCAATACCTGCTCTATTCATGGGCGAAATACATTTAGAGAGCAGATGTGTCTTTGATATTTTAAAATGGAGTGTTGGGTTTTATCTCCCCCACTTTTTTTTTCATTGTAAAAGGAATGGCTATATAAAAGCATATGTATGTTCTTACTTGTAATGCATTCTATAGTTACATCAGACATGATTTATCCTATTATGCTTTAAAAATTAAATGCAATTTATTTTAACATAGGAAAAGTGAGGAGACAGCAGTAAAAGACTAAACCTAAAAGGCTAATCAAGTGTTTCTGTACAGTCTGCCTCAGCAGCTGACATACTACTCTAAGGGGGTGGACAGTAAAAAAAAGTTTGGTAGAAAATAATTTATATACATAAATATACATGGCTTTAACATTTTCTTATTTGTCAATATTTGCATATTTAACTTTAAATACTTAAACCCCACCTCTGGTCTCAGGACCTGACTTCTGCTGCACATGAACTTTCAAGTCCAAAGGAAAGGAAATATCTGGTGTCTTATCTGGCCAAAAAGGCCATACACATTGCTCTGCAATAAGTCATGACAATACATTTGATGTTTTTATTGCATATATGAAAAATGTATACTTCTTTGTCTATATACTTGTCATTATAATTTTCCTGCTACAATTAACCCACAAAGCATGTCATCCCACAAAGGGATGACAGAATTAGTCAAGTGCCTTACTAATACTTTAACATCTGAAGATGTCTGTTTGGAAAGTATTGTCCCTTGGTAATTGTTAGCAGGTCTCAGAAAATAAATATGAATGTATCACTTAATGCTTTTGCATGTCATCTGTATTCTTTACTTATTGTTATAATTAGTTAATTTTACGTCAACTCTAACATTAGAACTACCTCATCCAATATTACTTATCTTGAAAATGGTCTTAGTAGGATAGAGGCAGGCTTCCCCTTCACAGTCTTGTGGATGAAGAATGGTACCAAGCCTTGGGAAATCACTCTGGTTTCTCCTTCTAACTTCATGGACATCCACAAACTGACCCAAGAAACTAAGACCTGTGAGTAAGGGCTGATTTGTGTGTGTTGAGCAAACGTGTTTCCAGACCTGGGGCATGTAAAGACTGCTAGATGCTTGTGTGCCTGTACTTCTGTTGATGTGGCTTTTTCCTTTATGGAGAGTGGAAATAAACTTGAACAGTGTGAAGCAAAACTTTAGCAGAACATGGAATACGTATATGTTATGGGATAGGCCAAAGCAAGCATTTCTGTTAAAAAAAAAAAAAAAAAAGAAAAAAAGACATGCTTATGAAAATATTTATGGCAATACAAAAAAAGTCATGAGGTCAAGGCTTTTGGGTACTTGCCCTCCATCTGAATTCACTGGGCACTTGCATAAATACACAACTCTTTGTAAAGACTGTTTGTGGTACATGGCCAGTAAGGCACATTCTTTGTGGCTATAAAGATAATTTTATAATTAATGAAAATCTAGGTGCTAAAACATTAAAGTGACAGCAAAACCTTGAGAAATTTTTACTTATACAGAGAGGTACAGCTACATCTTTCATATCCTTAAGTCATAACTAACCATCAAAACAGTACTGTTTCATTTTATTTAAGAATTTTTATTTATTTAAGATTTTCCTTGAGAGTGAAATGATGCATTTTGTATGTTTTTGAATTATTCAACAACAATCTCATAAAAGTGACATTCAACATGTATTTATAAGGTTTGCAGAGGTTTGTCAGATCAAGACAGCTAAAGTAAACGTGACAAATGCCATTTTGTAGTGCTTAATACAGTTAATCCTTAAAGTATGGAACCAGGAAACCCTTATTCGTACTGATATTTGAAACCTGTAAGCAATCTCATGTTTCTAATGCTGATTTTCTTTTATTCACAAAGAAAATATTATCAAGGCCTTTTGCCTGGAATATTACTTGAGGCTATTCAGAAAAAAAAAACTCAGGAAATTTGCCTCTTTAGCCCTAATAATGGTCTCTTTATTGAATGGAGACTTGCTTTTTTTTTTTTTGTTAAATAGATTTTCCTATGAAAGGGTTAGAAGTGAATAAACGACAAGTTCAAGCTCATCTGATTTCTTTTGATTTATGTTGACCTTGAAAGAGAGAGAGGTCATGCTGTTGGCAGGCAATAAGAAATAATCTGTTACTAAGTGAGTAATTAAAAGTGAGGCCTTATATATTTTTGTAATGAGTTGACAGCAATTCCACTCCCAAGTCATATGGTGGGTCTAATCAACATGGTCATTGCATTAGTGCCAAATGAGAAGTTTACAAGAAGTCTGATGACAAACTCCAAAATGTGCCGTTCTTTCAGATGAATAGACTGACTATATTGCAGATGAGAAAAAAACCCAATAAAAATTAACATCAAACTGATGTGTGCAATTAGGAACTTTACATTTTTGTAATGAGTTGGAGTGGATGCTTATTAGTATGTTCAGCTGAAAGATATGAAGTAGTTTCTAATAAAAAAAATAATCTGAGTTTTGGCAGCAGAGGTACTGTAGACTTCTACTGTTTTACTGGCATGACTTAGGACTGTTCTGACATCAGACATGACAGTATTGACTTCCATGTCACCAAATAACCTAAAGAAGGAACCGTATTTCAAGATGCATTAAGAAGCTGTTTTTTTGAGTTCAAGGTAATTTTCTAAATTGATTCAGGGTCTGGATATTCCTGCAAAGTACTGAATGACTTGGCCCTAATCCAGCAAAATATAGTGGCTATTTCTTCACCAACTTTGAAGAGTGATTTGAATGCTGGGCTTGTGGCCAAATTCACTGATCACACATACTTTTCACTGATAGAAGCACACTGATGTCAGTCTTGGAGAAAACTGGGAAGAGAACCTCAAGTTTGTCTTTTGTGTTCTCTGTCTGATCTTGCAAACACATTACAGAAGCAGTGTTGAGGAGTTCAGATGTCCTAGAGAGTGGACAGGACAAAGTAATGGATGAGGTGTTCCACAGAGAGATTCTACTAAGACAGGTAGGATTTTTAGGCAGTTGAGATTCCTGTAAAAATAAAATAGATTGATTGATGGAGAATCTTGGGTCCCTGGCCTCTGCCAGAATCAGGTATCTGAGTGTACTGCTACCTTGAACACCTGCTTAATTGTTTTAGTTTTTATTTTAAGACACGTCTTTCAGGCATAATGTGCTCTGAGGTGCCCAAGTACTTCTCCAAGTTTGGGCAAATCCTGGCAATAGTGAACCTCCAAAATCGGAGGTGTAAAAAAGATCTAGCGTAACTTCACCTGATGACTATCAGCGTGTGCTACAGGCAGGTCATGAAAATACTCAGCAGCTGTACTGAAAGCATATCTATTTTTTTCCAGCTGTAACACTTGGTTTACTCAAATTATTAACTTACACTGCAAGTTTTGCCTTACCAAAAATCAGGAAGAATGATCTCTCCCAGAGAAATGATAAAAAATCTTCCACTTTTTATTCTATGGAAGGATCTCTTTTATGTTTATCAGACATTTGTCCTCTCTTGGTTAAGAAACTAGTCGAAGGAGACACTTTAGTGAAGACATAAATGTTAACTATGAGGTGTTTTTTAACATCACTGTCAAATTTGGTGCAACATCTATTTGAAAGAATAGGAAACACTAGTCTCATTCACAGATTTGCCATCAGGTTTGACTAAAATATGTTTGTGGGCCTCATTCGGGTCTTTTAGTTTAGATTTTTATTTCCTACAGCTCCATTAACAAGATGTGCATGCAACTTGTATTTTAAGGTCTCATGTCAACAATCATACGGATCATGTCTTATTCTCAGGTTACTTACTGTCATATACAGGATGAATTATTTAAGTTTAAATCTAAGGAATTGTTAAAGGTGGGATTAGATGAACATCCCTGGAGGTGTTTAAGAAAACACTGGATGAGGAACTCAATGACATGGTCTGGATAATGGGAGGCTTGGATAGGTGGAGCATGGTGCCCGTGCCCCCAGGGTTGTGGGTTTGACCCCTGTGTGGGCATTCGCTTGGAAGTTGGACTGGATGATTCATGTGGGTCCCTTTCAGCTTGGAATATCCTGTGATCCTGTGAACTCTTGGGGCTGCTTCTTTGCCTAGTCTCCTTAAATTACTACACAGCTTCTACTACAAAACACCAGAGCTACAAGTGCCTACAAAGCAGATTTCCCATTATCCACTCATTGCTCATTTTGGCTTTAGGTTCTGTTGTATGTGATAAAATCTACAGAAATATGTAAGATCAGTGTGATTGACATTACAGTCAGGCAAAAGATATTTCCTGTGAGTGGCAACAGCACAACTGTGTATCACGGCCAGCATTCACTTGGGTTAGAAATAATTGTGAAACAGGCTGGAGCTGCTTGTGAATGGGCGATTCTGCCTAACAGATGGTTATACGTAAAGGCAGCCAGGAGACCATACATGAGCACTGTGTGTTTGTGGGGGCATGAGTTGTAGCCAGAAATGTCTATAAAGAATCTGCCCTAAGGTTTCTGGGCCAAGATTAAGCAGATATGTCATTTCTAATCCATTTTGGGAGTAAACTTCTGAATTATTAAAAAAGTATGTTTCTGCAGCTGTTTCTGAAAAAAAAAAAGAAAAAAAGTGTCCAGAAGAAGAATTCAGCAATGTGGATCAGGGGGCTTGAAAGGGTTGGTTTTTAGAAATGTGTTTTTGTATTTCCTAGTTAGACCTTTGGACAGCAGCCAGCTTTCTGCCGAGTAGGTTGGCAGGATTTGGATACACAACAGTCTGCTGCCTTCTGTACCCCTCCTTCCATGTGTAGTGTTCCTGCTGCATAAAGCTATTAGTGACCAGATTACAGAAAACATTGAGCTTTGTTTCAGAGCTTTTATTTGTTGTTCCATTTCCTGTTTCATTCCTATTTAAACTCTGCTCTTTCTAGTTCAGACATAGTATCAAAGTGAATTTGGAAATGAACTTCATATGGATAAGAATGAATTGTAAACTATACATGCAATATCCAATATCACTTTTTTTTAGAATAATCCAAATAATTATTTTTTAATAAACAGAATGTATTTCATTAATCTACTGAGCTTTCATAAAAGTACATTTCTCCCTCCTTATTCCAATAGCTTTTCCCCATCAAAACCATCCTCAAAATTAAGCAGAAGCTGTGTTTTTTGTTGCAAAGGGGTTTTGGGAAAAGTTGCCTTTGGATTACATAGGTAGAACCTAAAATGACAGTGGGAATTCAAAGTTTTGGTCCTCACTTAAGGTCTTCTTCTAGTACAAACGTATCTCAGTGTGTGGATGACTGTCTACAATATAAGAAAATCCCATTCAGTTGGATGGAAGGGAACCTTTCAAGAGTTACAATATTGGAAAGAAATACATAGGAGGATGCTCTCTGAACATAGTCAGAAGGAAGTTCATCTACTCTTCACAAGCAAAACCTTCTTGAGGTGTTCCTTTCTGCCAAGCCCAATGGAATGTGTTTGTAACTTGGTGATACATTTTTATGAATCTGATACTAGGAGTTGCCATACTGATTCATACTTTAAGTCCAAGGAGATGGATCTGAAAGCACTGAGTTCCAGACGTTCCAAAGAATAAGGGAAACATCCTGCAGTGGGTAGAAATGACACTGTCTTCCTCATCATGAGACTTATTATCTGTTAGTACTGAAGGGATTGTTCAAGGCATGATGCACATTGTCTGATACGCTCTTCACACAGTTTTTATTGTTGTGTTAAGAAACTACTGCTACCTACATGAATACATAGTTATTTTTTCATCTAACTTCTCAGTCTCATTATTCTTCTGTAGGAAAGAGTTCCAAATTAGTCATTCTATACACACACACATTTCTTTTTACTGCATTTGAATGTCCTGCCTAAATTACTTTTATTAATATTGGTTTTAATAATTCTTGCATATGTGATACTTTATTATGTTTTGACTTGTTCATCTCCTTCTGAAGACAAAGCAATCCCAGTCTTCTCTGGTTCCTTTCATAGGTCATCCAACCACAAGATTATTATTCATCTTCTTTGCCCTCTACTTTTAAATTTTCAGGATTTCTCTCTGTCCTTTTCCTTCTCACCTGTTTGTTCTGCAAGATCCTTTGAGTCAAATGTTCAACCTATGTAGGATGTGACCTTGTTGTATGTTTCCTATAGTCTAATTTGCCTCATTCCTTGTGCAAAATAACATCTTTGCTACTTCTTGTGTGCAACGTAGTAGTATCACGTAGAGTGAGTCAAACTACATTTCTCAGAGTGCCTTTGAATTTATAAACCTATAAGTATAAAAATGTCAAATATAAGAATCTATGTTTTTATCTCAGTGCATCTTATATGTAAATTAAAACTGAAATAACTTTTATTTCATATTGTCAGAAAGTTGAGTATTTTCAAGGTAAAGGACGAAGACTTTGAACTTTGGTGCAGCAAACTAATGTGGACAGTGAAGAAATGGGAGGATGGATGAGCTGCTTTTATGGGAGATTATGCTGTTCACAGAACGTCCTGTAGCATTTTGTGCAGCTGGAGCTTCTAAATAAACCTATAACTTCATAGCAAATATACAGACCTGGAAAGACAAGCAGTTCATGTGATCTTGGAAGTGACATGGACGAGGGAATTGAATCCATCATCAGCAAGTTTGCGGATGATATTAAGCTGGGGGCAAATGTAGAACAGCCGGAGGGTAGGAAGGCCCTCCAGAGGGACCTTGACAGGCTGGAGAGGTGGGCAGGCTCCAACAGTATGAGGTTTAACAAGACTAAGTGCCGGGTTCTTCACTTTGGCCACAACAACCCCGTGCACCGCTATCGGCTGGGGGAGGAGTGGCTCGAGACTGGTGAAGTGGAGAGAGACTTGGGTGTACTGATTGATAGGAAACTCAACATGAGCCAGCAGTGTGCCCAGGTGGCCAAGAAGGCCAATGGCATCCTGGCCTGCATCAGGAACAGTGTGGTCAGTAGGTCCAAGGAGGTTGTCCTTCCCCTGTACACAGCGCTGGTCAGACCTCATCTTGAGTACTGTGTGCAGTTCTGGGCTCCCCAGTTCAAGAGGGATGTTGAGCTGCTTGAGAGGGTCCAGAGAAGGGCAACGAGGATGGTGAATGGACTGGAGGGTAGGCCCTATGAGGAGCGTCTACAGGAACTGGGACTGTTCAGCCTGGAAAAGAGGAGGCTCAGAGGGGACCTCATTGCTGTGTACAACTACCTGCGGGGAGGTTGCAGCCAGATGGGTGTGGACCTCTTCTTCCAGGCTGACGACACCAGAACGAGAGGGCACGGCCTCAAGCTACGCCAGGGGAGGTTCAATCTTAACATTAGGAAGCGGTTTTTCACAGAGAGAGTAATCGCATATTGGAATGGGCTGCCCAGGGAGGTGGTGGAGTCACCATCCCTGGAGGTGTTTAAGAGAAGACTGGACGAGGAGCTTAGTGACATGGTCTAGCAGGGAGGTGTAGGGCTGGATGACGTTGGGCCCCTTCCGGCTCGGAGTGGCCTGCTAGACTGTGAGGGATCTAGGTTGGTATTATGCTCTGCGATGTGCTCTCGGTCTCCTTACGGGTGCTAGATGGTGAGTTGGACTAGATGATCCTTGTGGGTCCCTTCCAACTCATAATATTCTGTGATTCTGTGATTCTGTGATATATGTATGTCGATATTTACCATTAGATGTCTTCAGACTGAAGTCCATTCACTCTAAGAGGACTACCTGGACAGCTAGTCTTACTCAGATCTAAAATAACAGTATTTAACACTGAGCTATATGTACTGAATCCTGTGTACCTCTGTAGGAAGAGATAAAACCACTTTTTCACTAAAATGTCATATATGACTCCTGGCCTTGCATCCAGGTTGTCCTCTAGATGAAACTGAATCTCACTTAAGAGGAAGTGAGTATTGTGCCGAGCTACCATATCAAGAAATGCTTTCTTCTGTGGTTCTTTGGCTATTGTGCATTTGAAGGACGAAGAAAAGTATTTTCTGACAGGTTTTTTGGCTGTTTCAAGACATGATTACCACTAGACTTGTTACTTTGGTATTATAGGTGAGGAAAGAGATGGGTTGGATTCACAGTGCTTGCATCATGACTTTTTCACGTTGCTACATTCAACTGCATATACAATTATGATCCATTATGTACGTATCTACTTGTGAGTGCCATGGACAGAGTGCTTAACAGCTTCTTTGGAGTCTGATGGGACATTTTCCTTGGCTTGTGCTGCACACTAAGTTATGCATTTTGAAGAATTAACGGTATTTTATTGTATCCATTATAGCTCTTGTTCTCTCCCATTAGCACTTGGATATAATGGTTTGTCTTCAGCTGGCTGCACCTTTGTGGGAAATGTAGCTAATACACAATGATAATGATTCATCAAATCATCAACTCTTTACTATATTGATTCTATATTTCTGTCCTTGAAATTAAGAATGAGTGTCCTCCACTCTTTGTTATATCTGTAACTCAAAAGGCATATACTGAAACTGAGTGAGAACAGTACAAAATCTTACATTTAAAACAGTGAAAATCCAACACAAGGATATACATAATAGAAAGCATAACAGGAAAGGTCCAAGTAGAATAGGAGGGACCTTGAAAGGAATTTTGGGATTATTGGTTCACAGCTTATATTTACATCAAGTATGTCATACCGTTGCAAAATCAACAAAAACAACTCTAGAAAAAAATGAGCAAAAAGTTATGTGTAGCAATAGGAAATAGTTTTCCTAATTCAGCATTTGTGAGACCTCATCTGGATTACTATCCAACGTGGAACATTATTTTTGGCAATGAATAGAAAAAATTTCAGTCGCCCAGGAGTGAAAATAAAAGAATGAAATATCTAATCTAAAATCTTACCCTATGCAAGAAAGAGAACCCTTATGAAAGATGTCATAATTTTTAAATTTCCTTTTGACAAGAAGGCCAAGAGTAAACTGTTACCAATGTCGACTGAGATAAGACTAGACATAATCAGTTGACATGGAAAGATATCCATATTAAATACTATAAAAGTCTTTTTGTAGTATACTTTACCGGTTGGATAAGTGAGTTTTTGTGGGTTTTAGAATCTCCATCACTGCAATTCTTAAGAACACACGAGTGTCAGGGACAGTCTAAGTTTATTCAGAGAATCACAGAAGGGTCATGTTGAAAGGGACCATGGGGGGTCATCTGGTCCAACCTCCATCCTCAAGCAGGGTCATCCTAGAGGACACAGCACAAAATTCAATCCAGGTGGTTCTTGAATATCGCCAATGAGGGAGACTCCAAGCCCACTCTGGACAATCTGTTTCAGTGCAAGGTCACCCATACGGTAAAGAAGTTCTTCCTCATGTTCAGGTGGGACATCCTGTGCACCAGTTTCTGTTTGTTGCCTCTTGTTCTATTGCTTGACATCACCAAGAAGAGATGGACAGATCCATCCTCTTGACACCATCGCTTTAGATACTTATACATCTTGTTGCATAATACATATATAATACATATATACATTGGTACAGTACTTTCTGATAGCTACGAATCATAATAGATCTCTTGTGGTCCCTTCTCATTCAACATTTTTGTGGCTTAATCTTTATCATATTAATGTTTTGAAGGCCTATAAAAACTGTGCTTCAGATATAGCATTGGCAATAGACTCCATGACGAGGAGCAGAGGTGGCTTCTGAATATCAGAGGGACAGAAGTGAACTTACAGTTTAGGTATCTGTCTTTGATAATATATGTGTTGAACTTGCAGAGAATGACAGAACTTTCTTAAGTATCTCTACTGAAGTACCACTGGACTCACCTTTATATTATTTATGTGATGTAACTTTGCATTAGGTTTGTTTCTATTGCTAAGCAAATGAATTCAGTGGTACATATTAGCCTTAAATAAGGGGCCTATCTTTTCAAATGTAATGTTTGCAGAGAAGATAGATAGTGTTGAGAGATAGTTTGTCCTGCCTGTGTGGGGTGGAGAATCATTGGTTAGTACGAGGCTTGAAATGTCATCTAGCTGGATCTCAGTGAGGGAAGCTTCAGAGGATGATTTGTTGCTAATGACTCAGATGTTTGTTGTTGGCATGTCTTCCATTTTCTCCATATCTGATTTTCTTTTGGATTTGCTTCCCTTTTTGTTCAGAGTTGTACATGAAGCTAATCTTAATTTTCTGGGCTTTTTGTCTAGCTACTTACCAAAACCTTCCCTTTGGAATAGTGCTTATACTTTTCTATGTTATTTCTAGACCACTGACATGCATAAAATTATGTTGTCTACTGGTAGTGATTCATGTTTTACATGAATTTTAAGCAATGTGAATTAAATAACATATTAAATCCCTATATTTTAAACTGGATGTTCCAAATTGCAAGAGCTTTGTCTCCAAAGCGAGAGCCATTTTCAGCAGAAGATGGCTGCTTTTTTGTAGGGAACATATCATCAGAAACTAATTCCTGCTTCACTGTAAATAAGTACTACTTTATTAATGATTTTGCAAGGCTGTGTGAAGAAATGAAAAGCAGGGCAGGTAGAGTGTGGAGGTGGCTTATATAAGGACATCAGTAGGACTTCAAGGACCCTGCTCTTGTGTAAAGCAACTGAACATTTGAACACCTTGACTCAGTTTCAAACTACTTTAATATACTAATAGGCAGACACTTATCAAAATTTCAGTGGCATAAAATATACTTACTCAGAAGTCATTAAGAACAATTAAAACTTATTTTGAATTGATCTTCCTGATTTCACATCTGTCTGTCCTTTCATGGTAGCCACGTTGCTTTCACACACTCAGAGTTTCATAAATAGCTTGGGCTGATGTAAGGCCATGCTGCCAGTAACATGTGTGTCTAGCTTTGCCCAGGCCATATGCTTCTGCCTCTTCCTTTGCTTTAGTGAAGCCATGGAAAAAGTTGCTAATACAGATGAAATTTAACTGAAATTTCAGAAGTATTTTATATCAGATTAGTGATATAATGTGATATGATATGATGTGGACTGAAACTGAATAATTGGTAGGGCTGAGATAAAGTATGGGTCAGGACTGCAATAGTACCTGCAGAAAAGCGTGGGACTGGCCCATTTGCAGTAGCCTACAGGCAGATCAATTAAAGACTGGTCAATTTATTATTCTTAAGGTGTGGTTAGCAATTTGTATAATACCCTTGGTAAATGACAAAAATTCTGTTTGAATTTCCTTTGTATGTGGGTGATTTAATTGTAGAGTTCCTTTGATAGAGTTCCTAAGCCCTTTGATGGGTTTAGCATACTTTTATATTATTAATCCTGTAATTTGTAAATAATCTGGTTAGTTTGTTTTTATCAGATAGACACATCTCCTACAATACTTAAGTCTATATTGTTTTGAATCTCACTTCCCTCCCTTCTACCCATACTATTTTCAGTAAAAAAAAAAAAGTGGACTTTAGTAAAGCATTTGACACAGTCTCCCATGATATACTCCTGGGGAAGATGGTAGCAAGGGGTTCTGATAGGAATATTCTCTGCTGGGTCAGGAA
>WEKX01026264.1:187783-283119 GCA_013390025.1 Pitta sordida
AGGCTGGATAAGGTGCTGAGTGATATGATCTAGATGTAGAGGATAGGTTAGTTGGATTGTAGGTTGGACTAGATGATCTTCAAGGTCCTTTCCAGCCTTATCTATACTGTGATATTGTGATACTTCTGTTTAATAAAATTTCTTGTCTAAGTTAACATTGTTATATCAGGTATCACTGAAACCTAGAGTTTATACAAGAAGTTGCTCCGTCATCACCTAATTAGCTGGTCCTCTGCTGACCATTGTTTTTAATCTCTTCTGTTGTGTCACATAGGATTCATTGCTTGGTCCAGGAAGAAAATTTGTCACAATTGAAGTCTATTAGCCCTGTTGCTAAAGAAGCACCAAAACGTAGGAGACTAAAAAAAAAGTGCTACATAAGATCAAAGGAACTTCTGAATTCTGGTCATGGTTTGCCAAAGTAACTTAGTGACTGAAACTTCTTTCAGCTCCTTCTTCTTGTCAGTTCCTTCCAACTCAGCATATTCTGTGACTCTACATTAAATTTAAAATATCATTTATATTATTTATTTGTCTGCTATAGATTACTGTTTTGCAGCTAAACATTTTGGCATTATGAGATGTATTAAAAATGAAAAATGTAGTTATGACCATTCTTAATTTTTTGCTTTTTAAGGACTTAAAGATCTGTAATAATTGATGCAATGGTTTTCTTTACTAAGTTCTTTCTTCTAAATCTTTCTTCTAGTTTAAACCAAGACACAGTATAAACAACAAGTTAAGTCCTCCCACTATTGTTAACACTAGAGTTGATATGCAAGCGCTTGTCTGAGAAGGGTCTCTACTCGATTCTTGCAATTCAGCCGTAGAAGTGCTTACGGGGTAGAAAGTCCTTTAGCATGAGTCTGGGAAACATCACACTGAATTCCTCAGCCAGGAAATTAAGGCAGCTTAGAAAGCTCCAGATGAGAACAGTGTGCCTAACAGAATGCAAATTGCATTTCATAGATCTGGTTATTTTAATTCAGAATGAGGTCATCAGTGTGTTTCCTTCAGCATGGTGATAACTAGAAGTCATTGCCTGCTGTGCCATGACTGGCTTTTGCCATTTGTGGTTATAGCTAAATTCCACTGTTCCTTGTATATCTGTCCTTCTTTATATCAAATATATATCAGCAGAAATATTTTGGTGGTAATATCTACTCATTTAGAAGAATAAAGGCCCTGGAAACTTCAAAACCTTCAACAAGCTTAGTAAAACGAGTGGCTTATTAGGTATGTAATTGAACTAAAGCATCCACTGGTATCCATGTGGCACCTCATTTCACGGTAATCATTTAAAATAACTGGTAATAGAAATCAGCTGAAATGAAGCTAGCTTTTAAGGACTTTTAAAGACAATCTTAAGGCCAGGAACCCCCTGAATCTTGATGGTTAAACCAGCCTTTAAGTGAGAACATGAGTAAAGCCGCATGACAATAATTTTGTTATTTGGAAGTATTGTAATGTGCTTGGATCTGTAAGGTTCCTGGAACAGTTGCTTATAGCCCTCTGTGAGTGTGTTTTTTAGCAATTTCTGAGCAAGGACTTGGCAATCCCTGTGAGTGCAGTCAAACTAACCAGTAAAGATGATTGCCAGAACCTACAAACCTATTCTGAAGTAATTTCTTTTCAGAAAGGAAAAGAGGCTTCAGCTTTTGCCAACAGGAAGAGCTGGGACCTGAAAGTCATGTCTGGAACATTCTGCAAGAAAAATGGGTACTGCTGATTGAATGTCATATGTGAATAATTGTTTTGGAGAAAGGTTTTGGAGATTCGTATTCTTGAGATGGTAACCTGAAATGACTGTTTCCTGTCAGAAACAGTGGAAGCTATTCTGTCTAGGCAGAGAAGTTACCATATTCCACTCTATCAGTACGCAGAGTATCAAGACAAGTGTAAGAAATGGAATGTCTTGTTACATTTTCAAATTAGTTTGCTTGTGAGACAGAGACAGAAAGATTTTTCCTATGAAGTTCATTTGAAAATCTTGTATATATAGCTCATATAGATAGACTTTGTTTTATTTTTTCCCCTAATGATCTCATCTACAGTCTTCTGTTCTTCTATCTAAATGATCTATGAGTGATTATGTGTATTTCAAGGATTTTAAGTCTAGAGCAGTATCTATATCATGTGATTCTCAATAAACCTTTGTACTCAGGGAACATGTTACAAGTTTTCATTTGAAAGACTTCAATTGAAACTGCTGTGTTCCTTATTTGAAAAGTATTTTGGATATGCTTTATTTCCAGCCATGTCAGAGAATCTGAACAGAGCAGCTGCTACAGGAATCTCACCTGTGTCAATTGTGGAGACAGTTCTTTCATATAATACTAAAGCAATATAACTGAGAGGTGTAAAACATTCTTGGCATTTCTAAAATCTAAAAATTTCTAAAATCTAAAAATGGGTCATTTCAAACTACTGCATAGTTCCTGTTCAGTCCATAGTTAGAATCCATGCTGACATCTGTACTTTGGCTGTCTCTTCAATAAAAATGAGGCTGGATGGTGTCTGATGTGCCCGCCTCTAAAAACACACCTGTGTCTGTGGAAATCCATGATGACAAGAGTTATCATGTCAGTTATCTGAGTTATCAGTCAGTGTCTTCCTTTGATACTGGCAGTGAAAATGTTCTGCTCTCACACAGAAAAATTGCATATTCTCATCATATTTGCTGGTTCCCAGCTGAAACACAGGTCATACATTTTTCAAGAGACAGAGGATGGGGATCTGACTCTGTTGTGTCACCAGGCTTACTGGCCTAAGTTCTAGTTTGCTGCCTATCTCAGTTCATTTCCTTGGGTGTTACCTTGATAGTGTTTAAACTGCAGACAGAGGTGCTTAAAGATGAAGTGCAGGACTGGTGGTAGCTTGCACTCACATTGCTGATTTTAAGTATGTTCATACTAATTGTGGTCAATGAAAAGTATGCAGTTTAGCTAGTCTCTCTTGCTCCCTGGCAATCTCAGACAAATATGCCAAGTTCAGTTGTGAAAGATTTTTTCCAGCAACAGCATGTGGCTCTCTTTGGCAAACTCCCACCAACCATTTTGTTGGCAGCTACTAAGTGGTCTCTGGATTTCTAATGTAGAAAGGCTGCTGATGGGCTTCTGATCTACATATTTCTCTGAAAAAAATTTCTTTTGACATACCTTTCAATTCTGCATATGCTCATTTTCTTTATATTTATCTGTTTGGTTCCAAACCCCACGTAAGTCTTCCAAAGCATATAGATCCACTTACATTTGAAAGAAAAATTTTACATGCCAGAAATCCATGCTGTCCTCTGTCATTCCATGTTTCACTTGTGCACCACTAAGCATCTGTAAAAGCTTTGTGTTCTCCAGAATTCATGTCCTGTGCCCCTTACTTGCTTGATTAGGGTGCACAAAATAGATGTGCTAGTTGCTGGCTGCCTCTGGGTACTGGCTTGAAACCTCAGTATGGTCCTTCACCTTTTCTTGTACTTCTACTGTGTCAAGCCAGATGCTCCTGATGACTATTAGCATAGCTAGCCATGACTATGGGGGGGGTGCACTAGGCATGCCAGGAGAGATTCTTTATCTTTGTCCAGTGCTAACAGAATTGAGTCTGATGGCACTACACCTGTCTAGCAAGAGGCAAGTAGCTGCATTTCATACACTTTCTCAGGAAACACTTTGCCTTCCCCTTCTTGGCACAGCAAATGCAAATGCAAAGCGAACTGCCCAACTCTTTTAAGTGCTGCCATTTGTATAAGCCTGTCAACTTGCATTTCCTGCTGGAAACCACTGCTCTACTCTGTGCTGTGATGTATTTACCATTACACAAAACAGTCACCCCATGGCCGTCTGCTCCTAACAAACATATGTGAACTAGATCTCAAAACATGTGACTTACTGGAAATAGCCTTAAGTTATATATGAAGGAAGGTGGAAATGCTGTGAAGGTACAAAATCTGTATTAGACAGGAGTTTCAGAAAAAAGTTCTCTTTGGACAGAGCAGTATTCCTTGTATTTTCTGGCACTGGATTTTTAAGAACGAAGAAAATGAGGATGACAGGTAACAAGTTTTGCACAGTCTCTGTTAACTATGGCATACTGACAAACAAACTCATAAAAAACCCTGCTATATTGTGTCTTCCACCATGGCAGATACTTTCTGTGCTATTTTTCTGTGTGGGAGTCACTTGGGAGTTGGACTAGATGATCCTTGTGGGTTCCTTCCAACTCGGAATAACCTGTGAACCTGTGAACTACTGTATCATACAGGTTTTTCCTGAACCCTAAGGAGGTCTTGAACACTGAGGACAGTACTCCTCTGAATAGAATTTTGCTGTTAACTTGTGCCCAAATCTTGAGTTATACTTCCACAGCTTCTTCAAAGGTAAAAGCAGCTTCTTGGGTGAAAGTGTGAGTAGAATTTTGCCCCCAAATCCCATCAAATATTGCTGAACTTAACATACCAATAGCAATAGATGGAACATTTCTACCTTCTTTTCATTTTGTTTGTATGGTGGAGAAAGAGACTACATTTGGTGTCAAAAATGCCTGTACATATGGGAGAAAACAGGAAATAAATGAAAAACACCACAAACACGTGCAAAACCAGCTATCCTTAAAATAGGGTTTCTGAATGGAAATTATTGTATCTTTCAAACATGGATTTCAAGGTAAGTGAAGGCCAATAAGGCCATGCCAGCATTTTTACAGTTCATATATTCCTGCTATTGACTTTTCTCAAACAAAGAGAGTTGTCCATTGGATTTTCATGAGTTTTAGACATGTTGTAGACAGAAAGCAGGTCTGTCATGTTTTCCATTCACCGGTGTATAAGTTCAAGAAAATCATTGTACTATAATGTGAAGCTGTTTAAAGTGGTGTTGTCAATTTATCCTTCAAGTTATCTTCCTCGCAGCTGGCCTGAATGAACATACAAGAATATTATCACTGAAGTATTTTGGCTCAAACTGAGCATGATTTTATGAGGTGTGAATTTTCGTTCTTTAAGATGCAACAGAAGTGTGAAGCATTCAGATTTTTCCCACAGTGAAACACTCTGAAGAGAACCCAGTCATCAAGCTCCCCACCATATCTGGTTTTGCAGCCTGTCTAGATGGGAGTGCTTTGAACTGCTGATGACAAACACTCTGCATTTATCTGGTGCCTGCAGCGGGAGGTGACTGCAGCTCAGCACGTGGCTCAAAATAGTGCGCTACAGTACCAGTGCCTTCTGCTTTGGTGCTGGCTGAACATTATGGAAATCTACAATCACAACATAAAAGCGCTTTCTCCAGGTAATTAGGAATCTTAATACACCCCCTCCCCGCCCCCCAATGAATTGCTGTTACTCATGTGCTTGGCTGGAAATCATCAGTGCCTGCCAAGCCAAATTACTGGAAATTAATTATCTGGGGCCTGCTCTGGAAGTTTTGACTCAGCTCTTCAGTAGACCCATTCAATCCAATGCATTTTGTGGGTTCAACATGGATTTGGAAGTGGGGCTCCTGCTTTGCCAGTCTCCAGCGTTCCATGTGTGAACAGCTTCATCATACCTTCACACTCCAGCTGGGTTTCTGTCCCTGGCTTAAATTAGGGTTTGAGAAGATGTAAGGCTAATGAATTTCATTAACTTTGAGGTCTACATTAAAGGATAGTAAGTTCCCTCAAGCAAACCTCTCACTGACAGGAATCCACTGGCTTCCACTCACTCAGTCACTGTTGCTTCATGTAGGCATAAACTAGCTGCTTCATATCCTTAAAAATACAGGCTGGCCCCATGAGACGCCGTGTATTAAGAAAATTTTTAACTGGTATCTGTGGAGCTACTATTTAGGGTGTTTTTCCTCTCTGCATGAAAATATGCTTCTAATGTTGTCTAAATTAAGTAAGTGCTAAGAAATAGGTTTGCCCATGAAGCTATCTCCAAAATACCCTGGTTCCATCAGAAGTATTGACATTATGCAGTGGCAGTGAATATTTCATAATGTTTGTGTGTACTTTAGCAGTTATATAGTGTTCAGAGGTAGAATACTAGAATTATGTTGATTTTTTTTTTCTGAAATGAGACTGCGAAGGCACTCAACAGTTAGAATGGCAAAGGGGCATTCCACATGTATCATGTGGAAGAATGTTTCCTTTGCATTAAGAACTTTGTGTCCCCTGGAAAGAGGTGGATGCTCTCTGTAGACATACCCCACTGTATTTATGCTGCTGAGGAGTTGGACTTGTTTTTATCATTATATCATTCTCTTTATAATTTTGTGATTTTCCAGAATCTGTGGTTTTGTTTTTAGACAAAGAACTGCAAAAGCAAGAATTCAGAATTTGTGTTGATGAGATTTAAGCTACCATGCTGTTCCTTCTCATAGGCAAAGGGCTAGAAGTACAAGATCAGGTAGGGTAGATGAGTGGTATTATGATAACCTAGTTGCAAATGATCCTTTGCCTACACCCCAAGATTACAGGAACTTAATATCTGAAGTGAAAAACAATGTTATTGAATTAGTGATAAAACCTTATGTAGTAGTAGAAAAAAGAAATTCAGAGTTAATATCTGGGACATCAGGCAACTATCTGTAAACTACAAATCTTGAGTTTCCTTCAGAACCAGTACATTAAACCCCCCCCCATATACTCTTTGCTAGTTTTTGCAACTGCATGTAAGCAAAGAAAGGAATGAGGTTATGAAGTAAGAAGCCGCTGCTACAATGGTCTTAGCATGCGAGTGATACTAATGATTTAAATCTGTATTAAGTAGCAATTACCCAGGCTTAAGTTAAAATTATTAGATTCAAAATATAGGGATATCACAGCTGTACGTTCCTTTTAGTGATTTTGCAAATTGTGAGATCTACACACATTTGAGCATCTCTGCCACAACCCATTTTCCATGTGGCATGATCAGTTTTCTAGGTTACTGTCATACTGTGGACAAGAAAAAACACACAGTATCAGCAACATCTAAAATGGGGGGGAAAAAAAAAAGAAGCTGAGAATGACATCATAAAGTGTTTGGATGCTAATGTCACAAAGTCCAGTATGAAAAATACAATTAAATGGGAGAAATATTTTTTATAATTTCATTGCCAAGGGTATTTTCAATCAAAAAATCGTGCTACAGAATGTTTAGCAGAGAAAGAAACAATTCCTGAAAGAGGAAAGAGAGGAGGATCATCTATCCAGTGAGAAAAGGTTCAGGGTGTAGTGATAGGAATTAGACATCTTATCCTTGAAATAATGAACCTTTTTAAGGAAGTGACATAGTTCCTGCTGCCATCAGGAAGACCAGAATCTTTGTTGATGTGGCTTGTTAGGTTCAGTCTTGAAATAGTTTCATATGTGTTTGTATTGATATTTGAACATGCTGCAGTGTGGTTTCATTTTCCCACTTGGTTGGTTTTTATTTTTCAAGGACAAGAAGTTGGGAGTAAGATGGAGTAAAGACTTTATTAATTCCCAAATAAAGGTGTTTAAGATTTTTTTAAGATTCTGTTGATGCTTTACATAAGCTGATCTATGACATCATCTAAAAAAACAACCAAACAGCAGTTCAGATTAGTGACACCTAAAATACTTCTTAGCAATCCATGCTAACAGTAATACACTATGATTTTTTCTGGGGAGGCCATCTGAAAAAGCAGAATATCAGTAGATACTTTAACCCATCATTTAGAAAATTAAATAGCCCAATGTGAAAATCCTTGTGGATCCCTTCCAACTCATAATATTCTGTGATTCTATGATTCTGTGAAAAGTTTAGAGCTTGCTTCAGGAATTGTGGTATGTGGTATGTAACATTGTTACATACCACATGTAACAATGGCTGTATGGTAATAACATACTGTACACCTTCACTGATGGAGGAAAACAGAGTTGCAGAGCCTTTTTGAAAACCCATTTGGGAGCATTCTTACAGCTTGGTTGTTGTCTAAATTATATGTCCCAGCATCACTTCTTTTGTTGAGACTGAAGGCCTGGAAATAGAATGACAGCAGGAAGGAATGCCGTGAGTTTGAAGCTTTTTCCAGTTTGTGTAATGAAGAATTAAAGCATACCTGCATTGTTTCACACAGTTCCCCAGAGGCTAAAACCAATCTGACATTAACGTGTTAATTTCTTTTATTGCCCTGGGGCAACTGTGGTGAGGGCATCCACCTTTGGCCAAAACATAATATTATAATCCAAGTTCTGCTTGTATTCCCACTTGTTTTCTCACTGAACTCAGTGGTATTTTCTTGACACCACTCACTTTACTCAGGCAAACATTAAGTTTAAATACCCATGTGATTGAGAGTTAGTGCCAGAGGTCCTCATCTAGAGCCAGTTTTCTTCTATCTTAAATTATTCTACTCTGTATGGAAAGTACAGTTAGACAGATGAGAGGAATATTTTTGTGAGATGCCTGATTGATTGTTCTTCCTATATGTTCTGGCTGCCGAGCAGAGTCCAGCCATAGTTAGTGTTTCCAAACAGAAAATCCTTCCAAAAACGGGAAGATCAACTAAATAGAATTTGAAAGTATATTAGCCTGGCTTTCTTGTGTTTCCTTATTTTCTGATTTAAATATGATTCACTTGGAAATCTGAATGAAGTAGTTCAAGAACGCTGAAATTTTCCTATTTTAGGAAAACAAAATGAAATGATTCTCAGAGGATCCTCATAAAAACTTTCCACTTTGTGCTCAGTCACAGACAGCAGGAGGTGCAGAATTCCAGCAAGGTGCCAGGGGAGCTGCATGTTTTGTGTTTCCTCTGCTCTTTGTGCATGGACTCACAGGCATGCACACTTCCATATCACCTCCTGAGCAGGGCACTGCTACTTTATTATACTAAAATTGTCTCCAGAGCAGCCGGAGAGTGTGGAATGGTCACCAGAGTGAGAAAGGCAGAGGGTTGTTCTTGACAGTATCATCTGACAGACGTAATTGTGTGTTTACTTTAGAACTGAATTTTCAACAGAGACATATAATTTTGAGTGCTCAGTTTGAGAGACTTTAGGCATTTTTCTTTTATTCAGAAGTCAACCAGTTTTCACTATTCCTGTGCATTATAGCCAGAAGTTTAGGGGCTCAGCCAAGTTCCCCTCTTTTTAAACAGCACCTCATTTGTGCTTCAAGCAAGTATCCAATGTGTGCAAATACTAAGTCATGTCTCTGACCAATTAGAATTTTTAGGGTCTCATTTATATTGAAGCATACTCCAAATTAAAAGCAACATGTGGTCATTTAGAAATAAATAACCATCTTTTACCTATTTACTGACATTGCAAATCATACTTACTGTGACTTTTCCACCTCTTTTTTTTCCTGTCATGGTAATTTTCACTAAACATGACAGACAATTACATCTTAGATGATCCTTTGGATATTGTACTTAAAAATGGCTGGTTTCACTTAATTCACTTTTAATTCACCATTTGCCTGCAGCCTCCAATAAAAATGAATACAAACTATGTTTAAAAGGTTTAGAAGGCAGATCTGACAAATGCACCATAGGATTTAGTGACAAAAGGCAGTTGGCCACTCTTACCAAGTCATATCCCAACTAATTGAGAGGGTTTGGGATCAACAGAACTCTTCCATAATTGCGATCCTCCTGACAAGGAACTAAATCTACTGCTGTCAGAAGTTGGGCACCATGTTGAAGTTAAAGCAGAGGAACATTCTGGGAAATGTGGGAACAGAGAACTAGGAGGGATTGTCTGGGTCACGAAGTCCAGTTTTCTTCGGTTGTAGACATCCATACTTCATAATCCCTTTCATTAAGTTACCAAGATCTATCTTAAAACTAGTTAAATTCTTTGCCCCCACCACTCCCCTTGGCAGGCTGTCATGGAAATTCTTTCTTCTGATGGTTATAAGCCTTCTAATTTCCAACCTAAATATACTCATGGCCAGCTGACGCCCTTTTCTTCTTCACCCAGCCCTGTCCTGAAGCTGAAAAAAGCTATTCTCTCTCCATCACTTCAGTTACTTGATGCAGGAGAGAATATGTCTCATTTATTCATTCTGCTGCACTATTCACTATTGTTTGGGGTTTTTCTCCTCTAAAGGCATCTCCATTCTCCAGGGATGCCCTTCTCTGGCCAAGCTGGTATCTGTTTGAGTTCAGCCTTGCTGACTACAAACATCAAGGTTTAACTACAGTATGCCAGTGAGAGAACTTACTAGTGCCTTGTACAAAAGGGGTACCCTAACCTCCACTCTGCTGTGAACACGCCAGTCCACAACAGTGGTCCACACTGGCCACTCAGATGTGAAAGAGCATACCTGCAGTTGTCACAACATGAATGCTGCAATTCATAAGCAGGAAGAGAGTGCAAGCTCTTACCCAGTATTCAGCCTTACTGGATAAAAGTTTTAGTTTAAAAATGTGCCTTTCAAGTTTTCCAATAGGATCATAATAATATGGCTCTTAATTAAAGCTGCTCATTAATTAATTTGACCCACATGATGATATTGATCACCTTCAGATAACGTGAATAGAGTATTCTTTATCAGATAAGGCACATACGAGATTACTTGCAAAGAAGTAACATATTTGTATGGAGTGAATAATAAACAGAAAACAGTTTAAAATAAACTAGCTCTGTAGTAAAGTCCTTAAGAGTTGGAAATCCTTGCTTTACCAGTAGATGGCGCAAAACATCTTGGTTTAGTTTCAAAACCTGTATAAAGAATACATTGAGTAAATTATAAATTGAAATATTAATAATAAAATTCTTCTATTTATGGTAACTAGATGACAGCAAAAAATTATAAGGAGGAGATTATCATTCATATATTATATTGTATTGTGCCAGTGGGATTTTTGGTTAAAATAATTTATCTGCCAATGCATCATAAGGGATTTTTTACCTGATTTTGGCATATTTTGCCTGGGCAGAAATGACAAGGCAATCAATGTATTTGGATCTGGTCCTGATTTCATGAGTCCAGATCTTCTTGTTCTCTCTAGACACTTTGCCTTGCACAGAGAACAGATTTTTGTTTGTTTATTTTGTTGATAGGGTGGTTTGTTTTCTCTTGCAAGAGAGAATACACTCTCACATTAAATCTTTCATTTCAGCTGTTTAAATACTAGTTGGAGAAGTTTCATCCCTTAAATTGCCAGCTCTTTTTAATTGGACTGATTTTTGCTCAAGGCATTTTGTACTTTGGAGAATGGCTCTGTATCTTGGAAGGCACATCCCACACTGAGATGTGGAGGAGTGATTCTGACAGAACTCTTGCCTCATCCTCCACCCCTCCCTTGCCAACCATGTGGCAAAGTTTTTCATGGGGAATCCCAGCCCTGGTGATTGGGCAGGTTGGCTCCTTACTTTGCAAAACAGGGCCATATTATGGAGCAAGAGGGTGGTCCCAGATCTGCCATCTACCTCCCTGTCCACTCAGGAGTTGCCTCCACCCTGCTGACAACCAGGGAATCACGATCCATTTTCTCTTTGTCTCTGTCTCTTTCTTTGCTTCTACCAGGTCTTGTCACTGCAGATTCCTTTCAGGAAATATCACAGCACATTTGCTTTGAAATTTGATTTTTCCATGCAAGATTGCAGCTTTTGTATGACTTAAAGGAAGATGTTTCCTGCAACAGGAGCAAATGCTAAGAAGACAAAAACTGAATACATTAATTAGCCTTGTTGGAAAGTTGATTTTGGCACCATGAAAACATTATTTTTATTCTGTTATTCAGCACAAAGGGAATTTCAGTTCGATATAATTATTCTGTAGGACCCCATCAGTAACTGGATGGAAAAAAGCTGTTTTGGTAGGAGGGCTTTGAATAATAATACAGGATCTTGAAACAATTTTATATTTTATTAACTTTAGGGCTGATCAATAGCTAATTATTATTGGAGTGAAAAAACCCTGTCAGCCAATTTCTTCCTTCATAAATAAAATTACAAAAAGGCTCCTTTGAACTTTAGTGAGTCAATATTACTTGGAGAGACGTTTATCCAGTTATGAGCTGTTGAAAGAGACATTTCCTTACCAGGGGAAATGGCACATTATATTGTATAATAAAAAAACCAAACCCACCCAAATAATTGCCTTTTCCCCATTCCTTTAATTTCTCATTTATAGTGAATATATTGCACTGTGGCCAAGGAAGTCAGTGGAGAAAGCAAGATTTAGGCAACAGCATAAACTGGGTTTGAGGTATATTCTAGCTTGAATGCTGTTTTATTCTTAAGTGCTAGAGGAAGCTGCTTTAGGAGCACTCCAAAGTGTGTGTCACTGCGAACAGTGTCCTGGGGGAGTTTAGGTGCTAAAGAGGAAGTGCTCAGGAGCTATGTCTGTTCCTGAGTAAATCTAAAATCCTCCAAAAAGACAACACAGAGGTGAGAACGTTACTAATGACAACATCCTTCCGCTGATCAGTGGTTGCTTCACAGATCTTCAGGATTCTTACTTGATTCAGGTAGGGAGGATTGGAACTCGAATTTAAAAAAGCAATGAAGCAAAAGAAAAAAAAAATCGCTCGTCCTGTGTGGTGTGGGTACCTTGGGTGGCTGGTAGGTGGCACTAGCACACATTAATGTGACAGGTGATAGCATCTGAGCAGGCAGGTTTCTCTTGGGACTCCTGCCTGGCTCATTCTGACAGTGGCTGCATATCCCCTGGGACTAACCTCTGGCCTCATCCCTACTTTTGTGATGGTGTTTTAAGAATGGGAAAACAACTTTCCATTCAGGTAAACAGGAGCTTGTGTTTCAGCGCTTTTAAACTCTAAAGACCTTTTGTGATTCTTTAAGGATGAAGGGGTTTGTGCAAATTTAATTACTGTTGTGACACTGCAGAGTCTGCACAGCACAAAATCCTGCATGGGCGAAACTGGGCTTAAACATGAGAACAGGGCTTCAGTGCAACGCTTTGGATATTTTTGTAGCTGAGACTTTTTTAAATGCTCACAGCAAGCAGAGAAAATTAAATTCAGTCTCATGAGACTTACTGTGCAAATGGAGAGAGAAAACACATAAAAACCATCCTGGATGATCATCAAAGCTTGAAAATTATTTTTATTGGTTGTGCAGCACCATTTCTGATTGCACTGGCAAGCTCAGTAAAAGGCGGTGTGCGCTTTACAAGGGATTAAGATGAAAAGAGGGTGTCTGCCTTTCTCTGTGAGGTAGAAGCAGCTTCATGTAGAAGGAGCTGGCGGGAAGTGGAGGCAGAATGAGTTCCCGAGGAAGCAGTGGTGCCAGAGGCACTGGCATAATAATGGAAATGAAGAATCGGAGGAATTAAGACTGGGGGTGTAGGCAGGGATGGACTTGCGCAGGGTCTGGAAGACTGTCTTTTGCCTCTGCTGATTTCCAGGCAAAGGCATACTCATCTCATCTTTGCTATGGAGCGTGAATACCACTTTTAAAATTTCTGGCTAAAAGTACCACCTTCATTCTCTTTCCACATACAAATGCAAACTGAGCTATCCAGACTAGATACTAACTGCATTTTAAATCTGTTGCAGAGCCTTCATTTTTATACACTAGTTATGCATATGTACACCTTACACATGAAAGTGGAATTACATATTGGTATTCATGGCTGCTTGGCTCCAGCGTTCTGCACCATTTTTGCAGTATTATTTATATTCATGAGGTTAATACAGATACTAGCAAGTCAAGTTATTGCAAGGTTATATATTTGAAGGAGTCTATGAAGTTATAGTGATGATGAACTTAGCCCTGGTACTTCACAGAAACTGCTCTGGCGACCAGTTTTGGGGAGTGGTGTAAGATTGGTGCTAATATACTCTTTGGGGAGGTTTCACCTTTGATATTTCAGTCAAAAGAAAGGACTAAAAAAAGGAACATCCTAAGAGTCCAGATACCATTTAGAAAATTCTCAGGTAAGGTTGTCTCAGCTATGCTTTAATGCCTCTGCGCATTTGCTGTCCAGGCTTCTGCCACAGGGCAAATCTGGAGAAGCAGGATATCTTACAGCATTCCTAGATTTGTAGCTCAAGGCTGTCTACATGGTTTTGGGTCAGGTTTATAGTACGTAGTTGTAAATGACAACCTTGGTAAAGATACTTCAGGGATCAAGATGCTGGTTATCTGATCATGATAAAATGAATTTCTGCCTGGGTGCTTTTTTCTGCCTGGGTGCTTTTAACTAAGAAGTGATATTGGAGTTTTCGATGAGGTTATTTTGTTGCTGCTATTGTCTGAATATATGTTGAAGAGTAAATACCAATTTCTTAATTCAAGATAGAACATCTGTTCTGAAATTCTCTATCCCTATGTAGCTAGCCAGCTAATATCAACTAAACTTTCTTCTTAGGTACAGGGGGAGGGAACTTGCTAGATGACTTGCTAAATGACTTCCCAGAACCTCCTGATAGCAGCCACTCTGCACCTGTTTGTTCATGATCACTAGGTTTCAAGTGAAAGGAGGAGAGGAAATGACCTTAAGTTGCCCCAGGAGAGGTTCAGATTAGATGCTAGAAAACAAGATCACTGAAAGTGGTTAGGCATTGGAATAAGTTATTCAAGGAAGAATGGAGTCACTTTCCCTTAAGACATTCCCTGTCTGGATGTGGCCCTTGGGGATATGGTTTGGGATGATTATGGTCGGGTTGGATCGATGCTTGGACTAGATGAGTTTGAAGGTCTCTTCCAACCTTGTGGATTCTGTGATTTGTTTCAAACCCAAGGTTTACCAAGGTCTGTTACACGAAAGTACCTCTTTTCTAGATTTTCTTTGTTTCACCTGCCCAAAAAAAAAAAAAAAAAAGAGAGGTTTATATGGAACTGGCAGTTAACAAATGCAAATAACTAAATGGCAGTTAGTTATTTCCATTTACCTGGTAAGGAGAGAGAGAGAACACAGGAAGCAATGCTTTGAAATGCTGGAAGAAGGTAATTGTTTATACATGTGATCAAAATGTTGGAGGAGAGGCAAAAATACAAATTTAGAAGATGTTTCTCATTTAGAGTGATAGATAATAGACTGTTTCACTAAATGTTTTTCCAAATATTTTGAATTTTCTGGATTTTGTTATTTTGTTTTCTTTGTATTCTCCTTTTTGTCCCTTAGTTCAATAACACAAGTATTGTCAAAATTATGTGAACTTATTTTCCATCCTTTCCCTTTTTCCCTTCTACTTTTTTCCTTAGTTCCTTTCTTTATTTTAGTTTTCTTCTTCTGGAGCTTTCTAAAATTCTCAAATTTGCAGTTCTTGTATCTTTAAAAATTAGTTTCTACTTTTCTACTTTCTCTGTTTTCCTATTATCTCATTTTTAGTGGATTTTTTAATGTTTCTAAACTGCAAAAATATTCCGACTCTTTAATTGGTCTAAAAAGAGAAAAAGGAAGGATGAATCCCCATAACTCATTTGTTGCATTAATTGAGCAAAAAGAAATAAGAAGAACAGAGAAAAAATGAAAAGTCAAGTCTGAAGAAAATCTGATGACTTTGGTGAAAGTGAAATGGTTTCACTTATGCAGTATTTTCTTGAATTTTTTGTTTTAAACATTTAGTTTATTTATATCTCTATTGCTCTAAGGTTTAATCTATCTGTAGTATTTTCAGGCTATGCTACTAATAGGTATAATTTGAAATAAGTAAGAAATGGTAAAATTTATAATGGTAGATTCCAGGTCAGAAGTTGCTTACAGCAGCACAAAAATGTGCTCCGTCTGACAGCCTCTTACACAATCGTGCCTGATCTAAGGTTCTACTGGTATGTTTAAAACTACACAAGTTTATGTTGTGAAACAAATCTTGTGTTAGACATGCTCTGAATGTTCCCATGGTATGAGCACACAAAATACCTCTGCATAGCTTAGCAGTTGGGTACACGCCTGCTCTGTTATTGATGTCTAATCTCCACAAACAATTTTGTCCAATTATGATCTAATCTTAAATTATTTTTGATTTCCTTTAACCCCCCTTTTCTATATATTATTTTAAAACTCTACTTCCTATAGTCTTAGCAAAGTTTATGGATTAATTAGAGTAGAAAACTGCCATGCATATTGTAGTGACTATGACTCTAAATACTACATGCTTATGCTTAAATGTCACTTCACTTAAACAAGTGAAATTAGTAATATAATACAATGTGAAATACTTAATTAATACAGGTACTTTACACATTAGTACAGGTACTTTACACATTAATGCAGGTATTTGGCATATAACAGAAGTAGTACATGCTTTAGAGTATTCTGCTAGTCCAAAAATATGTGCTAAGACTGAGCAATTGATATACTCTGCTTGGTATGCACAACAGCACTGCTGACATATTGTCTTACTGCTTGTTTATCTGTTTTCTCACCATGTCATTTACCATAGTCTTGCTTCTAAGCTTTTTCACACAATCAGAACAATGAGGGTTAGAAGAGACCTATGATCTAGTTCAACTTCCATGTCAAGGTACCCCCATACCTAGTTTTGGTATAGGTTTTTCATTTTTGGTACTGCTTTTTCATTGCCTGTATTTGGCCTAAGGATCCTCCTAGATGTAATTGCAGTGGCAGTACAGTAATAACTAGAGTGTAAAATTTTTTGAAACTTGTATCTGTATTACCCCCCAACATCCATCAGAAATCAATCAGGTGTTATTAATTCTAGTTAACATTTGTGGAAGTGGACATCTGTAATGCATAACTTCAATGTTCTGGAAGGGGCATTAGTAAAGGCATAGCTGTTCTCATACTCTCTCTCTATCTGACTGTGTCATTGAGAAAAAAACTCAGTTGTATTTGCTAGAGGGGGTAGATTTCATCATTATTGTTACCTATTTGTTTGTTTGGTAAAGCCAATGAAGAACTTCAAACATAGAAAAGGGAGAAGAAATTGTTCACATAAAAAAGCTTGTTGGGTGTATGCTTTTCTTCTTTGTTGGTTTTATTAATTGATCTGCTGGAGAGTCATAGTAAACACTGTATTAGCTTTTTGCTGCCTAGCATCAAGAAAAAATAGTTACTTGAGATCCAAACACTTGTTGCATATGAAATTCTTGTGTTTTGTGAAGATTTTTTTGTCCTTAAAAAAGCAAGGTGATCATCTGACAGCATACTAGTTCTACAAATATTTTCTTTAAAAATGATTTAGATAGAGAGACACAAAGATATGAAAGATGGACCATACAAGAGAGAGTATGTGGAATAAGGAAGAACAGAGAGAGAGAAAGAGCAGGTCAAGGGAAGTTACCCTGCCCTTCTACTCAGCACCAGTGAGGTCACACCTGGAGAGCAGTGTCCGGTTCTGGGTTCCCTAGTACAAGGAAGACATGGAGTTATTGAACATTGTCCAGCAAATGGCTATGGAGATGATCAAGGGAGTAGAGGATGAGAGAGCTGTGATTGTTCACTCGACAGAAGACTTGGCTCAGAGGCAAATCTCATCGATGTATATAAATACGTGAAAGGGAGTTGTAAAGAAGATACTGGAGATAATTTGGAGATACTGAAAATCCATTTGGACATAGTCCCGGGCAAGCTCCTGTAGGTGACCCTGCTTGAGCAGGGAGGTTGGACATTCTGACCTCCAGTTCCTTTTCAACCTAAATCATTCTGTGCATCAGAGTAGAGGAAAAGCATAGGAGGGTGGAAGGAGAGCTTGCTGAGTACGTCTGAGACATGGAGAACATTATACATAGGGCAAGATCACAGGCAGTCCTGGAGAGAAAAAGCATGCCAAGTAAGAAATGCAGAAAGCATTCTCAGTATTTTTTGATCATGTCAGTCCCTCAGTACCACTAACCATCATGCAATTGGACAGTTCCTCTATCTCAGGAGCTGGCCCCTCTCCAGAGAATTCTTTACCCCAGGGAAGGGAGTAAGGGAAGAATGCAATGATTCTGAGTGCTGCTAGAGTGGTGAAGTGAGGTCAAACAGCGCTTGGCTTTCTGGATAGAAGAGTTATACATCAGGACACTGAGGAGCCAGAAGTTGCAGGTACATAAGTCACCTGCAGATGAGCAATGCCAGAGTTTAGGAATCACAGTGATAAAGCCTTGCAGATAATCAGACCTTGGACTACGCCTAAAGGAGGAGAGAAAACAGGACGTACTGCCGACAGTGTTACTCCACCCAGATGTTCCTGTTGAACAGGATATCCGCAACTCCCTTCTGTGCTGTATGCAACAAAATGGAGTAAGAAAGGGAATGTCACAAAAATACTCATCAGAACTTATAGGAATTATGGTAGGAAGTATGTATATATATGTGTGTGTGTATACTGGTACACACATATACCTACATACTGTACGGTAGATACCAAGAGATCTTCAGAAAACTGAGCAACAGTAGGCAATATGGGTGTGCCTACGTACAAGCATTTGTTGCAAGATACTGGAGAGCAAGGTGTCCAGAACATATTTTTCAGTGTGAGCACCATAAGGAAAGATATTGCATTGATAAAAGTAGTAAAGAAGTTCTACAGTGCCCTGTGTATGCCTTCTCTCACGGACTTCAAAAGCAGTAGAAATGTAGCAATTTGACAATGGTACTACTTGTTAATAATTCCCATTAGGCTGTTAGGAGCAAACTGAGAGATCTGTTGGTGACAAGCAGATTCCTCATGAACAGCCCAGCTCTTATTAGTTAATTCATACTCTGATGGTGTGGTTATCCAAATCACAGTCAAACTACACATGTGTGATCAGCATCTTCATTGTTGTCTCTGCAATTATCTTGTGGTCTAAACTCTCTCCCCAGATCAGATACAGATTTCACAAAAGACTGTGCATCACATGTGGAATGAGTGGCAAGAGAGGAGTGAAATTCTTATCCTCCAGCATATCTTTAAAGGCCTGCTTTTTGCTGGGATTTCTTGATGATTTTCCAATTGCTCAGGTCAGCTGATTCACTAAGCCACTGCAGTACTTCTTTATCACCATTAGTTTCATATTCATGCTTCAAATGATTGTAGGAAGCCTCTTTTTCATTAATGAAGCCTAATGTAGCTCTGTTCATACCATATCAGTCTCCATCTGCCAGCGCTGGAGCCGAGTATCATCCTTCACTTGATAGAAGCTGGGTGTAGTTGCTTTTCCTTTCATCCTCTGGGAAGAAAGAGGGACCTTCAGAACACACTAAGATGTTGGGAAAGTGGCCAAATACCTTTTCCTACTAAAGGAAAGAACTCAGAGCAAATAAAAAGGCAAATGCTTCTATTGAAACTGCCTTACAGACAATCTTTCTGCCCACTGTTTCTTAATACAGCTCTCTCTCACAGACTGTCACCAAGATATTCTCGGTTTCTACTATACCTACAGCTAGGGAAGTGGTGAAACTTTGACAGACTGGGCAAAGTAGCATAGAAAGAGGAAAATACTTTACAAACTGCAATTAGATTAATCCCGAATTATTTTTATGCACAAATTAATCTCGGTGCACAGAGTTTATATCCAGTCAGTTCATTTTCTTTGGTAGGCCAGGGTATTCAATAGATTATTTTCTCTTCAGTAGGCTCATGAAAAACACATAGATTATTTTTGCATGGTGGCTAGCTCAGAAAGTCTCCCTGCTTAAATAATCTTGGTGTGCCCTGGATAAAAACCAGTTGCAGATGGCAGTGATTTGGTGTTTTGGTAACTGCATGATGCTTCATGGTGATGGGCATAGCTCTCATCATCAGACTTGATTTGTTTCATGGCTTTTGCTAATAATATCAGCAATGGAGATGCTGAGAATGGCAGCTTTTCAAGTGATATTGCCTGATGCATTTTATACAAGATTTCAACCTACATGAAAACACGACAGCTTCTTTTTAACAAGAGTTATTGGCTTTCCTCCCCTCCGTGTCATGACGTATTCTACGGTCAATTATTATAGCACTCAGCAGAAAAGGTTAAAATTTCTGAAACCAGTGATAGCAAGACTTGGATTTTTTTTCTTAAATTTCTGAATATTTTTCCTATTTGAAAGACCAGAAAGAAAGATCAAATTACAGAATGCAGGTAATATGAAAGAATCTTGAAAAATGGCATCATTGGGGATAATTATTATAATTAAGAACAGCCTGGACAAGGCACACATTGCTTACTTGCAGCTTCCAGTTCACAGTTCTCTGGTAGAGGAGAAAAATAAATGTCAGAAAGAAGTAAAGGTAGGTGGACTGTGAGACATTTGGTTGACAGCTTTTCTGAGGTTGTGGCAGAGAAGAAAAGTCACCTAATCATTCTAGAGGATGACTCTGACTGCAAGAGATATTCAGAAGTTGTTACAATGGCTTGAGGTATCTTTTCCTTTATCTTCAACATTCTAAGGCATGACACAGAATTTGTCCCTTTTTTTGTAGCCATAATGGTACTCATGGGATTCAGTAAGTTTACATGGGTATGCCTATGATAGATGAGTTAGGAAATAGGATATGTCAGCCAGTTATGCACACATGTACATTCACTGAGCAGACATGCAGTTCTAGTGCGTGCCACATCAAGGTTTTTGAGCAAAGTCATTGTAAATGGGAGGCTTGCACATAGCTGACAATGCATGAACAGTCCTGAGTTTGTTTGTGACACTTAAAAAAGGACCCTGCAGAGGGCATCTTTTTTTTGCAGTAGCTTAGTGGCATGACATTCCTTGTCACCTGTGTAATCGTACATATATTAAGCATGAGACTAGTGTATAAATTGATGACAGCACAACTGGCAGCAATATTTCCCTAATGCAAACTGCATCATCTGTATTGGTGAAAAATTCAGAACTGAATCACTCCAATTCTCTCTGAAGTTTTGCAGTATTCCTTATATATAGATGTTATATCACAAATAATATTGGCATAGACTCACTTCAAGACATAGCACAGTGACAAAACAGCATTGCCATGGAGTATATTGCTTACAGAGACTGAGATGCTCTAAGCAGATGATTCATTTGATTTGTATTTGATATAGCCTAATTAGCTATATATATAGCTGATTTGATGCAATCATCTTTGTAAGTAAAGAGTCTGGTTTCTTAAAAGTGGTAAGACTCATTATCTTGTTGGATATTTAGGCTCTTAACTGCCTAAGAGAAAAGGTGCATGAAAAATAAAGGTCTTCCCTGTTCATTTGTAGGCCATGGTTAACACAACAGGAAAAATTAATCTGTTTTTTGTATCTTTCCAAGCACATGATAGGATTAGTGTATATCCTGAATGATGTATGGTTCTTTAATGACTGTAACTCAGTATCTATACGATGTCTACCACATACAACAGTCAGTCGGTAGATCCCTGTGTGTTGTCCCTCTGTTCAAGAACAACAGAAACAACTGATCCTTGCCGTGTTGTTCACTGTGTCTATAGATCACATGTAAGGGATGCCAGCTGCTGAGTTAAACTGTAAGCTCATTCTGTTAATTTCCCATCTTCTGTCCAATTCTATACGGAGTTAGTGTTGTTGTAAGACAGATTCACAGAATATTATGAGTTGGAAGGGACCCACAAGGATCATCTAGTCCAACTCACCATCTAACACCCATACAGATCTGAAAACACATCTCAGAGCGGTAAACACAAACCTAGTTCCCTCACAATGTAGCAGGCCACTCCGGGCCAGAAGGGACCCAGGATCATCCAGCCCTACACCCCCCAGCTAGACCATGTCACTAAGCTCCTCATTGAGTCTTCCAACCAATCATTTTGCGCATGAACAGTATTTTCATTCCACCCAGTGAAACAGAAATGGGGTTTTTCTTGGAATAACAAATGCCTTCATTTTGTTGGTAGCTCCATCACTGTTAAGAGCAATCTGGACGTGGCTAATTATGGCATTGTCTTTTGGCCTCAATTAATTAACAAATCTAGTTGCAGTCTGTGGGATGGGGTAGAAGTACTACATAAATGTTAACTGTTACTATTCTGAGGGAATAGCTCATGGAGCAGCATTTAATTTGCATTTATTAGTATTATGGTGGTGATTACTATTTAATATTTGCATAGAATTTGAACAAAACACTTGGCAAAAGAGGTGCAAAATACCTGATGCAGTAAATTTGTAACCTAACTTTTGGAAAGTTCTTAAATGGATTAGAAAAACAAGAACTGACCAGAATGTAAACATGAAGCTTAATGTAATAAACCCATGTATTAAGCAAGCTTTGTCATGTAGATGGAAAAGGTGGGGCCATAGGAAATATCTGAGAAAATAGTATTGTATTGGGCAAGGGTATTATGACACCCCATCTATATTCACATGGAAACCAGCAGAAGTAATATATGAATATATGTAATATATGAAAGGACAAAGGGTTTAACAAACCACAGAGGAGGAGAAAGTGCACAGAAGTCAGGGTCATTTTGGTGGTCAACTGCAACAGAATTTGTCACTTTCATGTTTCCTTTGACTGTCTTTCACTGACTGTCAAGCCTTAGTGAGGATGGAATTCTCACTGATGTTTGGCAGAGAAGGTGATAATGACAAGAGTGGCCTGTCATATTATTTATCAACAAGCAGGTAGGAATGAATCACAAAGATGCTTGCTCATCTGGATGTTGTCATTGCTTTCGAGTGCTTAAGGATGCCATCTTGCAATATTTGTATCAGTAATTTCCCTTTCTATCTTCAGTGAAATCAGGTATGGTTCTTGTGCCACATGTATTTAGAATACTTGCTCAGATTAGTTGTTTCTCAGGCCTTGAATCTTGTATATGTAGGGGTATCTCATCACTATTTGTTTTTGACTTTGCTAATCACCAATACCCACAAAACCCCATGCCTAGGGACTTTCAGTTTTATTAAAGAGGAAAGATGAACCTTGGCACAATCATGAGCAGCAGCAATGAGACTCTACTGGCTAGGTGATTGGCAGAGTTCTCACAGAGTGAACACCAGAACCCTATGAACAGCGTCATCTCTCTTCTCTACCATAGAAGCATCATAACAAAGGAAAGCATAAGGAAGATTTAAAAAAACCCAACTGAATAATAGAGTTTTGAGGTTGGAAAAGATTCTTAAGATCATCAAGACCCACCATTAACCCGGCATTGCCAAAATTGTGCTTGTAGATGCCACAATGACACATCTTTTAAATACCTTCTGAGATAGTGACACCACCACTTTTCTGGACAGCCTGTTCCAATGCTTTAGAACACTTTCAGTAATAAAATTTTCCCTACTATCTAATAGAAACCTTCCCTGGTGCAACCTGAGGCCATTCCCCATTGACCTGTTTCTTGTTATTTGGGAGAAGAGTTTGATGACACCTCAATACAACCATTCAGTTGTAGAGAGCAATAAGGTACCCCCTTAGCCTCCTTTTCTCCAGACTAAACACCCCCAGCTTCTTCAGCTTCTTCCTCATAAGACCTGTGCTCCAGACTTTTCACTGGTTTTGCTGTCCTTCTCTGGACACGCTCCAGATGCACTTCAATGTCTTTCTTTTAGTGAGTGGCTGAAACCTGGACACAGGATTTGAGATGTGGCTACACTAATGCTGAGTACAGGGAGATGATCACAGCCATGGTCCTGCTGGCCACACTGTTGCTGATACAAGCCAGGATGCCATTGGCCTTCTTGGCCACCTGGGCACACTTCAGGCTCATGTTCAGCTGGATGTCAACCAGCACCCCCAGGTCCTTTTCTGCCTGGCACCTTTCCAACCGCTCTGCCCCTATCCCCCCTCCCAGCATGGGACTATTGTGACCCCAGTACAGAACCTGGCACATAGACTTGTTGAACCTCAAACCACTGGTCTTGGTCTGTGGATCCAGTCTGTCTAGATCCCTCTGCAGAGCCTTCCTATCCCCCAGAAGATCAACACTCATGACCGACCTGGTGTCATCTGCAAGCTGACTCAGTATACCCTCAATTTCCTTGTCCAGATCATTCAGAAATATATTAAGCAGGGCTGGTCCCAATACTCAGTCCTGGGGAACACCACTTGTAACTGGCCATCAGCTGGATTTAATTCCATTCTCCACCAAAATTCTTTGGGGTCAGCCATCCAGACAGTTTCTTATAAAGTGAAGAGTATGCCCATCCAAGCCACAAGCAACCCAGTTTGTCCAGAAGAATCCTCTAGGAGACACTGTCAAATGCTTTACTGAGGTCCAGGAAGCAGGACCTGCCAGCCATTCTCTCAGTCACTTAGCTGGTCACCTTGTCATAGAAGGAGGTCAGGTCAATCAAGCAGGACCTGCCTTTCATAAACTCAGGCTGGCTGGACCTGATCACCCAGTTGTCCCATGTCATGGCTGTCCTGATGATCTGCTCCATAACCTTCCCCGGCACTGAGGTCAGGATGACTCTTCTACAATGCCCCAGATCCTTCTTCTGGCCCTTCCCAGAGATGGGAATAACATTTGCCAACCTCCAGTCGTCTGGGACGTCCCTGCTTAGCCAGGACTGCTGGTAAATGATTGAAAGTGCTTTGGTGAGCTCTTCCACCAGCTCCCTCAGTATCCTTGAGTGGATTCCATCTGGCCTCATAGATCTGAGTGTGCCTAAGTGGTGTAGCAGGTTGCTGACCATTTCCCCTTTGCTTATGGGGACTTCATTCTGCTCCCTATCCCTGTCTCGGAGCTCAGGGGACTGAAGACCCTGTGAAAACTGGTCTTACTACTAACAACTGAGGCAAAGAAGGCACTAAGTACCTCAGCCTTTTTCTTATTCCTGTGTTTCCCCCCATATCCAATAAAGGATGAGGATTTTCCATAGCCTTTAATTGCTTCTGTATTTTTAGAATAATTTTCTATTTTCTTTATGGCTAAATGACCATGTCAGTAATTACAGGGAACTTCCTCAAAATATTGCTGTCTAGATGGGAGAATACATGAAAGTGCTTTTTTGAATGCATAATATGGGTATAATAGGGCAAGAGTTATCTTTTGACACTGAATGAGAGATTTAGGGAGTAGAAAAACTAGACAACATTCTGAAAAGAAGATAGAGAATTTACATTTGATATAACTAAAAGGATGAGGGAGTGAAGGCAGTGTGACATTTTGGAAAAATTCTTGAAAGAGAACATTTGTCAGGAACAGGAAAGGGATTGGTAGTATACTCCGGTAAATTTTTTTGTGTGTGTGGGCAACAATATAAGTATGCACACAAGTTAAGTGAAAAAGATCTACAGGCCATAAAGTAGGCTGCTTATGAGAACTTCAAGCAGATGTGATGAAAAGAAGGAGGTTATGCATCCAGGCACATACTTGCTAGGAGTAAAGCCTAAGGCAGTTTAATTTCTGGGTTATTTTTGGCCGGCGTGTTGTGTTCTTCCCTGTCTTCCAGTAGTGTCATGCCATCATGGCTGTGCAGACATTTCCAGACGCAGTCTCTCCCTCTGTGATACAAGCACAGTAGGCGGTAGTGAAAATTCCTTTTGAGTAATATTAGGAATTTTTATCTTTCTGCACTGAACTCAATGTGAAGTCTAGGCAATGAAGGGATGACAGAGAGACAGGCTATCGTTTCAGCTTTGCTTGAAGGGACAGACATTAGATTCAGTAGTGTGTAGTTGTCTTTGTTTGTGGATGAAATAACCCAGAATGAGGCAGAGATGAGAAAGAGATTAAAACCAGTATTCTTTAAAATCACCATCAGAAATTGACAGAATAATTGTACAAACTCACAGACAAGTTCTTTAAGATAAGGTGTTTTCTTTACATCATGAACTCTCTGTAACTAAGGGTTTTATTTTTATCTTACTGATGATCATGATCTTGTGATTTCCTTGGATTCCTATAGGGCTGAATTCTTAAGGGCAATGATACAAACAGAGTAATGAAGGATGGTTAGACAGAGTTAATATCAACAGATGTCATGTTCATTGAAACAGACCCTCTGAAGGAGAACTAGATTCTTAAGAAAGCAATCTTCCTGAAAACAAATTTACTTTAACATGCTGTAGGAAAAGATTTTAGAACACTGAGTCATGTGGAAGATGTTGTAGATATTGAACCTTGGAGTTCAACAGGCTAATGACCCGTGGGGATGACCTGCATTTCACAACTTTAACTGAAAATGCAAAACTGAAGGGTGATGGATTGATTAGATTCCTCAAGAATTTGTTTCGTGAACGACCAATTTTTGTGACTTCAGCTATCAATTCAGTGAGTAGCCCAAAAAAGATGTTGACCTAGACTTTTTTGCAGGATGTATTGAGAGAATAATACCCTCATCTTTGAGGGATGTATTGAAGGAATAATTACAAAGCTCAGAAACGAACAAGAGGAAGTCCTGGAGATCCAGGAACAAGACTGTCTTTTGCCCTCGAGCTTTGAATGGCGGGCCCCTTATGTTTTCTTTAGTTTGTATTAATTTAGAGCTGTTCCTGCAGCTATGCAGAATATGTCACTCCTGCCCAAGCTTCCTGTTCATTACTAATGTCACTCTATCCAGCCTCTGAATCTGATTTCCTTCCTTGAAGGCCTGGTTTCCTTTCTTCTGCTCCGCATTTCATACAGAGTAGTTATTCAGCTGATTTATTTTGACTTCATATAACTAACTGTGACAGAGCTCTTTGCATAGGTTGTCATTAAAGCTATAGCAACCCATTATTGTGCTTTCTCTGGGAGAGATGTGATGCAGCCTTTGTAAACAAATGATGGATTCTCCATATAATGAGGTCTGATGTAATTAAAGAGCTTTATAGCAATGATGTAGCATCAACTAGAATGTATATATTGTACAGAGATTCCTTCCCTCCTTTCCCATAAGACACAGGTTACTGATGTACCTCTTGACTACAGAAGAATTATNAGCAGTGTTGTCCAGTTTTTACCTCTCCATCTTCAGTCTTAATGCTTAGACGGATTCTGCGGTCCTGGTTCTCTCTCTTTGGTCCATAGGTTTTCACCATGGTCAGTCCAATTCACAAGCAGCAGCGGGATGCCTGGAAGAACATCTCTACCCCTTCTCTCGTGGGCCTGGGGGGCCTTCAAATCTCTCAGCCTCCCGACGCAGGTTTTGAGCTGGCACGCTACATCTTACTACTGAACTTTTTTTTCTTCTCTCCCAAGTATGTTATTCTGCAGAGACGCTTTATCTCTACTCTGTAACCTTGAAGGCCCTGGCAGCACGGAGAGAGCCTAGGCAAGAACTGAGCTGTTAACCCCCTCGCTACCAGAGCAGCAGAAAACCCCCTAAACCATAACAACAGGTTACTGATGTACCTCTTGACTACAGAAGAATTATTAAATATTCTGGTAAAAATAGCTTGAGGTGCAAAGAGAAGGACACACACAAGAAGAGAAGCTCCACACAGAAACTATAAAGGTTGTGTTCACTGAGCTCCAGACTGAAAAGTAGATTGAGTGATACTGTTGAAAAAAGTTGGCTCAAGAAGGATGTTTTTATAATGGGAGTGGTCAAAGTAAGATCAAGTGAGGGAATAATCTGAGGGAGAGTGAGAAGTCACGCATGGTAAAAGGGAAGTGATGAGGAAGTCTACGATGAAGATCAGGACAGACCATGCTATAAAAGCAGGTGGAGATTGGAGCACACAGAAAGAGGAAGCACTGCTTTCCCAGCCGTCCAGGTGCACATCAGTCTCCATCTGAGACCTGTTGATCTGGAGTTATCACTGGAGCTGTCAGTGAGAATTTTGCAGTTCTGTGTTCCTTTGCATATTAGGAAGCACATGGCATACTTCTGCTGTTACCATAATGCCAACAGGCAAGTTACAGGCATTTGCTACATCAGATGGTATCTTTGGGCCTCATGTTGTTTGTGCCTTACATTGTTTTAACTCCTTTGAAGTTGCCATTGGCATGTGTTTTAGCCATTTGTTTCTGTTGTGGGCTTTATCTTGCGGCTTGACCTCTTTTCCTGCTCTTTGGGCTGTGCCTTCCCCCATGACAAGGGTGTGGGCAGGCCTGTTAATGTCTTCCATAAACACATTCCTTCAGGGTGGTACTGAGGATGAAGCAAGAGGTTAATAGGAACATCTTCAAACAGCTATGGAGTTTTGTATGGTGGGATGTACTCCGTGCTGTTCTATCCTATCCTGCAGTACTGGCCCTGCATGCCTCACTTAAGTAAATCTCTCTCCAGTCAGTGATGGGTGTGTCTGTCACTCTGGCATTGGGAGGGAGTTAGAGCCAAGCCCTAATGTAAGGATTGCCTGTCTAACTGTAGATCTCAAACTTGGCTCTGTGCTTGCTGCTTTATGCCCTTGTATTGACACAAAGGAAACGACTGTAGCTTTCTTGAGGTCATGACAGGTGTTGTTCTCTTTGGCCTTCCATACTACCGGTCTCTGTGTAGTTCAAAGTACTTACTGTGCTCTATGAAGTTGCATCATGAAGTTTCCTGAATGAACAGAAGTTAGCTTTTCAGGTCACCAAATTCCAACACAAAATGAGAGGTCTTGGAACATACAAAACTAATCTGCATGGAGAAAAATGTCAAGTTAGTAAGTGAAGGTATTGATGGAATTAGTCAGTGAGTTTAGGACTTTGCCAGCTGGAAGATTCAGGCATTCAAATAAACACTCTTTCACTTTTCTGCTAATTCCTCTCTGCTCCCTCTTACTTTTTTTCCCTCCTGACTTCCTCCTCCTGTTGGCTACTAATTGATGTAATACTCAACAGGGTATGTCTTCGAATTGAGAGAGAGAGCAAGAAGAATGGGCTAAACATAGTAACACATCACTCCAAAACCATTTACTGGTTTATTTCTGTAATTTTAGTCCTTTTTCTATCTAAAAATATCCTTTAATATTTAAGAGGATTCCTGCATCACTTACTGAGATGAGGTAGTTTCTATCCCAAGGGTAAAAGTGACCTAGAGTCCCATTATCGTAAGGTCATGGATTTTGATCTTTCATCCTGATATGCTTTTATAAATAAATATCAATTAAACATAACTTGAGCTCTGCGTATCAACAAAACACAGTTGCAGGTAACTTCAGCTGCAAAGTGAGTCTAGTACATAGATCTATGAACACCTGTACAGATAAACATACTATTTTTGTGCATGACAGTGTTAATTTGGTAATATTTCACTTAAACTATGTTGGGAAAACACAGCCTTTTTTAGAAACATGAACTTTAGTAAAAAAACATACACAGTACCCCAAATCCCATGCAAATGAAAAAAACCCCAAACGCCTCTTAGTGTTTATCTTTGAATAATTTATGTGATAACTGCATGTATAAGTGACAAGAAAAATTAAAAATTTTATCATTTGCCTAGCTAACAGGTTTAATACAGATGGTAGTGCTTGGTGACTCAGGGTATAATTTTGTTTGATTTTTGAGAGGGGTCAGTATCACAAGCCTCATATATTTCAGCTCTTTTTCTTGTTAGTGACTTCTCAGTTCACAACAATTTCAAAACCACAGAACCACAGAATACTCTGAGCTGGAAGAGACCCACAAAGATCATGGAGTCCAACTCTTAAACAGCACCACTTCCTCCCTGGCAGGAATTAAACGCCCGGTCTCCTGCATGAGAGGTGGGGACACTCACCACTGTACTAAATCATGTGCTTACTTTTGAAAATTGGACTGTGGATTCCAATTAGAAGAAATCAAAAATAGTATTCAAATTTACAAAAAGGGAGGAGAATATATTGTCATAAGTGAGTTATAAGTAACTCTCTGCCTAGAGGTAAATTTTCACATATGGCTTCTAACTTTTCAGTTATTTGCTAGTGAAGCATCTTGCACTTTCCATAAACATTTCATTTTGTCTTCCATCAAGTACAGTATCCTTGTTTTCTTTGAAGAGGGAAAGAATATCCATCTCCGCGCAGCGTAAGGGGTCCCTTCATGAACAAATTACCATGAGGTAAGTCAGGGCGTGGATTTACAGCATGTTACCTACTCCACCCAAAGGCTCCTCTTTATGGTACATGCAAGGTCTTTGCCACACATCCGTTGAAGTGCAAACCACATTATACTTAATGGGAGTAAGATCATATGGGCATCTCAGAGAAGTTGCTGCTATGTACTGTAATTTCACAATCTGTGTTATCTCTCAGCAACTTGTTTGTGTGGTATACATTTGCCATAGCAAAAGCTTGTACACAAAGAGAAAGGAAGCTTAGAAGGTTATTACTTGCAACCTAGTACTCAGTATCATTTTGGTAAGAGGCAAAGAGTATTTGTATTTTTGCATACTTTACTGTGTTTGTTGTTGTGAAACTCCTTTGTGGGGTGAAATGTCCAACAGGACTATTTTAGGAAGAGAATTTATCCAAATAATATTTCATACTGACTTTGTACTGAAATATTTTTCTACATGAGCTAGAGACATTGATTTATTCAGTTATTGCAAGAAGACAAAGAATTTAGTTACTATTATACTTAATCCATTAATCAGAGAATTGGAGAAACTGCCTATAAAACAGAGGATGACCTTTTTATCTCCTTTTACAAAGTTTTGTAATATACTTTTGAAAGGAAAATAAGAGGACTATGAAAAGTTTGAAGTTATTTTGTATAGGCATAAAACTGCAAAATAGCTAACATATTTAACTTACTTTTCAAAAGGTCCTTTTTTTCTCTTTTTCTCCCTTCCTTCCAACTTTTACTTTATTTTTCTCTTATTCACTCTAACTTGCTGCCACTCATCATTTGAATGGTTTCACTTTGTTTCACTTACCATATGTTTATGACATTTGGCCAATATAACTTTGTTCATCAAACAGGAGAGCAGAAATTATACAATATATTAAAAGAAATCCAATTAAATCCATATCTCTACTTGTTAGTGCTGAAATATCTGTAACATGGCTTAGTTATTAAACTCTGTGATCTGAAGGTATCTAATTACTGAACTGTATTTGTAGATTCAGATTTTCTTTCTCTTATTTTTTTTTCCTTCTCAAAAATACAGAAAAATCTCAACTGAAATATTTTCATATATCTGAATCCAATTTTCTAAAGCATTAGAACTGGGGTTTTCAAGGAACAGGGATTTGAAAATGTTTATGCATATAAAAAAGACTGCCCTTTACTTCTAAAATGCTCAAATTGGTTACAACTCTGCATACAAGCTGATGAAAACTCAAATTTCTTTGTATACTAAATACCTTTGAAAATCTGACATCTTAGAACTTCATTCACTTTTGAAAATTGGACATAGGCTCTGAAAATGTTATTGCATTTCTGAAAATACTACCTTATGCCATTTCCATCAATGTTTATCCTGGTGAGCCAAACTGCAGAGACTGCTGACAGCTCTATCTGGAGAATGTGTACTTTGGCAAGTCCATGTTTTCTTTCAGAAAAGTGTAATATTTGGAAGGATATTTTTAGGGGAACTACGAAGAGAATCCTATTAAGCTTCCAAACACATTGGATAAGTACCTTAAAACTGGCAGAGGACAACAAAATGTGTCTTTTAGTATTTGCAGTTATTTAGATACTTTTATTAATCATGACTTGATGTAAAGAATAACAATGCCATACCTTTTTGTGTATAATATACAGCCCATTTTTTCAGGAACTTGTAGAAATTGAGCTAGCTATCTTGGAACTGATCTCACCAGAAAAGCAGGAGCTGCTATCTGCTTTTATTCTGTGTTGTACTGTTTGCAACTGGAGTATGAGAACCATGTCATTGTACACTGTAATACTGATATTTGTGTGAGTGACCACTGTCGCCCTGCAATAAATGAAAGGTAAGCTGCTCCTAAGTGAAAGGAAGTAGATTAGTGCATTTTTACTTCAGGACTTGAATACAGGATGATCCTTGTGGGTCCCTTCCAACTTGGAATAACCTGTGAACCTGTGAACTTATCAGAACCTATCATACAAATTTCCTGCCTTGCTTATCTTGTGGTAAGATGTTCTGATTCCTATAGGCTCAGGAAATCATTGTAATGGGCAAAACTGTAAATAAAGCTTGTGATATATGATGGAAGCTCCCAGAGATTGCAACTTGATTCCCCTGAAAAGCCCTGAAATAGCTGTAACAGTTGATGGTTTTGCTGCTTGATTCAGCTCGGTTTTGATTTTGTCCTTCAGCAGCAAAACTATCCCGACACAGCCTTGCAGGTATTCAGACATAATGTCTTGAGATTGCACCAGGCTGTGAACAGCTGAGGCAAATCGTGAAGTCTCAACATCATTTTGCCATCACATGAACAATTTGCGATTTCACAGTTTGCCCTGCAGCCTGTTGGGCAGCCAGGTGGAAAGCAGCAGGAGCTGCAGCAAGGACCCAACCCAGACCCTACTGAAATCAGGGAGGACTCCTGCTGGAGGAGAATCTCTCCAGGAAGCAGCAGTCACCACCAGATGAGTCCAAAATCTGAGTTCCTATATCCTGTATTTTTTTTGTTCTGCATTTGTCCAAGTTGTTCCTGGTTTAGTAGCTGTTGCAGTGTCTTTTCACTTAACAGCTCTTGAGCAACTGTTACTTTTATTGTTTCTTTTCATGCCACAGCATATTATTAAGCAACTTTAAAAATACATAGATAGATTTATAATATATACGTTCTTCAATGACTGGCTTGTACATTGATTGAAGGGAAGAAGGGACACGTGCCTATGGCAGGTTTCAGTCTTATGGAGTGAGGAAAACAAAGTTACTTGATTTTCTTATTGTTTACTTTCTCTAGCAGGCATGTCTCTCATCTTCTGATACTTTGGAATTTTTCCTAGAAAATTCACATTTCTGGTATCCCCCCATGATAGCCTTGTCCATGGAAAAATGGTTTGTCCCAAATGCCACTCCATTGGAGTGTTTGCTTGCTGGGCTGCTCGGGCACACTCTTGGCAGGTAGAGAAGGTGACAGAGGAAGGTGCCCATCAAGACAAGGTGGTGCCGACATATACATGCAGGATCTAAAAAGGGTTATGCTGTTTATGGAGCAATGGAGATGCCCAGAGTACAGGTAATGAATTCTCCTTCCAGCAGGACAGTGGGAAGCAGAGCAGCTGTGCTGCTGATCTGCCATCATGTCTCTACAAAATATCCTAGGTCAACCAGTTTCCAGTTTTCCCATGTCTGGTGTCAATGCAGTTATAATCTCTGCTTCCAAACAGGTTTAAAGGCATATTTAGCTTTTGAAGATTTTCACAGATTGCTGCCAAAAAAAAAAAAAAAGCATTCGGGAAATAATTGAGCTGAATCATTTGGGGCATGCATCATCTACTGTGTATTGCATGGCAGTAACGAAGGCAATTCCCTTTTTGTTTAGTACCATAGTTATAACTCACATTACATGTTTGGTGATGCACACCACATCTTCTGTGTCCACTGAGTTAAACCATTATAGGTGCAATTGTCATCACTAGAACTTTTCTCCCCACCTCAGGCATATTAGCTATGCAATGATGCTGCAAAGATTGTTACCCAAAACGAGTTTACTAGTTACCCTGAATAAGCAAGCTCAGTGCACCTCTGAGACACTTTCTCTTCTGTAGCTTCCTCTTCTGATATCATTACTATTGATCCCATTTCTTTCTTGTTCTAGAGCTCATTCTCTTTGCTGTTGTCAACATTGCTTAACTGAAATCTTGTGAGGCAGAGCAGCAAATCCTATGTCCTTTTCCTGTCTGTCTTTCAGAATTTGTCAAACAACATTTGACAATGTTGTTTAAACATCGTCATATATGTCTGCCCTTGGATGATGATCTCCATATTCAACTGAACATGTGCTCATTATGATAATTAATTTATTTTATAAGTGTGATTTTCATCATGATTATGAAGTGACGAATGCACCCAGCTTCCCAAACAAACAGTGTTGTTTCTTTAAAATTGTGGAGGCCTGAAGTTCCCTTGGCTACAGTTTAAAGACATTAAAGGCAATATTCGAATTGTTTATTTTCTGCTAAATTAAATATCTGCATCTGAAAAATCCCATTTTGCTCATTTGCTTACTTGTTGCTAAACAGTGCAAAGTCCAGGTTAGAATTTAATATTTCAGTCTCTCAGAGCTGAGTTAATGGAGCTGAGTCTTCTGAATACAATTGCAAATAGTTGCAATGGTGCTTGATGCAGTTTGTGTAATGGACCAGTAGTACAACTGCATGTGTGGCTGTAATATTTCCCACTAAGGCTATTTCACACGAGTGAAAATAATACTTTGGAAAAAATCTCACATCAATTTTCCAGACGGTGTGAATAAATTCTCAGCTGCAACTTTCCAAAAGGGAGGAAGATACTTCTTTTGAGTATGAAGTATGCCTTGTTAAGAAGTATGTTCATTTAAGTCCAAAGTATGTCCTATTGAGAAGTCATATCTCAGATATAATCTGCACTCCCCAGAGTGTTTTGCTCAAGGACACACACTCAAGTTTTTGCTCAGCTGTATTTTTTCATTTCACTTTCCAGTCAGTTCATTGCCCTGAGACTGGAGAGCAAGGGGTATTACATATTTTCACAAACATTGCTTTCAGGAAGAAGTAGATGTTTTCCCCTTCATTTATTTACCCATACCTGTAATTCACACATTCCCTCCTTGTACATCAGTTTGTTGCTGAAAAATTTGAAATTCACTTTTGTGATCTTTTTAGTTGCAATTTTAGAGTTTTAATGATCACATAGGTCTATGCACCAGGATACACTTTAAAATCAGCTATTAACTCTCTGTTTTCTAATTATCAGTAATTCATCTCCTGGTGCAATATTGCCTAGTGCTTTGAATTAGTAATCAGAAAGGACATGAACCTTACTACTCTCTACAACTGCTGTGGCTTGTAAATTCTTCTGAAGTTGTACATAAAATCAATTACATTTTTTCTTCTTATTGTAACATCTGCATCACCCTGGGCTGGTTGTCATGTAAGAAATCATGAGCTAGTCTTGCCAGATTTTCTTACTTCCCATACTATGTCTTATGGCGACTCTAATTCTTTTCCCCTGGTTTCTGTTTTTTAAGCTGGCAGAGTAAGCTGCACTCTGCACGGTCTTTAAAAAAAAGTTATTGATGTTTCTTCAGTTTGAAATGCTTTGAGATTTACTGATGAAAACTGTACTAGTGTATTGTGTCTCAGTAAACACTTTTTTTTTTTCAGTAGCATGTTTTTAATGTAATTAAAAGGCACTAAACTTGCGAAGAGGAATTGCCAATAGTTTGATTATCAGTACAGGACACAAAACTCTTTAGTTTTGTTTATTTTGAGAAAGCCATTCAGAAGGAAAATTAAGCCTCGGGAGAGAAAGTAAGAAAAAGGAATCAAGATATTTTTGGAATAGTTGTCTATGTATGGTTTAAGAGTTTAATTTTGAGACTTTTCTCTTTGGGGTCAACTGTCATGCCAGAGACCAGGATTTGATTCCCGCCGGGTAGGCAGTGGTGTGGTTTAAGAGTTGGACTCGATGATCCTTGTGGGTCCCTTCCAACTCACAATAATCTGTGAATCTGTGAACTGTGAATCTCACTTTGAATATAGGGGGATTTTCTCTGTAGTGCTTTGGTGGTAAGTGACTGAAAGTAAAAAGCCATCAACTTTGGTTTCTGCTATCAAGGTATTAGTGTTTCAGGACAAAGAGATTGTTGAGCTTCCCCTATCCCCGCCACCACGGAGGCCATGGGGGCTGGTGGCAGGGCCACTCCCCACCCAGTGCTCCATTCCCTGATGTCCTGGAGAGGATTCAGAACCCTTTCCCCTCAGAGAGACCCAGTTCCATCTGGCTGGGGACTGGCAGTGCCGTCTGCATGGGGCCGCACAGCTGGTGGACTACGCCAGTGCCACAGTTGGCAAGATGGAGGCGGGGACAGTGGGAGCTGAGAGCTGAAGCACCTGCGCTCCCCAGGAGCACATCCACCTGCCCATGGCGGCGGCCCAAGATGGTGGTGAGAGTGCTGTGGCCGTGTTCCAGTCTGCCTGCAGTGACGGGCTATGGCCACGGGGCTTATCCATACCCAGGTGCTAAAACTAAAAAAAGTGGTGTGTTTTTCCCTTGCAGTCTGGAAGGAGCACAGCCCTGGGGCAACCTTAGCATGCAACGAAACTCTGTCAGCCCACTGGGATTGAGAACTGACACAGGCGAGGTAGCGCACCCTTTGTTCCCCGCTGTTTCCCGAGCAGCAGGGCTGTACCAGCACTCCGGGGAAAGGGCTGTGATAGGTGGCTTGTGAGGCAAGGGAAGGGGCAGTTGGCTTCCCTCCCTGAGCCCTGAGCACCCTGAGCGCCGAGCACAGCAAGCCCTACACCCCTCAGGTTCAAACAGTTTGCCCATTTTGCCAATTCCCCCACTGTCTGCCGTTTTGGGGCAGGAAAATCTGCAAATCTGCCCAATAAAATGTCTGTGAGCTCCCTGCATTCTGCCTAGAGGTCCACCAGGGCCCCACAGTGGGTCCTCAGCCCGCTACCGCTGCACGGAGGTTTGGCAGAGCCCCGCTGTTGGTCAGCAGCCTGGTGCTGCTGCTGCCACTGCGGCAGCAGAAGCCCAGGACTTGTTCCGGGGGCAGCGTGGCCGCAGGGAGTGGCCCCTGCGGATTCCCCAGGACTCCCCTGCCAGGAAGCGGCATAAGGCATTGCCTCCACCTTCCAGAGGAGCTACAGGGCACATGGCACTGCCGGGACCACCTTCTAGAGTTCATTAGTGGAGGGGGCATGGCTATGGGCAGGACCTAATAGAATATTCATGGTTTCTCTGAGTTCAGAGATTTCATGAGTCACGCACTCTTCTCAGACCCTGTCCCACGTGAGCAGGATTCTGTGGTGGGAGGGTTGGGGAATGGCACCAGTGCTGGGCACAGTGGTGGCATGGGTGTTCTGACACTCCACAGCAAAAGCATGGCAAGCACTGTTTCCATGTGCCGCCACACCCCCCCATGTTAAAACTGGAGGTGCAATAACTGTAACTGTAGTCAACGCTTGGGTTCACACTACCCACTCCCGAGCAGTTAGTTCATCGCAACAGCTTACAAGCTGTGACTGAATGGTGAGCGCGTCCCAGCCTGTGTGGTGGTCCTCAGCTTGCACCGCTAGCGCAGCCCATCCTGGTCCCCAGGTCCTGGTGCCACCCCTGCCTAAGGACTGTTCCCAGCAGCGGTGTGGGTTGGCACCGAGTCCTAGAGCTGCTCCCAACATTACCACTACCCAGGAACCATTCTCAGTGGTGGCGCAAGCTGGCTCTAGGACCCAGCACTAATCCTGGCACTGCCGTCCCCTGGGGATGGTTCCCAGCTGCAGTCAGAAGAGATTCCCTTCACTTTCCTGACTTGTCCAAGGGCATGGGGAGGTGCTGGGAATGCCCTCCAGTGCTCCGGGGCTGAGGGGGGCAGGGCGATGGGCTTGGCTTATTTGTATATTCATGATACACCTATCCTCATGTAACAGGGTATTCACGGCAAGTAGGGAGAATCTAACTCCCGCAGATTTCAAGTTATTACTGTATTTGGGGGCTATTTCCCCATAATTTCTTTTCAAGGGAGCTTAAAAGAGGCAAATACATTCTATTAGATTCAAACACTGCAGGCTTGCAAGAATCTAGCCCAAACAAATGTTGCCAGGGTGAGGCTCTCAGGTAGAATAATGCTTCAGATTGTTTTGGGAACAGAATTGTGAACATGCCAGCCAGCTCCAATCTATCCCCATCTTCGATAGTTTGGTGAAATCTTCAACCTGTTTGTTGTGTAGTGCAATAGATTTACTGGTAAGAAATCCTGTGACTAAAGAAATTCTGAAAAGTCTCATAACTAAACAGAGATGCCTTGGAATACTTACTGTCTCTATAGGTCATTTCTGACAGTGCTCTACTTACTAAGCAATAATTTTTGAGAAATTCCTCAAGATCTTAACTATTCATTAAAGCTCATATTTGTAAGGAAACAGATGCCTTAAATCAGATGGATCCCACCTTACAGTTTATATAGATTGCATACTCTCCCCTATTATATTTTCAGGAGAAAGTATTGCTAGGTTGAGAAAAGAACAACTTAATACAAATTTGTTTTCCAGTTCCTGTTGCCTCCCTTTTTAATTATAGTTATGAGGAAGTTCTTCAGTTTCAATGGGACAACAAATTAAGAAATTCCTCCATCTCTTTGAAGGTATATACACACCTGGTATCTGTGGTTTAGCACAGGCTAAGGAGAGAATCCAAGGCCTTGTGTCATAGAAATTCCTGCTCGTGCCATCAGTGGTTACTATATATAGCAAAGAGAGGAATCTTGCATAAACAAACCTCTTTCAAACTCTTTGCTCAAAGCAGATGTATTTACATTAATTTTTGCCAGCTGGGGCTTAAGTACCTATGAACAATTCAGTGCTAGCTGTGTAAGAGCTGTGGGAACTTTTCTAAAAGTCCCCAGTGTAGGTGTAGAAATTTTCTGTTCACTATCTGTACTGTATCTTCAATATATTCAGCATTACTCTGGAATATCCCAACCTTCAAAACTGAACAAAATTACTGAATTATTTGTACATCAGTATTCTCCTTATAGTTATAAACCATTGTCTATGGTTGTTGAACATTTTTCATCAAATATAGACATTATAGAGCTGGATCTTGACCTGTTACCCTTCCCTTTACCTTACTTCTTCTCATGGCTTGACACTGGAAAGACATGAAATTAGAATTTGGACTTTCTTTAATATTAATTTACAGAGATTCACTCTATTCATAGAAATTGATCCTGAATTTATTTTCTCTGCTTTCTTTCCAATCATAAGGCAGGTTTTTCCATGTTCAGCAGCAGGCTTTCTCCTGCAAGTGTCCTGAGGTGTGGTCTAGGTGTGTTCAAATCTATCTTAGTCATTCATCCATCACCTTGTCATTAGCATGGCGTCTGTATTTAATTGGGCTTCCTTCCTTCATCAGAAATCAGTTTTTATATACCATGAAAACTGCAGACCATTATTAAAAGTTAGCTCTAAGTGAGGTTCTTGGCTCTTATTTATACAAGAAGCAGTGAAAATACTATCTCAAATACTCTTTCAGATGAATGGTATGTATGAAGAATGTACTATGGTATGTCTGGTATCCTGCCTCAAAACCTTCTATTTCTCAAGTTTCACCTCATAAACAGCTTGTTTAAGATGGCTTTTTTGCAATCTGTTGAGTTGCTTGATAGGCCATAATTATCAACGACTTTCACTGGTTACATCTTTGCCTCACAGAAAATGTTGCTTAGCTATTGTTGTGGTTAGTAGTTCAATTGCCCTTAGAAACAGCATTGAGATCAGCACTCTATTTTGTGTACAGTAAGGGCTGGTCCCTTCCTGAAAATAGTTACATTTTGATTAGAAAATCAGAGAAAATATTACTACAGGTTTAGAAAGTGAGATGTTGTGCTTGAAGATCTGAGGGTACTGGTGGACATCAAGCTACTGTGAGCAAGCAGTCAAGTTCTGTGATTCTGTGATTCTGTGTGATTCTTGCAGGAATTGCAGGCAATGACACCAAGCTGAGTGGTGAAAATCACCATGCCTGAAGGACAGATACCACCCAGAGGGACCTGGATAAGCTTGAGAAATGGGCCCATGTAAACCACATGAGGTCCAACAAGGCCAACTGCAAGTGCTGAACATGGATCAGGGCAGCTCCTGGTATCAGTACAGTTTGGGGGATAAACAGATCAAGAGCAGCCCTGCCAAGAAGGACTTGGGGATGCTGGTGGATGAGAGTCTGGACATGAGCTGACAAAGTGCACCTGCAGCCCAGAAAGCCAATTGCAATCCAAGATCCATAAAAATCAGCATGGCCAGCAGGGGCAGGGAGATGATTCTGCACCTCTACTCTGCTCTTGTGAGATCTCGCCTGGAGTGCTGCGTCCAGCTCTGGGGTTATCCAACACATTAGAAGATGAACCTGTCCAGAATAGGGCCACAAAGATGATCAGGGGGCTGGGATCTCTCTTCTATGAAGACAGGCCGGAATAGTTGAGGCTATTCAGTCTGCAGAAGAGAAGGCTTCAGGATGACCTTATTGTGGCCTTCTAATATCTAAAAAGGTCCTACAGGAGAACTGGAGAAGGACTTTTTACAAGGGTATGTAGTGATATGACAAGGCTTTAAATAGAAAGAGTAGATTTAGATTAAATTTAAGGCAGAAATTTTTCACTGTGAGAGCAGTCAGACACTGAAACAAGTTGCCCTGAGAAATTGTGGATGCCCCATCCCTGGAAGTTTTCAAGGACAAGATGCATGGGGCCTTGAGCAAATTGGTCTAGTGGAAGTGTCCCTATCCATGGCAGGAGTGTTGGAATTTGATGATCTCCAAGGTCTCTTCCAACCCAAACCATTTCATTTTTCTATGATTCTGTAATTCCATGTACTTGACCTACAATAAGAAGATCATTGCCAGCAGATCAAGGCAAGCAATCCCTCCTCTACTCATCCTTGATATACACATCTGGAGTGCTGCATCCAGTGCTGGGCACCACAACACAAGAAGGTCATGAACATATCGGAGTGACTCCAGTAAAATGTCACAATGGTAATGGAAGAATTGCAGCATCCAAAACATCAGAAGTCTATGAGAGAGCTGGAAATGTTTAGCACAAAGAAAAAAAAAAGTCTAAATCATAACAATGTAAAAATACATGATTTTTGATGAGTAGAAAAAGAGATAACTTATGCTCAGTGGCATCCAGTGACAGGAAAAGGGGCAAGGAGCACAAATTTAAATACAAGAAGTTTCATTTAAATGTAAAGAAAACCCATTTTAGTGTCAGTGTTATCAAACATGGACACAGATTGCCCAAGGAGATTTTGTAGTCCCCATTGTGGAAGGAAGGCAAAAGTGAGCTGATCACCCTCCTGAGCAATTCACTGCAAATAATCATGATTTGAGCAATCAGTTGAACTATGTGGTCTTCAGAGTTCCCTTCTTCAATGCTTCTGTAGTTCTGCACCCAGGAGTACATCTGAGCACAGCCTACCATGCTGTCTGCTCTGAGCCAGCTGAACTTGGCACAGAATCAGAGGGGTCTTCTCCCCACATACCAGATCACAAGATAGTAAGTTGATCTAAAGACCTGCTCTATTTAACACACATGTTCCTAAGCTTCCACCCCCTGTCCCCAGGCAATAATTGTTCCTGGGATCACCTGTGTTCAATGGCATTCCAGCCACATTCTTCTCCCTGGGCACAGGGCCATGCAAGCGGCCCAGGAGCTGATATCACAGCACTTGCTGCCAATGGATTCCCCATCTGGGAGTGGATTGTCAGGTACTTATACTGCAGCATCTGCTAGTATAAAAAACCAGTGCTTTAAGCCGTGCACCTATTAGAATCATCACTGGCTTCACCTGGAGACAATCAATCCCAGCACTGGATATGCAGGAGACAAAGTAGGCTAGGTCACAAGAATTCAGATTGTCTTGGTGCATCAAACTTTGTCCTTCTGCTGTAGTGGCAGCAATGCTGCAGTCACTGGAAACTATGTTGAAGATACTTCTCCGCAGTTACTTCTTCTGATGACTCCCTTGTTCATAAAGTAGTAGATTTGGGCAACTGGGATGAGTATGAATATTTGATATTAAGAAACAGTAGGTTTAGTTTGAGGAAAATGCCTTTGAATCTAACCAGTGTGATCAGATAGTCATGAATAATAAAAAGTCACATGTGAAACATATTCAGTAAAGTGTCCAGTAAAACTAGTTTCGACATCACACTAATCTCTAAAATTATAATGTATGAGTCACAGCCCTTAGATGATCTTAACCTTTACTAGAGGATACCCTGCTTTGTATTCACCAGCATAAACAACTGAGCAAGGACCCGTGCAGACGTGTTGAATACAACAGGACCCTTTTGACTTTACTGTAAGTAATAGGGGTTTTTCTGTGTAATAACAGGACAACAGTTTTTGAAAAATCAATTGAGAAATCATGTTCATATCTGAGTTTCAGTTTAAAGCTTCTGGTATTGCTTTATTATGATTTTGGTCTTTTTAAGTAAAAGAGAATTTCTCTTTGAGGTAGGCATGGTTGTATGGCATAACTCTCCTAAGGAAAACTACATTCCTGAGTGTTTTAAATGTATCAAATTGATGATACTAATAACCAATGTAGGGCATAAATTAAATGGAAGTGGATACTTAAGGATTGCTCTCTAAAGCATCTAGAGAGTTTGAAAAATAACAGAAATGTGACTAAAAGAATTAAAGTAAGAGTGGTGGTGGGAAAAGTCACAAAGAAATCAAGAAGCTTAAAATTAGATGGGTTCTAGGTATGAAGTGCACTGTTTGAAAGTTGGTTGTCATGAGGTTCAGGCCCTTCCTTGTGACAGCAGTATTTCTATGACCAGGATATTCAGAGTGTGTATTAAGGAATATTTAGAGCATATATTATTAAAACAGGTCAGCATTCTGAATTCACTGGGTTTTGGAGAAGCAAGATGCTGGAAAGTGGAGAACTCTAATGTGGGGTCATGGTAGCAGCTCATAAGGATTCACTGATTTTACCAGACAATCTGCATTTCTCAATGCAAGTCAAAAATGTAGGGGTTTTTTTCCCCCTAGAGGGCACTTTGTTTTATAAAAGATTATGTAGGTAAAGTAGACACATACCACAAGAGGATGTTCTGGATTTCCAGATATTTCACATCTTTGCTTCTTTCTGTCTGTTCCCAAAAATTATTGAACCAATTGTGATGCAGTACTAATTTATAGAGGTAAAAGTATTGCCACATATGTGAGGCTTTTCTGTTCTTCTGTATTTTTTAGTATTCTTGTTCCTTCAGAATTCACTCATTAGCCTTCACTTTTAGGCATTGCAGTCTTCTCTGCCAAGTCACCCTTTTCTACCCTGCTGAAGAGAAAGACTCTGGTACTTCTAGGGTTCCCACTACTTTATTTTACTTTTTAAAATTATTATTATTTTTTAGGTGATTTGATTCAGTCACTGGGCTGGACATGCCTTTGCATGCAACAGGCACACATTTCCATTTACTGTTCTAAGTACATACTCATTTTCCCTTTATTAATAAGCAGCACTCTATTTCCAGGGTCTTGATAACATCCTAATTGCTATTTCTGTCTTGTTATTTATGTGGATGTTGGCTTTTTTAAATGGTGTTCAATTGTTTAAGCTTTATGAAGTCATTGTAAATGTTCATCACCTTCTCATTAACAAGTGCATTTACTTTCTCTTTGGTGCCTGCATATATGTTTATACGTAGCCTATTCAAAAATGTATGATATCTTAACTTTCGCTTTTCTTCTGCTTTGATTTTTTATCAGTTAAATTTTCAAATTTAACTGATTACCCTTGAATGACTCCCTTATTTTCTGCTCTATAGACCTGTACTTTTGACTTGCACCTTTATATCACTTATAGCCACATTGAAAACAGAACATTTGAAAAAAACAGTTTCAAAGGAATTGTAGCCTAACTTTAATGAGGGCGTCTTTGGTATTACCTCACCCCTCTTTGACTTCAATTTTTATTATTTCATAATTTCTTCAGTAAGTTGAGTAATTCTCGAGAGTCTCCTTCCTTGAAATAGAAAGCTGGTATCCCTCAATTTGAATGTTTTGGAGTCAGCGGTATCAAGCTAACTGTGTATAGTAATGGGATTGATGTACATATTGCTAAACACAAGGTGGAAAGATTTGTAAGCTAAATCTAATTTTTCTTCTATTACAGAGTCACAGAAACATGAAGATGTTGTTTTTCCTGTATATTTTACTTGTTGGAATTTGTTCCAACATTTATTGCTATGAGCCTAATCTCCAAGGGGTAAGAAACCAAAATCAAAGAGGTCAAGAAAACCGAAACATGCCATGGCAGAGTGTAAGGAAAAGTGTTTGTCAATTTGCATGTTGTTTCTACAAAGAGATTTCTTCTCTTGAAAAAAATCGGAATGTTTTCTTCTCTCCTTTGAGCATCTCTACTGCCTTTGCAATGCTGACTCTGGGTTCCAGATCAGACACCCTGACACAGATTCTTAGGGTCCTTGGCTTTAACCCACGTGAGATTTCCGAAAATGAAATACATGAAGGTTATCGTCAACTCATACAAATGATAAACACAAAAAATGGGGGGTTACAGCTGAATATGGGAAATGTTCTGTTTGTGCTTGACCGACTGAAGCCACAAGAAAAATTTTTAAATGATCTCAGATACTTTTATGAAGGAGAAGCATATCCTATGAACTTCAAGAAGTCTGATCAAGCCCAGCAAAAGATCAATGAATATGTAGCAGAAAGAACGCATGGAAAAATCAAGGACCTCGTAAATAACCTTGATCCACTTACTGAAATTCTCCTTATTAGCTATATTTATTTTAACGGTAAGACATACATATATTCTTCTCCTTTAAAATTTATTTCCTCCTTGGACTTCATCACATTTTTTTGAAATATGGTTTTGCAGATCAGCTCATCTCGTGTTCTCCCTTCGGTGCTCACTTACACTTAATTGCAAACAAAGCTATCAGAAATTATGTTCTGCTTGACACTGATGAAAATTACTAGCAAAATGTATGGCAAATTTTCACATACATTTTATTACATAGACTTCCTTCCTTCTGAAGACGTAGTGGAATATATGTTGAGAAAGGCATCTCTAGTTGGTAGAGCATGTAATCCTATACAATCCAATGGGATTCCAGCACTTTCTTAAATGCTTTGCTGTCTAGGAATTAATTTGAAATCAAATTCTGTGGATTTCAATCCAGCTGGTTTTTTGTTCAGGAAGTTAGGAGTTTAATTCAAAAAAATGCTGTTACAGTAAAATTAAGCATCTTACCAAATAGAAAATATGTTTACTTCATGGTTTTGTTCGTACTATGTATGTTCGTGTATCCAAAACTAAACATGCAACAATAGCTTTGGTTTCACACTCATGTTCTCCTTATTTTTTTACCAACTATGCCTTCGCCGCTAGTATGTCTGTAATCCTGATGTGTCTAGAGGCATAGGTTTCAATGGTTTTTTTTTGATTTGCAGATTCTTATATTTTCCAGTGAAGAGATGGACCCACCAGTATCAAATACAAGCCTATTGACAATAAGCTTGTTTTTCTTAATTAACATGTGCAGTCTGCTTAGATACAGACAACAGATCTTCCCAGAGCTTTTAAGACTGCTGATCTAATGAGAAGAAGAGGATCAAGGCTGTAAGGCTCAATCAGTGGTCTAATAACAGATATTGCATTTTCTTTTAAACCTTCTCTCTTACTCGTATGCTGAAAACAAAGCAATTGTACTCAGAAAAAAATATCCTATAATCTATCTGATAAAAATATCACCAAACTTCCTAACAGAAATGGGGATGACATAGTAGAAATGCATTTTTTGAACAGAAAAGCTTCTTTAAAACTGTTAACCTGGATGCTTAAAGTCTCTAATATGAGGGTTCACGCGAAAGTAATTAAGTACTTTATTTTTTAGCTTTTTTTTTTCATCTGTATCTATGCTCCTTAAATTAATCTCTGAAGATTTTGCCACAGCTAAATTAGAGATTTAATTAGATTAAATTAGAGATGATTAAATTAGAGATGACTGATGTTTCTTGATTCTCTTGAAAACATACTTGTCTCAAATAGTATTTTCACTTAGGCTGTTATTGAGTATCAGGCACATTTTTCGAAATGGGAAAAAAATCTGTTGATGTTACTTTTACTGAAAGGTGTTTGAAGAAGGAGTAATAAATTTAGTAGCACAATTGGAACAAAAGCCTGAGAAACATTACAGTAAAGATAACTTTTTATTACAGTTAACTTTTATATGTTCTAAAAGTAAGGCTTTTTTATATATAATTCATTGCTACTTTTACTACTGAAATTATTTGCTAGCTCCTCCAAGGATGATGGTGTTTTAGTTTTTGCTCTTCCATTTTAAAGAAAATAGATTAAGGAATAACATTAATAGCAACAATATAATAACAATTTTTATCTTGAAATCAGGAATAGGCTAAGAATCTAGAGGCTGAGATTAATCTGGAGGGGACCTAAAGCTTAGTTACTTCTATAGCCAGTCCATAACTCTAGGCCCTTATCCACTGTCTCTGCATAGCAACTTTCCTTGCACAGTACTGATGACACTCCTTCCTCTTCTTTTGGTGTTGTAGAATAGTACAGAAGTCCATCTCTAAGGACAAAGTCTTCCAATATTTTCCAGTCTATGAGCCTGTGGGCATGCTATTCCACTATTACATCAGTGCCTCATCATGCCCTAGTCAAGATGATCACCACAAATAATAAATCAAAGTTCATTTTTCAACTTGAGCACTATAAACCATTTGAGAAAGGTGCCATCCCTAGAAGGTAGCCCCCTAAGATAGAGATGAGCATAGGAATAAAAGTTCCTTTCAGACATGAGGAAGTATTAGTGAATATCATCTCTGTCTTTTCTGTGTGTTAAATAAGAGTCATGGTTTGTGTCGGAGGTACCTTAATAGATGTCTAGTCCCAACCCCCCTGTCATGGTTGTAGACCACACCAGGATGCTCAAAGACTCATCCAGCCTGGCCTTGAGCACTTACAGGGATCCACAACTTCTCTGGGCAAACTGTTCCTATGTCTCACCAGCCTCACAGTGAAGAATTTCTTCCTTACATCTAGTCTAAACCTAAATCAACCCCCCTTCAGTTCAAAGTAATTCTTCTTTGTCCTATCAATATCTGCCCATGTAAAAAGTATTTTCCTATCTTCACGCTCTCTTTAGGTACTGGAAGGAGCTTTAAGGTCTCCCTGTAGCCTTTTCTTCCCTAGGCTAAACAGTTGCAACTCTCACAGCCTGTTTTCATAGGAGAGGTGCTCCAGCCCTCTGATCATCTTCATGACCCTCCTCTGGACTTGCATTAACAGGTCAACATCCTCCTTATGTTGGAGACTCCAGGGTGGAATGCAGTACTCCAGCAGGGGTCTCACCAGGGTGAAGTAGAGGGGAGGATCCTGTCTCAGCCTGCTGCCCATACTCATTTTGATGCAGCCCAGGGCACAGTCAACTTTCTGGGCTGTGAGTGCATATTGCCTGGTCATGTTGAGTTTCTCATCAATCAACACCCCCAAGTCTTTCTCCTCAGTCCTGCTTTCAACTTAATCCATTCTATGCCCAGTCTACATTTGTGCTTGGGGTGGCCTTCTCCATGCTCTGGGTAACCAGGTTTTCTGTTTCCTTCTTGAGGGGGCTCACATTTTCCCTAGTCTTCCTTTTGTCATCATCAAAACTATAGAAGCTTTTCTTGTTGCCCTCAATGTCCCCGGCTGGATTTAATTTTATCATACCTTTAATTTTCTTAACCTAATTCTTGGATGCTCAGAAAATATCTTTGTATATCTCACAGGTTACCTGTCCTTGCTTCTACCCTCTGTAAGCTGCCTCTTTTTGTTTGTCTTGATCCAGTAGCTCCTTGTTCATCTACACAGTCCTCCTCGCCTGATTTCCTCTTTATTAGGATGGACGGCTTCTGTGTTTGGTGGAGGTGATCCTTGAATATTAATAGAGTCATAGAATCATTACTATTGGAAAAGGCCTCCAAAATCAAGTCCAACCTTTGACTAAGCACTGCCATGTCAACTAAACCATTCATTAAGTGCCATGTGCAATCATTTCTTGAACACCTCCAGGACTGGTGTCTCCACCATATCTCGGGGCAGAACATTCAAATGCTTGACAACCCTTTCAGTGAAGAAATTCTTCCTGACGTCCAACTTGAACCTCTCCTCACACAACTTGAGGCCATTTTGTTTTGTCTTGTTGTTAGTTGCCCAGAAGAAGAGACTGACCTCCACTTCACTACTACCTCCTTCCATGAAATTGCAGAGAGCAGTAAGGTCCACCCCCTCAGCCTCCTCCAGGATAAACAACCCCAGCTTCCTCAGCTGTTCCTCATAGGACCAGTTCTCTAGTCTGTTCACCAGCACTGTTGCCCTTCTCTGGACAAGCTCCAGCACCTCATAGTCTTTCTTGCAGTTAAGGCCCCAGAACTGAACACAGGATTCAAGGCATGGCCTCACCAGTGCCAAGTACAGGGGGATCACTGCCCTGGTCCTGCTGGCCACATTATTTCTGACAGAGGCCAGGATGCCATTAGTTTTCTTGGCCACCTGGGCACACTGCTGGCTCACGTTCACCTTCTGCTGATCAGCATCCTCAGATCATTTTCCATGGGGTCATTTTGCAGCCACTCTTCCCCCAGCCTGTGGTGTTGCATGGAGTTGTTCTGACCAAGGAGCTTTCTTGGGATTCTCTTCCCTCCATGGCATTATCCCGTGGTACTCTACCAAGCAGATCACTGAACAGACCAAAGTCTGCTCTCCTGAAAACCAGAGTTGCAGTCCTAACATCCTACTCAGCTTTCAATCATTAAAAGTTCTTTCTAAAATCAATGGGTCTTTTCTCGTATCTTTTCCCTTACCCCTAGATAAGGGTTGTTTGAGTGCTTCAGGACTTGTATCATTCATTTTTCTGTGATTGATTCTACATTTTTTTCCTTGAAGCATAATGAAGTAGAAGTCCCACCTGTTAGATATCTGATGACAGAAGTCTCACTGTAAATGAAGAAACATAAAAGTAGCAACTTTTCACTCTTCAGAGTATTGGACGTTGTCAATTTATACTTTCAGAGCACAAGACATGCACTAAATATGTAATTTCATTTTTTCCGAATATTGGAAAATGCCAGGCTATGTCAGAGACAAACAGCAGATGATAATTATTTGACTTGTAGCAAACTGCATAATAATCAATACTCAAATAGAAATCAGAAGTCAATAGGGATTGCATCTTGTTTCATGTTTTTCTTGATGACACTACTTAACATTGCAGCTCTAGTTTTGGACACTAAATTCAATAAAATATTAGTTTTGTTCTAGGGGGCAAAATTTACTACAGAGCAACACCACTTCTTAAAAACTAAAATAAAATCAACAAAGAAGCCTTGCCAAAGGCTTCCCCTCTTTAAAAATCTGCTCAGTCTCTGAAATGAATGATATGGATAGATGGAATTTGGCTTAGAAATTCCTCTCCACTGAGAATAAGCATCTTTCAGAGTTCCATTGTAGGCAGTTTGTTTCACCATGAGTGAGGAGCCCTTGAAAATTTAATATTGTGAGGATGACAGTGCAAAAGGTTGCTATTGTTGTTAGGTTGTTGATGTTTTTTTCAACCCCGCAGTATGGTAGAATTTAGCACCTCACAACTCTATACATCATCAGCTAATGTAAGATATAAACACCCTCTCTCTCAAAGTAACCCAAATCCCTTAATTTCTCCAGAGAATTTGTCCCTCATGTCACCCTTTACAAGCCTATTTTGGCCTGGGAATACGAAAAGGGGAAAATTTTATTCTAAACTCAGAGAAGGGCTGCATCATATGATTGTTTTACAGACTCCTTAAAACTGTTGTCATGGAGGAGAAGTGCAAGGTAGTACACTTGATATCTCATGTAAATGAAGGATATTGCAGTCTGCTGTAAAATCAGAGGGAGGTTTTTTTTATATCACATTCTACCTACTGTGTGTTGCTATTAAATTATTCTGAGTACTCCGTAAGATCAAATGATCATTGCAAACTGGTTTGTCTTTGAAGCCGATCCAACTGTACTGGTTTCTGTCATCTAAGAATGTGTCCTGTGTTGATATGTCCTATGGTTTCATGTCCTCAAAATAGCCTCTAACTCTGCCTCTTATATTTCAAGCTGAATGGGAGAAACCTTTTGATCCAAAATACACTAAAATGGGCAAATTCTTTGTGGATGGAAATAAGGCTGTTGAAGTCCCGATGATGTTTGGAATGGGCCTGTTCAAGTATGGCTATGATGAGCAGCTGTCTTCCACTGTGGTGCAAATGGATTACAAAGGAGGTGCTTCAGCATTTTTTATTCTGCCTGATCGAGGAAGAATGTGGAAGCTGGAGAAAAGGTTGTCTTGTGAACGTATGTCAAGGTGGAGGACGTTAGTCACAAAAAGGTAAAATTCTAAAGTTCTTGGTTCAGATGGTAGGCAAGGAAGCATATGTGCTGAACTGTAAACAGAAGAAGGATACTATTTTCAGCTCTGCTTTATCTACAGAGGAATTCCCACTGACAGAAGTTGAATCAGGCTCTCTGCAGTTACTGTGTTTTCACATTAAGTATTCCATGCACTGAAAACCTTCCCAGCTTTAGGACTTTTGCCATTTCCTCAATTTGTTTCTCAGCATCAACTCTCTACAAGCCCCTGTTTTTGGGCTTAGACCCCTTCTCAGTTTTTTGGAGAAGATCTTCTTCCTTCTCCTATTTACAAGTAAATTCCTACTACTTTAGCCCTTTTTTCTCATCTCTTCTTATTTTCTGCCGATTAACAGTAGTTGCACAGTTAAATCTGAAATACAGCTTCTATTTGGCAATTGTGAGGGCAAAGCACGAAAGGAAGGATATAGAGCAGCTGATACATTGCAGAGCCACTACATTCAGACTCTCTGAGAACTTAAGAAGGCAAAATTGGAATAACTTACACTCATTTCAATGTAATTTTTAGCCTAGAAGGCAGAAAGAATATAGGCTTTTTAAAAATAATTTTAGACTCCTTACATTTAGTGTCCTGTATTAGACTTTCATGGGACAAAATATGTGTACAAGCATAGGGAAAACATGTTTAAAGTATCAAGTCCTTGTGTTCATTCATGAATTTGTTAGTGTCCTTCACACATACTCATTTGAAAATCATATTTTCGATGATCTCTTGTGAAAACAAAAATCACATTTTAATACAAAAATCCAAAATCAGTCTCATGCTCTTAACTCACTTGAAAAAAAAAAAAAAGACCAGGAAAAAAAATGTAATTATCTGTGCACCGCCACAATTTGAAATGTCTGGACGCAGCTATATAGTTTGTTAATATAAGGCAAATAAGATGTTGAATCAAGATACTTATGTACAGTTTTTGTCAAAGAAATTCAATTGCCTTTAAAACTATCAAGAAAGATGCTAAGTACAATTGAGGGGATTTATAGTTCCTCTCCCCATGTTATAATATGTAAAAGTATCACTGTCAAAGACAAGTTTGTTTCACACGGCTCCCCATTTTTCATCATGAGCATTCTGCAAACTAATGACACAAAATCCTCCTTTTCCCTGTAGTTTTTAAAGTAATTGATTGTCTCAGCTATTATTTGAAATCTCTGGGAGGTCATAATAAGTGGGCTTGAAGTATTTATGAATACTTACATTCATTGAATGATTTAAAGGATGGTCTTAAGCTACGTATGGGGAGGTTTAGGCTGGATGTTAGGAAGAACGTTTTCACTGAGAGAGCGATCTCTCATTGGAATGGTCTGCCCTGGGAGGTGGTGGAGTTGCCATCCCTGGAGGTGTTTAAGAAAAGATTGGATGCGGAACTCAGTGACATGGTCTACATAATGGGATGATGGGATTGGTAGGTAGGTTATATAAAAATAAATTTAAAAAAAAGATGATGACGTGACCCTGAGATTAGCTCAGATAGATAACATGGTGTTTATGGAACCAGGGTTGTGGGTTCAATCCTTGTACGGGCATTCACTTGGGAGTTGGACTTAGTGATCCTTGTGGGTCCCTTCTAACTCTGAATATTCTGTGATTCTGTAGGCAAGCTGTGGTTTTCCGTTTCTTTGTCTGCAAACTGATGTTGATATGAGTTGCAAAAGTGTTGTGAGGGGCATTTTCCATTGCTGCTAGCTGCCAATACAGGTGGCTGACATCTGTTTAATGGCTGAACTGTGGACAAAACACCACTTTCACTTCAGGAAGGTGCCCCCCAGTGCTTTCCTTCTGGCTGCATTGTTGCTGTGTGGCTATAGCTTTCCGTTTCCTCCATATTGAAAGCAAGTGGGGTCTTGTGAAGGAGGGACTTTGCATAACAGTAAGGCAACTGATTCAATGATAGTTGCATTATCATTTGGAACAACAATCAGCGCAGACTGAAACTGGGGAGATGTAAGAGATCAGCAATCAGTTATCAATCCACTAGCACTCTTGTTTTTGGGTACCAGACAGATTTGGCATTAGATGCTGTGCAACGCTTCAGGTATGGGCCCTTTTCTTCCCACCTATCCACTGAATGTCTTGCTCTTCTTCTAGCTTCATTAAGTGTTTCACATTTCCCTGGCCTAGAGTCTTGGAGAGTTGTCCTGATTTCTCACCAGAAAACAGTACCTAATGTCAGCACTGTCACTAACCTCTGTCTCATTATGATGCTTCTGGCTGTAATTGTTGGGTTTAAGCATTGAAAAGTAATTGTTAGATCCTTATGAAAAAAGCAAGGAAGAAATGAGTCAGAAGCATAGAGCTTTGGTTAATTTATGGGCAGCAGTAAACTAGACACTTAGGTAAGTCAGACATTGGGTTTGACACAGAATTATAATTATCTATTGACTAACTATATTCTGTCAATGTGGGTTTGTTTTTCACTTTACTGTCCATTCAATCATTACTTACTATTGCCCTGATTATTTGGTATATATTTTTGTTTTCTCTGTCCTGACTTACACGATAAAAAGTGATGAGTGAACTTGCATGTGTTGGACATTTTGGGTTCAGCTCAAGACATCTAAAGGAATCTCTTTTTTCACAAAGTGAATCTTCTGCATCCTCAGTAAACATGCTTCCAGCAGACTGGAAAAAAAAAAATTGCTAACTTCTGAAAGTGTTAGTTGAAGATTCTTACGGAGGTATAGGTGTATTGTTTTGCTGAATGGTCACTGGGTCAATTTCACTGTTCATGTGTCAGCTTACTGCTGACTCTAAGACAGTAACCTACAACCCTATCCACTCAACCAGCCTTTTGCTATAAATGTTCTTTTTTTCTCTACAAATTGATGTCACTATACCTCCCCTATGTAGACTAGAGAGGTCCCGCAGGCAAAAGTCTTTAAGAAGAAAGCAAAATCATCTTGCCTCTTGTGAGTCTATGCTATTCTGTGATACCTGATCAAATGTTTCACTATATTCTTGCACTTCTTTTCTGGCAGATCAGTAAATTTGTATCTTCCGAAATTCACTCTTTATGGAACATATGACCTAAAAGAGATCTTATATAAAATGGGCATCGCAGATCTATTCACTGATAAGGCTGACCTGTCTGGGATCACTGGGCAGCCCCAGCACAGAATTTCCCAGGTAAGTCATACTGCTTTTAGTTTTATGGGTCCATGGTCACTGATATGTGCATAATTTTCTGTAAAATTATTCATGGTGCAAAACTCATGTAAAGAGGCTTTGCTTCACATGAAAAAGCAGCTATTGGCATACAAAGTATTTTGTCCATGCACCGTAAGTGCAATAGTGTTGAGGCAGGTTAAAAGTCTGTAATTTTTTAATTTGAAGGCTGTTTTGACCTGCATGGGGCAACCTTGTAAAACAGACATGACCAAATTGTCATCTATCTACACCTTGGTAGCCTCCTGCAGCGTGTCGTTACAATCACTACATTGTTGATTATGTTTGTGTCTGCCTTCTTTAGCCTGCTTGTGGGCAAATAGGGAGCTGCAGGATACATCACTGCTTACGTTTTATGGAGAGGAGATGAAAAACAGTGCTTGCTTTTAACCTCTTTGAGGGAAAGGAAAATGGAGTTAGTATAAACATTTGTCTTCAAACTCTTATTGTTGCCGGGCTGAGGCAAAAGCTACAGATTGGTCATACTTAAATAAACCTAACTTTAAAGCTGACAATCAGTGCAACACTAATTGTCTAATATGAAGAAAACCACTGCCCTCATGACCTTAGGTGGACATAAGTGAATTAGGGTCTGTCAACGTCTTGAGTTTGCAGTGTAAAACTTACACGTTTCTCTGCTCTAGCCCTCCATTTCTGCCCCTACTCCTTTGCTTCCATATTTTCCAAGACATGAAAAGAACCTAAGAAACATAATTTCAGTATTCTATTTATTTGGCTAATCTGCATGTTATTTCTGCTACTATATGAACTTTAATAGACAGTGAAATATGATCTTGCTCTTGTAACATTCATTTTAGCTCTACAGATCTCCATGAGTAGGTGCAGGGAATAAAATAAGAAACAAAGCAAATATTTTCACTAGCCCCTCCACTGGAGATGGACTTTTCCTCTCCAGGACTAGACAGCTATGCTGCATATAGTTTGCTGATTTTTTTTTCGACTTTGCTATCTTCATGCAGTGGACTCACAGCCACCCATCTGGCGCTTGCTTCTTACCAATAACTTCTTCGGGCACTTTTAGCTCACACTCTTATTTAGATGACTAGTTTTGTACCCCCTTGACTTGTAACATGTCTGTTTCTTCACAGGCTATTCATAAGGCTGTGATAAAGGTGGATGAGACTGGCACCGAAGCAGCAGCTGCCACAGGCATGGAAATAGTGCCTATGTCCGTTCCAGCTACCGTTGTACTCAACAGGCCCTTCCTATTCGTCATTGCTGTAGAGAACAATATACTCTTCATGGGAAAAATTATGAACCCTCTGAAAAAAGATTAGGTTAATGTAGATATTACATATGTGGTGATCACCACTCTCAAATCAAGTATTTGACCTGATGAGTATGGCATGGCTACAGAGGAGGGCTCCGCCTCTTAACTGATGTTATTCACTGTTTTTAGTAGATGAGACTTTTCATCAACTTAAGTTGTCATAGTTGCATGTTTGTTTGGGTCTTGCTTTTTTTTTTTTTTTAAGAAGGTTGCATTAAGGCAGAACTGTAATTAGCTCTGGAACAAAATAGGCCTGTATGATACTGACAGCATAGACACATCTTCTAGCAGGGAAGATGAGAAGCGTGGGGGCGGAGAGGGCTGTGCACCTCTGCATCTTCCCTCATGACTGCCTTCTCACCTTTTTTTGTGTTGATTGACAAGTGGATACAAGTTATGTCACTTTACTACTTGTGTTCATTCTCTTACCAACATGAAGTTCATAACTAGCATAGACCTTAACATAATGCTTACTACCTTGCATAGTACCATTGTTGTCCAGTGAGTCTATTATGTCCTTGCCTTTCAGCTGTTGTCCCAGCATGGCTGCTGGAAAGGGATCTCAAAGAAGGTGTGTTTTTCCCCTGCAGATATATACTGGCCTGCCCACTGTATCTGTGAAATGTACAGTCTAGACTCATTCCAGGGCAAACTTTAGAGGTTCTAAGAACTTGGTCTAAGAAAAGAAGAGGTAGATCTGATCTCTGCAATTCAGTGCCTTGGATCCTGTGAATCAGATATACAGCTCAGAGCATTCAGAAGACTACTTCTAGCCTATGCCTGCACCTAAACTAGCTTCTAGAAGTCCCCAAGCAGCAGGAAGCACAAACCATCTCCTCCTGGTGCCAGTGTCTGTACCATTATTGTCTGTACCTGGGAGATTACCCATGGTATTAAGTGCCGTTCCAGTATTGTTTGTAGGATCAAGCACCCTACCAGTAACACCAATATCCCATAAGTGACACTTGCCATGTCTCTTAGAATAACCCCTTCTGTTCCCAGACTTTCCAGTAATACAACATTGGTACTCTCTTTCTCATCTGCTTCATCATTAGTATAGCCACAATATTATAAAGAGCTATTTTCTCTATTAAGGTACATATACTCAGTCACATTCATAATGAACATGCTTGTTTTTCTTCTTGTTTACTTTCCTACCTATTTTTTCTTTCGATTTTTCACAACATCTATCATTATTTTATATTTCTTTGCTCATGTTCATGGTATATGTCTGTTCTCTGGTTGCAGGAGGGGATAAATTATTGACTAAAATGGGTTAGTCTTTTAATAGGTATTAAGCATTTACACCAGTCTTTGTACAGCCTTGAAATATGCAGACAAATGTACTATGGTAGAACAACATCAATGAATAAACATGACATTAAAAAGTGTCTAATTTTGCTATTTTACTTCTGTAATTCAGAGTTAAGATTTTTTTGACAAGTGTCAATGAAGAGTTATTAATTTACTGCTCATATACTTTAGATTGGCACAGTAATGCCAGTAATGAGTTTCAGAGAGCACCCTGCCTTTTACCTGGGCAGTAAATAGTAGACTATCTTTGTTAGGCAGAGAGCTTTTGGGGAAGGTTGCGCATTCCTTTGATGCAGAGATGTTTATTTCAAAGCCTGTAAAGAATTGAAGCCTATAGAGAAGCATACTGCTTCTACTCCATGAAGTGTGTAGCTTCTGTGTGTCTCTCATCTCTCTTCTAAAAAACTCTTTCCTGACTCTCTCAACATAACCCGAAAGGATGGCCTAAAATTGCCCCACGGGAGGTTTAGGTTTGATATTAGCAAAAGATTCTTCACTCAGAGAGTGGTTTAGCACTTGAAAAGGTTCCCCAAGGAAGTGGTTACAGTGCCAAGCCTGACAGAGGTCAGTAAGCATCTGGACAATACCCTTGAGCACATGGTGTTTTTCTTCGGAATGGTCCTGTGCAGGGTCAGGAGCTGGAGTTGATGATTCTTGTGGTTGTCTTCCAGCTTGGCTTAGTACACAGTATGTGATTCTGTAATAGGTGTCTCATCAGTCTTGGGATGTGTTTTGAGCTGTAGTTCCTCTTATTCCATAAACAAAATATGGGCCATCTAGATTATACTTTTTTTTTTTTTTTTAATAGATTATAACACGGGAAAAAAGAAAAATTCTTAGAAGCTGTCAGCTTTCTGTAAAGGGATCCCCTTCCAAATTAATATCACAGGGAAGAAAAACTCTGTAGCATTCAAATAAGGCAGTAAGAAAAAAAAATGCTGTGTTTCCCAAACTGAAAATTAGGTGTACTAAATTTGCCTACATCACTGGATCTATAGCAAACCTTGACTGATGGCACCCTTTTACAGGTTCTGACACATATTTGCAATTTACATCAAACAAGAGGCACTGCATATCTTGCTAGATCACAAATAGTTTTCTGACTTAACCAGATCTTGCAGCATGTTTTGCTGTAAAAATGTACAGCAATGTATTCTGAAATAAATCTAAGAAAAACTAACTTGAAAGGGGAAAAAAAGGCATAGTAACACAGAAAACTAAATTAGAATTAAGAAAAACAATTCAGAAAATGGAAGGTAGTATCAGATCAGGGAATGCCCCCTTGCCAGGCAGAACAGTCCCACAACATTAAAACTGTAATAAGAAAGGACAAGGGCAACTTTGAGTTAAAGAAACTTACAGAAGTCATGTTGTATAAAAATATTCTTTTTCAAATACATAATTTCAGAGAGCCTGAGTGGCCAGTGGATGTTCAAAGTGTAAAAGAAGTGTTCAAGGGGAGCAAAGGCAGAACAGAAAAACTCATTTCATTGCACATGTGCTTCCTTTGTAGTGGTTGAGCCTAAACCACTATTCCAAATTGAATTGACAATTGAAGAGTTTTCGGAGGGTGAAAAATAAACAAAGAGCAAGTAACCACCCATTACCAGGACTGTTTAGTATCTATGCAAGAGTTCCTAGCTCTCTCAAGAAAAAAGATGTTAAGCTTTCCACTTTGATGCAACAACCGTCTCTGTACCAGAGTAATAAGAAGTGAAAAAAGTAATGTTCAGTTTTTCAAAAAGATGCAAGTGAGCATGCAGTGACTTGCAGAACAGTTAGTTCAACTTCACTTTTTTTGAAACTGTAGAATTTTTAGTTGTATGAATACGTATGACAAAATATTGAAGAACTACTCTTCTAGAGACAGAATATTTAAGGTTGGAGAAGACCTTGAAGATCAACTCTAACCCTTAACCCAGAACTGACAAGTCCTTCATTGAATCATGTTCCCAAGTGATACATCTACACATTTTTTAAATACCACCAGGGACGGTGACTCCATCACTTCCCTGGACAGCCTGTTCCGGTGCTTGACAATCCTTCCCATGAACATGAAGAAATATTTCTTAATATCCAATTTGTAGAGAGCAATGGGGTCGCATCCCCAGCCTAAACAACCCAAGCTCCCTCAGCTGTTCCTCCGATGACTTACACTCTGGACCCTTTACCAGCTTCATTGTCCATTGTCTACCCAGGGAGGTGGTGGAGTCACTGTCCCTGGATTTGGCACTTAGTGTCATTGTTTGGTTGATGAGATGATGTTAGGTTATCAGTTGGACTTGATGATTTCAAAGGTCTTTTCTTCTCTGGACACACTCTAGCACGTGAATGTCACTCTTGCAGTGAGTGGCCCAAAATTGGACACAGTACTTGATGTGCAACCTCACCAGTGCCAAGTACAGTGGGATGATCACTGCCCTGGTTCTGCTGGCCACACTGTTGCTAATACAAGACAGAATGACATTGGCCTTCTTGGTCACCTGGACACATTCCTGACTCATGTTCAGCTGGGTGCTGACCAGCACCCCCAGGGTCTTTTCCACTCGGCAGTTTTCCAACCACTCTTCCCCCAGCCTGTAGTTTTGACTTGATGCTTTGAGAGACACTGTCAAATGCTTTACTGAACTCCAGGTAGGCAATATCCACAGCCATTTTCTCAGTCACTTAGCTGGTCACTTAGTTTGTCATAGAAGGAGGTCAGGTCAATCAAGCAGGACCTGCCTTTCATAAACTCAGGCTGGCTGGACCTGATCACCCAGTTGTCCTCTGCATGCCCTGTCATGGCAGTCCCGATGATGTGCTCCATAACCATCCCCGGCACTGAGGTCAGGATGACTCTTCTACAATGCCCCAGATCCTTCTTCTGGCCCTTCCCAGAGATGGGAATGACATTTCCAACCTGCAGTCGTCTGGGATGTCCCTGCTTAGCCAGGACTGCTGAGAAATGATTGAAAGTTCTTTGGTGAGCTCTTCCACCAGCTCCCTCAGTACCCTTGAGTGGATTCCATCTGGCCTCATAGACCTGAGTGTGCCTAAGTGGTGTAGCAGGTTGCTGACCATTTCCCCTTTGCTTATGGGGGCTTCATTCTGCTCCCCATCCCTGTCTCGGAGCTCAGGGTACTGAATACCCTGTGAAACTAACAATTGAGGCAAAGAAGTCACTAAGTACCTCAGCCTTTTCCTCATCCCTTGTCACAGTGTTCCCTCTCACATCCACTAATGAATGGAGATTCTTCTTAGCTACTTCTTATTGCTAATGTATTTATACATCTTTTTTCCATCTTTTACAGCAGTAGCCAGAATCCTTTGCCCAAAGGTTCTTTAAAAGAGTTGATATGTCTGTGTATTATAATGGTTTGATTGAAATATGCCATATACTTCTGACAACTTAGGACCTAAAAGAACTTGCACACTTGTAGTAGGGAAGACCCTTAATAGGCAATGAGTTCAGGCATGCATTATTCAGAGAAGTCAGAGGTCATGTGGGACTTTATTAAATTGTGAAGTGACTTATTTTCCCACTGGTTTCACCTTGTTCATTGGGAAGGATGTCTCAGTACACAGTGACTGGCTGATAAAATGTCAGAGGAAAATGTCAGAGGAAAAAAAACTGCCGGTAAATATAAGGCAAAGAATACAAGGAAATAAGCCCTTGGTTTATACTTTTCATGGTGGTCTCAAGTTAGTGACTGCCACTCAGGATAGATATTTTGTACTGACGCTGGATAGGCCACCGAATATATCATCTCCATGCTCAGTGCCAATGAAAAAAGAAACCAAGCAGTGGGAGATACAAAGAAAGGTGGAAAGAGAAAGGAAACCTCAGTGTGCAACTATATGCCTGTGTGTGCTATGTGCAGAACTGGATATGAACTAGATGAATCTTTAGTCTAAGTTAAGGGTGCCTATTTTATATGGTTTAAAGGATAAGTTATCAGTATATATATACTACATTTGTATACTACTGTATATCAATAGGCTCAACTCAGAGCCAAAGCATAAGTGTGTGTTTCCTTTGCCTAAGACAACAGTGTGGGGCTGGCATTTGAAGTAATTTTTATTTCCTCAGTTAGTAGCAACACTTCCATCAGCTCAATGGTACAGTAGGAAATAACTACAAATCTAAGTGAACTTTTACAACTCAGTAGTTTAAGAACACTCATTATTTAAAAAAAAAGAAGCGTGTTTTTTGGACCGTTTACAAGGGTCTTTTATCACTTCTTTAAATAACTGAAGTAGGTGAATTTACATTTGCCTGCTTATTTGCTGTCTTTTTACAACCATTGGTTATACTTTTTACAATCATACGAATGCCTTGATATTTACCAAAGTATCTTCACAAGGATTCCAACCTGATCTAACACATCTCATTTAATGTTTATGGGTTTTGTTCTTCTATATCTCTATATCAAATATATGTATACTTTTTAAAATAGGAGTATTTCATTACTAGTCTGTTTTTACCATCAGATCCATACCAAATTTCTTTGAATAAAAGATTACTTTTTATTGTGAATTAGCTTTCAATATACTAGTTCTAAACAGTTTTTCCTCCAAATCTTTGACTTCAGAGTGTATGATAGATCAATTTTTAGTCCAAAAAAAAAGGAAAATGAAAATAAAACTAGGAGTGGCAAAATAATGGCTTTCGCATTGTTTAAGTACTCTACAAGCAATGCCGAAGTCTTTTCTATCCTGACTTGAAGAATTGAGTGCTAGATCTAAACTTTCTTGTAAACAATTATTTTCTTTCCAGACAGAATTTTGCTACAATAACTTTTAAATAACGTCCATAGTTCCCTATTTTTATTATCTTCATATCCAATACATAATCCTTCTCTCCAAAGAGAAATTTCAACATATTGAATTTTCCACAAGTTGTGATAAAAATTTAAAATCTTGACAAATTTCCTGAAAATTGTGTGTTGAGTTTTTAATTTTTTTTCCCATTTTGTTGTTAAATAGTAGGAAAATTGATCACTGGATAGCATCTTATAAAATAAAAATTAGCAGGGAACATTTTCATTATTTCTCTTTGAAAATGTTGACAAAGCCAATACATCCATGAAAATGTTCTGATTTCCCTGATTCTGCATTCTTGGAGATTTCTCTCTCAGGCAACTTCCAAGGAGTTTTTCTGAGAATGGATTTTTAAGGGGAACATTAAGGTCTATAGGAAGAATCTTGATACTTGCACAATCTAGGGAAGTTTCTCAGATACAGAAAAAAGTTGAGCATTTGTGAAGCGCATTGTAAGTAATAGAATCCTGAAGTAGTTCATTTATAAGTCTACTACCATGAAAAATTAGTAGGGATCTTCGGCTCAAAGGATTTAGAGACTTCTTTGCTTGTCTGGGTACTGAATGCCTTATGGAGTAGTAGTAAAAATAATTCCTTTTCCACTGAACCGTGAAGGTAAATATGTTTATAACATGCTGGTAAAAAAAGTTCCTCCTTTATAGACAGTGAATCCCTTTAGACATAGCCTTGGCTTGCAGGATTCTGTTTCTGTTGAGAAGACTCTAGTCACTTTGCTTCAGAAATTATTTCAAGAAGGATCCCAATAGTTCAGAGATCTCCGAAGATCAGGGGATACTGTCATCTATGCTGTAATATTTGGGTGTTGAGTTTGAAGCTATAGTAATTATGTGTGTGGAGGCGAATTAGAAAAACAAACGTGTTTGTTAGGAGATTAATTCAGTCATCATTAGTATGAGAGCCGGAGCATTCACAAAGGCCAGAGACCAGTTTAAACTGGTTTTCATAATCCCCACCCACCTAAATTTTACCAAAGGTATTAATTTAAAAACATTGCATCATCAAGGAAAAAAGTACTCTCACTGGCTGATCAATGAACCTGAGAGGAGGACAATGTCACCTAGAAGTTCTTGTGACCTGATTAACCTTTATGCTCTCTACAGCAGAGCCCCATTCTTGCTGACCCCAGCCCTAGGAGTGCCATAATGCCCTACTGTTCTATGGAAGAAGACCTGGGTATTCTGTGAAAATCGGTCTGGGCTTTCCCTGGTCCCCGAAGGTTGTTGACTTTTGATGACGGGGCTTGCTGTGTGCTGTGTGAATGCCTTCTGTGATTCTTCAACGGCTGTATCTGCTGTTGCTCTCAAAGCCGATGGAGGAAGTAGGAGTAGAGGAACGGGGGGCCAAGATGAGAGTGGTCTGCAAGTGACTGTGGGTGATGTGAAGAAAAGAAAAGAATGTCAGAGGAGATATCAGTATGTTGGAGTCAACTAGACAGGGAATAGACAAGTTTGGGGCAGGGAAGTTTTGATCTGTATCAAAACAGTTATAATTCTAATTGTTTTCTGTTAAAACCAAGATATTTGAGATGTTTGTATAATGGTTGGTTACACAGAAAAATAGCTTTGCTTAACGTGTCTCCATATTGCCTTAGAGTAGGATTTTTAAAAGCCGTGTGGTGTTGGCTTAAATCTCTTCCCAACACAACCAAACCCAGTGACCACAGCAAAATTTAATCTACTCTATATCCATTCAAAATAAAATTGAAACTTCCCTCCCTTCTGCACTTGTTCTAGATTCCTGTTTGTACCCTCCTTTTGAACAGAGCTGTTTTGTATGAATAGGGAGACAGACAAGCTGTAATAAACAAGGTAAATTGCAAGACCATTTTCTGGGTTCTTTCTTTGAGCATTAGCCAAAATGCATATGGTATGCTTGGGCAGCTGAGCTTCTGAGTCACGGAATAATATCATTATTGTTTACTTCAATCCACTTTGATCAATCGTACTTGATTAACTATGTGTTTAAATGTAGACACTTGATTCAGTATCACTCAGGAGTACAGAGGAGGTAAAGAAGTCAATTCAGATGAGACGGTCCCAGATAGCAGGGTCAGTGGATCAAATGGGAAGGTGAAGAAGAATTTTTTAATGAAGGCTTTCAGAATAATGTTAGTTGCTTAAGTCTAGAATTACTCATTGGGATAGTTCTTGTTAACTACATTTTCATGTTGTATAGACACGTATTTATTAAAATTTTAAGTACTATATTACTGTTCGAAACCCATAATTAATTGATTAATTTATTTCTTTCTTTAATGCAAGAACATTATTAGGAAAGAAGGACAGGCCAGTAGTTGCACATTATTGGGTTGGGACTTGGGAGTTTCTGCTTCCCTTCCCAACTCATTCACAGGTTCACCCTGTAGAAACTTAGCTTCTTTGCTGCTTATAACTATCTACTAAGGCTGATCATTCTTCCTTTCTTACCTCACACAGTCAGAACAGCACCTTCCAACAGGGAAATAATATGATCTTAAAAGCACAATACTGAATGAGCAGTATATGAAGAAGTTCAGGTGAAGCAATCCCTGCTGGCATATGCTTGGTTCAAATCAAAAGGTGAAAAAAGAAATTCAGTGGGAACAATGGTCTTATCCTTCTCTATTTTCCTGTACAAGACTCTTATGTCGTAGTTACTGGCAACAGGTTTTTGCAATTTCCTAGTGATGAAAGAAAAATTTCTAGTAAAAGGATTGGCTGGTGTAGTGTTATGTGGTACATATACTTTATTAATATTTACAATTTATGTGTGCTTAATCGCCTCTCCACATGCTAGTCTACCTAGGTAACTACCACCCCTTGAATAAAACTGCCAAGCATATCAGCAAAGAAGACACTTTCTGTTAAAGTCTAGAGGACTGTTTACGAAAGCTTGCAACTGAGGAACATTTCCAATTTCACTTTGAAGCTGTGCAAAGCTGTGTCTTGCAAACCACAGATTTTTCAAACCACTGTTACCAAGGGAGATGACATGGAACAAAACTGAGAAAAAATGATGTCTTCATTAAACTCAATAATGTTTGTGTGCCTGTGATGATCCAGGCACACAAGTTACTTTTCATTTTTGCACTGTCTAATCTCAATGAGGAAGTTTGATGCATCTATTTTATCTTACAGATGAACTAACTGAAGCCTATCAGTGTCAATGATGTTCCCACGGTCAAAACTGAGCTGCTCAACAAGGATAGTCATCTATCTTGAATTTTCAGTTCAGTGGTTCTCTCATCAGGTGGTCCCTCCCAACCTGAAATCATTCCAGTATCCTAAACAATACTTGGGCAATGAAAAATATTCTTGGAGATCTTTACAATCAAAAGATTATTTTCTCATCTATTTTGGGGGTTAGAAAGAAAAAAAAACAGAATGCGTATTATTCTTTCACAATACCCCTGTTGTAAATCATCCAGATATTAAAATATCAGTAAGCTCTTTCATTACCAATAGTATTACAGAAACATTCAAGTCTAACAAGAAAATCCATCGTAAAGCTGTTACATATAGAAATAATGAGAAACAGGGCTTATTTTGAAGGATTCTGGTGCCTAAATAAAAATTTTTAATGTTGAAGCAACTTGCCTACTCCCCTGTCCTCTAGGAGGGCTCAAGTCTTCTATAGATCTTGTGCCATATCTGCCAACCTGCACACATGAAAGCAGCAGTAGGAGGTTCAGTTATTATTGGTGCACCACACATGTAACATACCTGCTACATTTAGTATACAATTTGCCACTGGAATTGGTTTCCCAATTGAAAGATGGTGATGAGTGTTCATTATTGGTCATTGCCATTGGTTCATAATTTAAAAAAAAATCTTGTCCGTGTTCTCTACTTAGTCCATATGAGTGGTGCTAATTTGAATGAAAAAATGTTCTGTGACTTCTGTGAAGCAAAACTTCCCTCTCCCTTTGAATATTTTCTTCACTACATGAAGACTGTATTTCATCCTCATTTCACAGTGCCTCTCTAAATATTGAAATTTTTCTTTTTTAACAAGACAGTGAAGGGAATATTCCAAAAAGTATTGAAATCATGGCATGACCACTATGTGCAGATTATGCTTTTATTCTTCACTGCATACCTCATCTAGACTAGAAAAAACACAGTTCACCAGACATGCATACATCTTTAATCTTAACACTTTTCCCAGCACTCTGACTGCCTGATCTTTCCTAAAGACTGCTACATAACTTAAAACTACCTGCAAGGGAATGGAGAGGAAGGTAGTGTCTATTTCCCTCTTGATTCCATATGCCATTTCCTTCATATTGCTGCTGTGCCAATATACTTGCGGTATATATATTTTACGTTTGCAAGTCTTTGTGTAACTTATGATATAATAGATCTATAGGGATAAAGGTGTTTTTATATTTGAAGTAACCTGAGTTTCTGCAACCTGTAATCCCAGAACAGATACTATTGTTGCTGAATTGACACAAAGAAATCTAGTTTCCTTACCTAAGGTGTAGAAGCATAACAAGAACACTGGACACGTTGAGTGGTTCTGCTTGGTTAATTAGAAACTCTTTAAACCTGTTTCAAATGATCTGTTCAAAACAAAACAGGCTATCAGAAAGATGTTTGCAAGATGTTAGCAAATCCACGAACTATTATATGGGTCTGTTTCTTCTAAAGATGTCTAAATATGAGTTGGGGTGTGGTATCGAAACTGACCTACATGAACTACACAGCAGTAATATGGACTTGGGCAATGTAGACTTTGTCATTGTTTTAAATATCAGAAGGAATAAAACACAACTCCGGTTGTTTCAGTATTCTGTACTTTTATTCCAATAAAAAAAAAATAGTATAGCGAAAGATCTAATTGGATAGATAAATGATCAATATGAAGCTGGTTGACATGGTTTCATGACTTAGATTTAGAGACGAAATTTTGGCCAGTAGAGAGGAAGGACTGTAATGGCTCATGGCAGTAAGGAATGTGTGGTACACCTGGCACACAAGCGTGCGCTCACTGTTTAATTTCAATTTGCTGTAGCATCTTATTGCTGCTGCTATAATGAAATGCCAGGGAAATGCCTTGTTAAAGTTTAGTTTAGCATTATTAAAAACAAAACAGTAATTACAAAGCATCACAAATGAAAGAGAAAACAAGAGGCTTATAACCATTTTGTAACACAGGTCGTCCTTGACCACTGTGACCTGTCATTCATCTAGGTAAATGATGAGTAAAAGAATCTGTTTGTGACCTTTATGGACAGAATAGAAAGAACAAGTGAAAAAGGAAAGGGTGGCAAGGGGGAAGGGAGGGGAAGGGAACAGGGGAGAGGAAGGAACAATGAGGAAAACAAAGAAGATGTTTATCTATATTCTGTCTCCATGTTTATGTTTGCAATGTCAAAATTACATGTGTGAGCAAACAAGTACAAAGGAAAGAGTGGTCACATATCAGGAAACGTATTTCATGTCACCACTCAATCATGGCCTTCGGCTGGAAATATTCAGTCAAGTTGTTCCATTGGCATTTAATTCCTATTGGAAAAAGTTAAGAGAAACAAGCAGTACTTGTTTTCATTTGAACAATTGAAAAGTGTGTGAGAGGGCAAGGAGAATGAGAAGTGAGTGTGCACATGCAGTATGCACACGTGTGGGTGTAAACAGCTTGCTACTTGTATTCCCACCATCTGCATGAGGCAGGCACTAACTGAGATGCACACAGAACTGGGGTAGATGAAGGGACCACATCAGACCGTGTAGGGAATCTGTCAAGGAAACATGTCTATACCTTCTCAGTGGCATGTAGTTACAGTCAGAGTGAGAAGGTACAGACAGTTTGTCATCCATATACAGTCTGAGGATCAGGCAGAAGATTTAGCTCTGGATAGACTTTGGAGGTGATAAGTGGCTGTTAGCTCCATGCTTGGTTCAGCACAGCACAGAGAGTCTGGTTCCAGGCACAGCCTCCTGGTTTCCGGTAGGGTCCTAATTACACAATGTTTGAGCTAAGCTCCTCTGCATGGTCAGAGGCAACGGAAAGGATGTCACAGCTACTAGTCAAATAGCTGAAGATTGTCAGCTTCGTTGGCTGAGTATTAGCAATGACCCTACTGAGCCTTGTTTTGTCAATATTTACTTTGTTTCCTTCCTTTTTTTTGGTTGGCTCTAATTTTTATCAGGTCTGTTTAATGTTTAACGTCACTAATTAAGCNAACAGGGCTTCTGATTTTGTAAGTACTACGTATGTTTTTTTCTTAGAGAATTGCAAACAATGACTTCTGTGGATGGCGGAATTTCAATATTAGGTTAATTTCTTTTGTCTGTGATTTGGTACTGTGTGGATGTTGCAATGAAAGATTAATCAAGCAGACATGCAAGGGACCAGTGGGACCAGCTGTTCTGGGGAAATATGCCTAGTCTGAAATCAAAATAAAATAACCTTTGAAGTCATGGGAACTTATTAAGTAGTTGTTAAAACAGAATACTGATCTAATCACCTTTTAGGTGATTAGGTGATTTAGGTGATTTAGGTGAAACAGCCTTCACAGTGACTCTAAATTAGTGTAATCCCACTAGTGATTGAACAAGCAAATCCAAATTATAAACTCTCTGAGTGACTTAATTTATAAAACAACCATTAAATTGACAAGACCGGGCTCTCTAATTAGGACTGGGGCAAGCGTAGGGGGTGGGTGGAAGGCCACAATTTAAATTTAATTGCCCCTTTATTCCCATAGACAAACTAATGCATGGTCCAGAAGAAAACCATTTTCTGAATTTCCAATTTGCCAGTTTTAATAAAGCTTTTCCAGTTTCTTCAGTTTTGAAGTGTTAATAAAAATATTTGTGTTGAAATTAGTGTGATTTTCATCTCTGAAGGGAAAAACGTGAGGAAAACTCAATGACAATATAGAATGTTTTCCAGCTTCCGGTAGAAGTACTTCTTTCAGATTTCTGTGTAGAGGTCTGATACTAAGACAAGTGTTTATACTGATCTGTTATAGCAGAAGTTAAAACAAGAACAATGCTTAATATAAGCTTTCTACAGAAAAAAAAAATGAAATCCCAAACTGTATTCCTTCCCTCAGAAATTCTTTGAAATTCAGGCCATGCTCTGTTTGGACATAGAAACTGATCATGGACAGATAAAAATTATCTTCTTTCTCACTTAAGTGTGCGATATCTCACATAACCAGAAAAAAGCAGTCTATGATATGTTAAACATAAAGTACTTTTGAAACATCCCCGTACTACATTATCACTTCATTTTCCCCATTTTTTCACAATACAGAGAGGTTGTTTTTTTTTGTTTTGTTTTGTCTATGTTTTGAGGTTTTTTGTGAAGAAGAGGGAGAGTCCTGCTTAAAAGAGATGCAAATACTTGAATCATATTCCTGTCTAAATCCATGCTCCATCTTTTAGTTTAAGGAAATTCAAAGTTAGTGTTAACACTTCTTACTGCAGATCACTGCAGTGGGCCCTGTCTGCTCTCAGGCATACTCAGCATACTAAGAAATATGAGAACCCACAGATGGTGTATATGTTTGCTATTTAAAAAAAAAATCATCAATGGAAAAATAAAACAACTGGTTCATCACCAAGAATCCTTGAGCTTGGCCTGCCCTCAGAGACTCTATCTGAATCTTGTTTTAGATAGTGTATACAATCATCTTTCACATCTGGGAATGAATATAGGACCAAGAGAACTTTAATTTGGCAGGACATTGGAGGCTGTGTTCCTTGAAGAAAAGAATACAAACAGGCTGTGCTGGCTGGAAGCCAGAATAGGAGCTTTAATAGCAGAAAAATTGTAGAAATATTTTCAAGCAGAAGCTGTGAGGGCAAAAAGCTTGTTTTCATTGATAGCTTGTTACAGTTCTAAAGAGGGTTTATATGAAATGTCTCCCCAGAAGAGTGAGGAAGTGAATTCAGTAGGCCAGAGACTTTTCCCAGCTCTTGCTCCAGCTTTTCTTCCTCTTGCACCCTGGTCCTTCCCACATCCCATTGAGGTTAACTCATAGTGAAGGGCAAAACACCATTGAACAAGTTAAAAATACGTACTTGTTACAGCTCCCCAAAATGAGGGTTCCTTCATTCCAAACATGCACCTCGCTATCTACTGAAAACCCACTGCCTCCCACATATATTTATGTCCACTCCTGCATGCACTGCCATCATGGCACAAGATGCTTCAGGCTTTTGCCTTGAATTTTGCCTTAAAGTTCTTGCCTTTATTCTACTCACTTACCAGCTGTGGCCAATGACTTGCCATGTGAGTAAGTAAACAGGGTCATGAAGTAAACAGGGGTGTGAATGTAAAAAGCACTAGATAGTCCGTGATAGATGTCTGGCTCTGCGCTGCTGCTTTGATGGAAGTGAGGGAGTTTACCCCACATTTCCTTGCATTTATCAAATTGCTTTTGGGCAGGTGCCATGGGCTATTTGATGTCTTTGAAATCCTCAAGGGGTATTACCTCATGATAACTTGTTTGTTTAGACCCATAGGAAACAATGATCATGGGAAGATAATGTCATTGTCAATAGAGAATATTTTTGACTTTAGCTCTGTATTTTGTCAATTATTGCAATGAAAAAGTATTGCTTTTTCAGGGCAATTAAAATGAAATATTGTGGTTTTATTATGCTGACATTTTAGTCTATAATTTAGTTGAATTTATTAATTAAATTTGACATTGTGCCCATGAGAACTTTATATATCTCATGTACATTAAATATTTACACTTGCACTACGTAATATTTATGATAACAAACTATTTATTATTCCTTACTAGCCAGCACATCATTACACATGCTCATTTAATGACTGTTCTTTTGTGACAGAATAATTTGAAAAGAAGATGAACTGTCTCCTGTGCCTGTGTTTACTCCTCGCTGTTCTTTGTGCTGTAACCCATTGCCACCGTGAAGATATTTGCCTTGAAGTCAACAATACTAATCTGCATAATGGAAGAGAAAATTTATTAATGTATAACTGTGACAAGCAAGGCTCTAACTATGCAGATTTTGTATTTAGATTTTACAAGCAGGTTATATCAAAAGAAGCTGATGAAAATGTTTTCTTTTCTCCCATGAGCATCTCCACTGCCTTTGCCATGCTGGCTGTTGGTGCTAAGTCAACCACTCTGTCTCAGATTTTTGAGGGACTGGGTTTTGATGGTCTGACTGAGACTCGCATACATGATATACATGACAGTTTTCACAAAGTTTTATCAGTACTGAACTGTACTGCTTCTAATATCACAGTAAATATAGGGAATGCCCTTTTTACAGCTGTTGGGTATGAACCACAGGAGTCATTTTTGCAAAACACAAAAAAATTTTATGGGGCAGATTTTTTTTCTAGTGATTTCCATGAACCAAAAGAAGCTAAGAAACAAATCAATAAATATGTAGAGGAGAAAACCAAGGGGAAGATTCCTGAATTAGTTGGTCATCTTCATCCAAGTACTGTATTGGTTCTTGTCAATTATATTTATTTTAAAGGTAAGATTTTTAACATAATATTTCAATAGATGGAGTATGTGATGCAAAATAAAATTTTTAGGGAAATCCTGACGGTTTACTACCAGAGTGACCATTTAGAAAATAGGTAAACTGTGCAGGACCTTCAAAATAAACATTAGATCTAATCAAGAGTAGGGTATCTGATGGTTGAGAAATACTGATTGCTTGATTTTGACATATTTTGCCTGAAAGTTGTGGACTTTGCCTGAAAGCTGGGTACAGAGAAGTCCCACTCTAGCGGACTCCTCATAGACAGGGATTGACTGTGCCTAGTCCCACTGGTCTGAGAGCATGATGTTTCCAAGATCCCTATGCTGACTGTACGTGCAAACTTGGCGGACTGATATCCTTGCACAGGTTGTCCACTTTTATGGTAGATCTGCTAGGTGCACTGCATGAAAACTTGTGACGTAGCATTTTGAGGGCTTGTGCCTCTACAGTCCTGTTCAAATGTTAGGACTCTTTAATCTGCTGATGAATTCCTCATCAGAATGAGTGCAGTCATCTTGCATGGGGTACAGCCTAACAGGAATGCATTAGAGAATCCTTTGGCTGAATGTTTAAATGATTGTATTTAAACGGCATAAAAGGCGTTACATATGGCTACAATAGAAGAGGGACTCTCAATTGAACCTCATCAACATTTTGTTATTTTGCAGCAAGATGAGACTTACTCACACTAACTATGCTGAGCTTATGGCACAGCTAAAATGCTTTATTTTGCACTATGCAGGAGGTTGAAGTGATTTAGTGAACATATTCCCCCCAAAATAGCCCTCCAGCATCCTACATTTAAGTTGGTCTGATTTAGATGAGCCATTTTTTATGATCTTCCTGTTTGAGTGCAACGTCTTCTCTTTTCCTCCATTAGCTGCCTGGGAAAAATCTTTTGATCCTTTGGATACATACGAGGATGATTTTTTTGTGAACACAAATGCATCTGTTAAAGTCAACATGATGCAGCGTGAAAGTATTGCTGACACTTACTATGACGAGGATCTGTCTTGTGAGGTGATAGAGCTGCCTTACCAGGGCACTGCAAGAGCATTATTCATTCTGCCTGATGATGGAAAGATGAAGCAAGTGGAAGATGCTCTCTCTAAGGAAACTGTTTGTAAATGGAATAACAAGCTTTTGACAAGGTACCTCTAGATAGATGTACAGTGAACCCCCGTTACTCGCAGGNAGCAAGCGAGCGAGCGAGACGGGGACGGAATCGGGGTGGGGGCGCACCACAAGCCCTGCGAACAGGGCAGGGGGAAGCAGGGACGGGGCTGGCTGTGCGATTGGGGAGGCGGGGGGGCGGAGCCGGCGCGGTGAGCAGTGGAGCTGGGGTCTGATCCGACTGAGGTTGCGGTAGCTTCTGCGCATGTGCCAAGGTCTCAGAGCTCGCGGAAAAATCACCCGCAAATACTGAAGCTCGCAAATAGCGGACCGCGAATACGTGGGGGCTCACTGTATTACTATATTTGAGAACACTTCACTGTTTTTAAAAGTGCTAATTTCAGATCACCTCCTACAGGACACCTTTCATAAAGTGAAAGTTTTAAGCAATTCCCCAAATGAGTCAGAGGAAAGCATAATGACAAAGAAACTGCAGGCTCTCTGACCTGACAGAAAGGGTCGCAGTAACTACTTAGTATTGTAACTACTGGCTCAAAACTTGCTTGGCTACCTTTTTACTACCATACCTCTGCTTCCATGATGCTAATACAATTACTAATTTGCTCTGCCATGCCCTATCTTCTTTTTGCCTTGTTTTAAAATTTCCACAGTTGGTTTGCTTATTCTCTGTAACCTTCTAGCCACAAACCTCTGCTAGCTGTGTGTGTGGTACTGGGATGAATGAGTGGCAACGAAGAAATTTGTTTCTTTTCCCGAAATCAAATGGAGGATGCAGGAACAAGATGATGGGGCATCTCTCTCGATGCCAAAACTACTTAAGGAATGCAAATGTTACTGTCAAACAAATTCACAGTAAAAAAAATTAATTCAAGTGTCTCTAAATACTGTACTACTATATATCCTGCTGCTTGTATCAAGGCTGCAATGCCTCATTGCTATTTTGTTTTCTTTGATCAACAGGAGATTAAATCTACAACTACCAAAGTTTTCTATTAGTGGGTCTTACGATGTTAAAAAACTGTTTGAGGAATTGGGCATTACTGAAGTGTTCTCAGATAATGCTGATCTGTCTGGAATTAGTGGCAGCCGTAATATCCAGGTTTCACAAGTAAGTGCTGGTGATGGGTTGGTGGTTTGTTGTTTTGATCAATTTTGTCTGAGGTTTTTAAAGACTTTCCTTCCCTCCTTGTATTAGTGAAGTTATAAGTAAAAATCACAATGACACATAGGGGTTTGCTTAGTAATTCTGCTTTTCTACAGAAAGAGTGTGGTGGCGCACTTTTCTATTACTTTAATGTTGCTATTAAATGGCTGGAAGTTAAATAGCTGGAAAAGTTGGACAACATTTTAAATGATTTCTTGGCACTGGAATGTAATAGTTTACATAAGATTGTGTCAAGTAAATGATAAATGAAAGAGTATAGTATGATCTTTGTGTCAGCGAGTATCTAATTTTTTAATATTCTCCAAGTTTCCAGGAGACTTCCAGTTTGCAGCAGCAGAATTTCACCATGCTGGTTTAAGCTGTGATTTAATCTTATAGATGCCAAATACTGCTCCTATATTAGTGTTTAAATAGCAGTCTCTCATTAAGCTTGGAATAAGAGAAAATGTTGCTATCATAAGTCCAAACCATATAAGAAGATCTAAGAAAACCAGTTTGTGAATGGGCTGTTATTACCTCACTCTACTCAGCACTAGTGTACTGATTCCATAGTGCATCCATGTTTATTTTTTGTCTTCCTTATTCAGCCCAGACATAGAAACATCTGTTTCAGTCCATTGGAGATATACCATAAAAGAGTTCAATTAATTGAATTTATCATTCCTTTCTTCTCCTAAATATTCCATAAAAAGAGAATTTTTTTTCCTCCTTCTTCCTGTCCCATATATAATCCACAGTGTTTTTTCCTTCTCCCTGCAGGCAATTCACAAGGCCTTACTGGAAGTTGATGAGTCTGGAACTGAAGCTGCAGGAGCCACTGCTGTAATTTCTAACAGAGTTTTCTATCCTTCTGTTACCATCAAATTGAACAGGCCTTTCCTTATTTTGATCTTTGACAAACAAACTGACATTATACTTTTCACCGGGAAAATTGTTGACCCTACTAAAAAGTAATTGCTGAGTTATTTAGCATGAGTTACAATGACTACAGTGGTCACATATGAGGAGCAGTTAGTGCTACTAACTGCTTTCTGGTTGATGGATATTCAGAAGTAAATAAGGAATTTCTTTGTCAACTTAATAAGCAAAAATGTTGCAAAAAATCACATTAACTGACACTTTTTAAATACATATAACGTTTCCTCCAGATGAGTAATTGTATTGTGTTTGCATGGCAAAGTTTTGGTAGCAGGGAGGCTACAGGAGTGGCTCCTCTGAGAATCTGACAGAAGCTTCCCTTATGTCCAAAAGAGCCAATTCTAGCTGATTCCTTGATGGACCCACTGCTAACCAAGGTTGAGCCAAATCAGCAATGGTCATAGTGCCTCTGTCATAACATATTTAAGAAGAGAAAAAAAATTATTTTGCAGAAGTAATTGCAGCCAGAAGAGAGCAGACTGAGAGTAAGTGAAAGAACCAGCCCTGTAGACACCCAGGCCAGTGCAGAAGGAGGGGAAGGAGAGGCTCCAGGTACCAGAGCAGAGATTCCCCTCCAACCCATGGTAGAGACTGTAGTGAGGCAGCTGTGCCCCTTGAGCCCACTGAGGTCTAGAGCAGAGATCCACCTGCAGCCTGTGGAGGAGGTGGATGACCAAAGTAGGTTGTGACCCCATGGGAAGCCCATGCTGGAGCAGGCTTCTGGTAGGACCTCTAGATCAACAGAGAGGAGCCCATGTTGGAGTAGATTTGCTGGCAGGACTTGTGACCCAGTGGGGGACCCACCTAGAGCAGTCTGTTCCTGAAGGACTGCTCCCTGTGGAAGAGACCCACAGTGGAGCAGTTCATGAAAAACTGGCCCATGGGGATGACCGAATCACAGTGATCTGTCCCCATCCTTATTTCATCTCATGAATCTTTCAATATATTTTCTATGCCCTGCCCAGCTGAGGAAGGGAGTGATAGAGTGGCTTTGGTGGAAACTTGGTATCCAGCCAGGGTCAAACCACCACAATAAATCAAATTATTAATGTATTTTCCAAATTTTCCTTGGAAGATAACTTTTTTTTGAAGTATGTTGCTATTTTTAAAAGTGAATTTTCTCTTTTAAGGACTTTTGCCCAGGCTGCTTTCAGTTGTGGGTTATTCACCAAAAGCTTTATCCCAATAGGTAACAAGTCTTGTAATTCTACCATGCCTTCTCCAGGCCTTGATGATGACCAGTGGTCCTTGCAGAGTCCTGTTTTCTTCACATTGCTCTTTGCTCCCTAGGCTGTTGTTTATCCCTGTTGTTTGTCCTCAATAAATCTATTCTTTCTCATATGGTCCAACTCTTTTCCTAGGACCTCTTCTTAAATCATTGACAGAAAAAAAAAAAAAAAAAGTGAAATCCCTGAAACAATAGACTTATTCTGTTGTAGCTCTCAATACATCTCTTTGCAGTCCACAAGGTCAGAAAAAAACTTGGAGATAGTGACATTAGGCATAGCACAAACTGTCAAAAAATGCCCTGTGACAAATGTAATTCATAAATTATGGCTATGGCTGATAAATAAAATAAGCATTGCAATTTAAATCCATTACTTAAGGAATTATTCCAGTGTCTTTATATCATTCTATAAATCTTCTCAAATCAAAAAACCTCATCAGTCACTTTTATTAATGTAGAAGGATGTCTGTAAAATATGTTTTAAAGGATGTTAAACGAGTACAACTTTCCTCATATGGAAACTGAAATTCTTTTTTCTTTTCATTCCCTCTTTTATTTGGGTAAAACCTATTTTCAAGAAATACATAAACACTTTCTTGCTGTTGTGAGTCTGTGGATCACCCGCCCTTATTGCAGTAGAGCAATAGGACTAAGCTCTGTAGCAAACCATTTATCATGCAGCTACTGCCTCAAGGACAAGCTGACTTTGACAGCTGCTCTCTCATTGCACTGCTTTGAATCATACCATTGCATATTGATCCTGGATACGCTTTTTGCAAGTAGAGTTGAGTTCCTGTCTCTAGGAAGGTGAGGCTTCTGAATGTACTTTACACTTTCCTGCAGTGATCCTGGCATGTACTGTGAACATTGCAAAGGCAATGTAAACACCAAATCAAAGCTCCTCACTCCTGCCGTCTCTCTGGCCCTCTGACCTGTTCCGTTAAACTTGATCCACCCTACAAAGAGATACTTTAATGAGGCCCATCAGTGCTTTTAGCACGCATTTGTTGCATGGGGAGTTACGCTTCTGAGTCAGAGAAACTTAGAGATTGCTGCTGTGTATGAGTCCCTCTGCTCCAAGCAGCAAGAACTCAGTGGAAGACCTGAGCTACTGCTTCTCCTGGGGCAAGATGCCATCACTCAGTGGACTGGCAGAGACCACACCTCTGTGCAAAGCACCGGCTTTTACATAGTTGAGATCAATGATAACTTGCTGTGCTGTGAGGTAGCCTGCTCTGCAGTGGCTATCCAAACTTAAAAAGAGCTGGGAACAGTTCCCATGAGATCCTATCCTGATAAATCTGCACATTAGAACTGATTAAAAGGTAAGATGGTGAGATTTTTATCAAAATGGTGAGATTTTTATCAGTGTGGTAGCAGGAAAACAGGTTCTTGGCCTGTTGCTAAAGGGAAATAAGTTAGGAAAAATCCCGTGGTTGCTACAAGAGGGCAAAGACTTTGTCAAAAACACACAGAGCAAACTTCTGCCCAATTTACCTCCCAGGACTCTGCTTTTGAGAGCAGATCTAAGGAACAATAGGACAACAGCTGCATTGGGATTTTTGACACTGTACTGTGAAGAGTGACTGCCCCCGGTGAAAGTATCAAACAGGACACCTTTGAATGCTCATTTGGGAGTTACATATCTACCAACATCTACCAATTGTGGTGGGGCATCACCACACCTGTGGTGGGGTTGAGCAACTTCTTGTTCCAGACCAGCATGTTGGCCTGAGCTGTGGCAGACCTGTGGTGGGAAGAGAGAGCACCACAAATCTCTTGGAACTGGGGAATATGGAGGGGACAGGAAATTAGTCTTGTTCTATACACACAGTGAAAGCAGAAAAATGCCTATAGTTCACACAACAGAGGTCTAAAGAGCCTGAACTCTGAACATACCTGGCTGATGTTACTAATTATATTCTTTAGGGTCTGGACAAGTCTCCGAAGTTTTTTGTAAGGAGATGGGGTGTTTTGTCCTAATTTCAAGAAAATCTGTCTTGGTCTGCCTTGCATCATTTGTCCTTGTAGCTTTTGCCTGAATATGCGATAAGGAACATTCCTCTTCATGCTACTAGAATTATTAATGGTTGAGAAGGAAGGGAAGGATTCTGATAGACATAAATATATATATATATCCTAGATATCCTAGATATCCCTATAATTTGGGGACTGTGTGGCAAACACATGTATTTTATGGAGTCTCTCATTTGTCTGTAGGTGTTTTTATTAACACCTTTCAATATTCCTCTACAACTCCCACTCATGTATTTTCTCAGCCAGCAGTTGGATCCAAACTTAGCCCTGAAAGAGAAACAGACGTTCTTTATAACCCAAAAGTGTAATCCACCTGACTTCCTGCAGTGACAGTCAGCAGAAGGGGATAATGCAGCTCACAGTGAAGTATGTGACCCCCGCTATCATAAACATCCAAGATAAATGACCTGCTGTGGATGTGTCAGTCCTTGTTGCAGGTCTGCTAGCCCCAGTCTGACATGCTTGTGGGAATCTCTGAGGAAAAGGACTTACCTAAAGACAGTGTATCTCAGCTGATACCCTCTGTGAATGAAGATAGACCCACTGGGCTAGGTCTCTGAAAGGCAGCCTAGCTGTGCCCCAGCAGACTGAGGGCCAGACTTCTCCTGGCAACCTATGAGCCATGTGGGAGACTGTAAGTTTGTTCAATATGACCTTGTTTGTGGTCCACTGGAACTCAGTTTGATGAAAGGATAGTTTCTGTCAGTAGCTCTCTATTTGCTTTGTCCCGTGGCAGAGTCCAAGTAGAATATTGTTGCAAAACACGAAACAGTGGGATTGCAGGATTGATGCAGTATGTGTTCAATACATTTTACCTTTCATCAGTAAGAAGAGGAGCTGACTTAATGCCAAAAGGCACAAAGCATTTGGATGGTTAAAGCTGTACCAGTTGCTCACATAAGCCCTGATATTCAGATGCTACTAGTACTTTGGACTTTCCTTATTCCTGGCTATGCAATTTGAACATCAGCCCTGGTATTTGAGGAACTTTCCCTTGAATGGGCATAGTAGCTCTCTCCTCACAGCTTTGCCATCTGCTCAGCCCTTGATTGCTCCTGCTATTTCAAGAAATGGGAATTCACTCAGATGTAAGCCAACCCTATTCTACTAGTTTCGGTAGATTCAGTACAACAAAAGCTGCAGGCTTTTTCCCTATACTCACTCTCATTTCAATCAGAGTATCACTAAACCCTTACGAATCAGAATGACTGTGACATTATTTCTCAGACAGGGTGGTTTTTGAATGTGGATTTTGAGAACCAGGAGTACCTGTAGGTTTATACAAGTCAGTCTCAGGACCTCACAACCCAGATGCTCATCTTTGACATGAGTCTTGGTAGCTTTTGGTTCACAGGTTCACAGGATATTCCAAGTTGGAAGTAACCCACAAGGATCATCAAGTCCAACTCCCAACCAAACACCCACACAGGGGTTGAACCCACAACCCCAGAGCCATGGGCACCACGCTCTGTCCATCTGAGCCTCCCATTGTCTAGACCATGTCAATGAGTTCCTCATCCAGTCTTTTCTTAAAAACCTCCAGGGATGGCGACTCCACCACCTCCCTGGGCAGACCATTCCAATGAGAGATCACTCTCTCTGTGAAAAACCTCTTCCTAACATCCAGCCTAAACCTTCTCTGGTGTAGCTTAAGGCCATGTCCTCTTGTTCTGGTGCCATCAGCCTGAGAGAACAGATTCACACCGGTCTGACTGCAACCTCCCTTCAGGTAGTTGTAAACAGCAATCAGGTCACATCTGTGCCTCCTCTTCTCCAGGCTGAACAACCCCAGCTCCCACAGTCGTTCCTCAAAGGGCTTGTTCTCCAGTTCTTTCACCATCCATGTCACCTTCCTCTGTCATGAAAGAATGAGCATATTTGGGTTCACTGACGGAGAAATGCAAGTTAAAATGGAGTCTAGAGTTAATGCAAAATTAAAATCATCTTCTAGGTTTTGGCTGGAATAAAGTTAATTTACTTCATAGTAGCTGAAATGAAGCTATGTTTTGAATTAGTGCCTAGAAGTGATGATAATACAGAGATGTTTCAGTTCTTGCTGAGCAGTACTTAAACAGAGTCAAAGCTTTTTCTCCCTCTCACCCCATCCTGCCACGGAGTGGGCTAGGAGCACCCAAGGAGTTGGGAAGGGACACAGCTGGGACAGATGTATCCAAGTGACTCAATGAATAGTTCATGCCATGCTCAGCATATGAAGCTGAAGGAAGAAGAAGGAAGTGGTGACAATGTCCAAAATGATGGCATTTTTCTTCCCAATTTCCTGTTGAGTGTGATGGAGCCCTGATGTCCTGGGGATGGTTGAACACCTGACTGTCCATGGGAATGGGTGAATTAATTCCTTGTTTTACTTTACTTGGATGTACAGGTCTTGTTTTACCCATTAAAATGCCTTTATCTCAACCAAGGAGTTTTCTCGTATTATTCTTCTAGTTCTCTCCTCTACCCTACAGCAGAAAGTCACTAGGCAGTTGGTTGGTGCTTAGTTTCCAGCTGGGACTAAAACAGAATCACAGAATATTCTAAATTGGTAGGGACCCACAAGGATCATTAAGTCCAACTCTTAAGTGAATGGCCTATACGGGGATTGAACCCACAACCCTGAGTGTTATTAGTATCATGCTCTAACCAGCCAAGCTAATCTCAGTTGTCAACATGGTTACTTGGCACAATGCTAGGAAAATTTATAAAATTTGTCAGTATTAAACTCCAAAAGTTTAGCATTGCTGAGGAGGTATCCTCCATTTTCTTTGCACACAGTACTTTTTCATTAGTGAGGGATAGGGTTTTTAAAAAATTCTTTCCAATATCTTTGTAAGGCTGAATATTATGTAACAAAATGAAATAAAATGTAAAGCTACAAGGGCAAGAAACCCCAGGAAACTGAAAAGAGTAAGTGTTGACTGTTGTGGAAGATAAGAAAGGAATTATGTAGAACCTGGAAAATCAAATCCTTTCAATGGATTAGCTACTTGCTGGACAATATGGCATGAGTGAGTTGCTATTCCATGACGTAGTCAATCTGTAAATCATAGTTCAATGATGGTCTTGAAGACCTTAATAAATAGGTTTTTGTTGTTGCAAGGAAAATAAATTTTTCTTATGTTATATGGTTTTAGATAGCAGCAGAAGGTATTTTGAGATAGATTCACTTTTAGAATCCCTGAGGTTGATAAATATACCTTTGGTTAAAAAGCAGAGAAAATAAGAAGGATTAATGAACAGAGTAGAAAGCAGAGGTTGTGTATATCTATGTTATTCTTTAGAGAGGAGATATATTACAGCTTTCATTGCAAGTGTGAGGTGTTGCATGCCTCTCCATTCAAAAAGGAGTTCATCCTCCAGGCCATCTCTCCATTTATCTCTTTTCTGCCTCACTGCTAATAACATGTTGAGCTCTGTTAAGGAAGATTAAGAATTATTGATATGAGTTTTCAGAGCTTGCTGAACTGGAAATACTCAAGTTCCTGTTTTCCATCTAGTAAATCTTATTCACAGTTTTGTAAGCTGTAATAGGCCAGTGACCACATGCATTGCTAGCCACTTTGACAGTTCATAATCAAACAATGGTTCAATGATTTACGGATTATGAACCTCAGTTCAAAATCTCATGGTGGGCATCAGTTTCTTGGGGTGCTGGTAATGTGGAATCAGTGGGATGCAGATTGCATATGTCACATCTACATGATGGGAATGACACTATAACTGCTAAGTGGAATACTGAAAACATCCTACTTCATGGAGTGGAGTCCAATAGGGGCAATCAGATCTGTTAAAAAAGTTCATTTTCTGCCTTTGTTTCTCCTTCAATGATTTGTTCATATGTTGTATAAAACCCTGAAGCGTGTCTTCTTTAACACTGGATGGAAGGTGAATTGGCAGCCTGTTTTGTGTTGTCCTGATGTCCATTTCAGTTGCATATGATACAGAAGACTAATCCAAGGAAACAAGACATTCACTTACCCTGTGTTTCCCTTTGCAGTCTGTCTCTGGAGCCATCACAAATACTGTTTCTTAGCAGTGATGGTTTTGTTGTACATTTTCTAAAAAGGAAAGGGAAAATTATTGACCAATTCCCCAAAAACTCAGCCATAGGTGACAATCAACAACAACAACAACTAAATAACTGTATTTATTGCAAATATCTCACTAGAGTGATAATGTCATACGTTATTCTAGCAAGAAACCTAGAGACGGTTAACCAATCACACAGTCTGCCCTACATCAGAAAAGCCCTGAAACCATTAAACACAGTGCCAAAGGTTTTGACTGAGGTATCCAATGAGGCAGAAGGGCTTTCTAAATCCAAACCCTGTTTTGAAAACCTGACAGAGAGGTTATAGTTCCTGGGACAGAGTGTAGGAGACATTCTGGCAGGGACACTGCACTCCATTGTGAGCTGTTTTGGCTCAGCCAGACCCAGGCAAGGGGTGAGCATAACACAAAGTCTCAGCTTTCAGCTCCAGCCATGAAAGGCATGGCTACAGCTCTGCTGCCAGACACACAAAGCAGCAGGCTTCTCCTGTCAATCTGCAAGCATAGAAGCAACAGGAGATATAGTCCCTACTACGTTCCCTCTTGTCCGTAGCTCCATCACCCAGCACTGTTGGCACGTGTCTGGCTGGAAAAATTGTCCAAAATATCCAGCATCGTTACTGCTTGATGTGCATCGTCACTGGCAATTTTTATTTGAACTAATTAATGATTAACAGGGGTACTCTTGCTTAACCCTGTTCAATGGCACTGAAGAGAAGAAGGAACAGACAAGGCTGGATGGACACAGAAAGATCCTTTTTTTAGCACTGTAAGTACCCTTCTAGTTTTCCCTTGGATCATTTGGACAATTTGTTTTGACAGGTTATGTTGTTACCTGGGAAAGGCCCCTTTTTATATCTAAACAAGAGGATATGCCTGTTATGAAAAAAAACAAAGCATTTTAAAAGCTAGAATGAACAGATAGTGAAGAAGGTACTTCACACAATTAAATAAAAATTTTGTTTGGAAACTATAGAAGTGCCTATAGAATTTGTTACCACAATGACCTTTTTCTTTGAAGAAACTGTAGGAGTCTTTTGTCATTTTTGTTCTAGACAGTATGATAAATGCTCCTATCACATTTTTTTAACACAGATTTAATTCTCTGATTGTTTGATGCATTGAGGACGGCTAATAGGGCTGCATTAACTATCCTGCAGTACTGAGCACAAAACTAGCTCCTCCTAGTTACTCTTGGGAAAAGGTCATAAGCTGCCAGTTACTGCAATTTTTTTAAAAAATTCAGTCTTACCCTAGGACTGTTAATACATTAATATTACATTCAATAAACTTTTTGAAGTTAAAATTTACCTCTTTCAAGAAAGAACTAGGCTGTGTAAATTGTGTATCAGGAGTCATATTCTTTCTAGGGTTAGAAATGCATCAGGAATGTGAATCACAAGTGTGCAGGACTTTGGAGAACACAGTATGTTCTGAAAGCCTCATTTTATTTCGCTGGACACGGCATGAACAAATTAATTTCCATGTGATGTTTTATATTTGTATTTCTTTTCCAGAAACACCTAAAAGGAAAATGAAGCTCACCTTCTCCTTATGTTTATTGCTAGCTGGTTTGTATACTGTTGCCCAGTGTCGTCAGCGTTCTCGCCACCGCAATAAGCAGGATGATGTTAAAGGGACATATTATCCAAGACATAGGTCTCAGTGGGAAGGAACTTACCCAGTTAAGAACAAAACCTTTGTCAAACTAGTTCTCAGCAATGCTGACTTTGCATTTTCGTTGTACAAGCTGGTCGCATCTGAAGTAATGGATCAAAATATTTTCTTTTCACCCATAAGCATCTCTATTTCCTTTGCAATGCTGGCACTTGGTGCCAAGTCAACTACACTGACACAGATTCTGGAAGGGCTTGCTTTTAACTTGAAAAAAACTCAGGAGCAGGAAATACATGACAGTTTTTCCCAACTTCTCCACATGCTGAATCGTTCAGACAGTGAGTTCCACCTGAGCCTGGGCAATGCCCTTTTTATAGAAGAGACATTAAAACCAGTACAAAAGTTTTTGGATGATGTCAAAACCCTTTATGAATCAGAAGTCTTGTCTTCTGACTTCAACAACTCTGTTGGCGCTGAGAATCAGATCAACAGTTATATTGAGGAAAAGACAAATGGGAAAATTGTTAAGCTAGTGGAAAATCTTGATCCTCTCACTGCAATGGTTCTTGTCAACTATGTCTTTTTTAAAGGTAAGAAATGTTAAAGTGTTCAAAGGTTGTAGTTTAGATACTTAATGTTCATTAAAGTGAATGAAAACTTAACAGAAATAAAATCTAGTTTAAGTATTTTAAATTGAGGAAATTATGTTCAATATCTGCAAGGTATTGCTATAAACCCACATATTTCTGTTGGCAGTAAAAGTGTGTCTTCACCTGGTTTAGTGAAATTTTCAAAAAAATATCTTTGTTGAGTTTTTAAGGTCCACAATCTAGTGAAAGATAGTGTTTTCAGTATTATCTGTCAGTAATTGTGTATAAGCACTTAAAAAAAAAAAGATACAATGCTGTAACATCTGAGGATGCAGTAAAATTAAAAAGATACTTGTTCCAATCAAAAGAAGGCTGTGGGACTAGATCCTGTTTTATACACTGTGACCACTCTTCTTTGTATTCCACTGAATAAATTTTCTTTTTGTCACAAGCCCATTGGGAGAAACCCTTCAGTACAACACAAACAAAACAGGAGGATTTTTTTGTGGCTCAGAAAACATCTGTAAGAGTTAACATGATGTATCGAAAGGGTTACTACAGAAATTACTTTGATGAAGAGCTGTCCTGTTGGCTGGTTCAGATACCTTACAATGGAGATGTTGTGGCATTATTTGTTTTGCCTGACGAAGGGAAGATGAAGCAGGTGGAAGATGCTCTCTTGAAAAAGACTGTATCTAAGTGGGAAAAGCTCCTTAAAGACAGGTAAGGTTTTTTTTCTGAGGTGAGAGGTGACCATGCCACAGATTAGTAGTGTTTTTCTCACCAAACAAAATATTTAAGTCTAGTTTATTGTACTGAACGCTATATACTTAGTGGCCCCTCTGCGATGAACTTCCAAGGTTTTTTGTTGAGAAATGAAAAAGAGTTGTGGCTAGTGAAAAAATAAAGCATTGAACTTGGGATCCATCTTGGGTTAAGTTCTTAGTTCATCCAAAGGTTACTTAGCACCTTGAGGAAGTTAACTCATTCTTGTTTCGTATGAGCATTGGGAGACTACAATAGAGTAGCTGTCAGATTTTAGTGTGGCATTGTCTGTAAAACAGACTAATTCACCATTACTGCAACTATTTCTGTGCTGACCTAGGCCCAGTTATATATCTGAACAGCCTTAGGGTAGCTAGATATGGTCTTTTGAAAAAACCTCTCCTACCTGGCGGTCGTAGCTCTGTCTACCAGTGCATTGGTGTAGCTGTGTCTTCCCCACTGCTCCTTGAGCCCTATGGAGGCAGAGGATAACAGGCTCATTCTGCTCCAAACCTCCACATTAAGTATCTAACGTGATCAGAGCTGTTATCTGAACCTTGAGAGAAAACTGTAAACATTTAGAAAACAAAATGTGAAGTGTCAATATACTGAAGTCATTGAGGAGTGTTACCTAGATGACAATTTGTCCCTATTTGCGTTATTTCTTATAGAAAAATACATCTGCACATTCCAAAATTTTCTGTTTCTGCTACCTATGATGTGAAAAGGATAGTCAAGCAAATGGGTATAATCGATCTGTTCACTGAACAAGCTGATCTCTCTGGAATTACTGAAGAGCCTGGACTGACAGTTTCAAAAGTAAGTCAGCACGTGAAAGCAACCACAGGGTTTGTCTGCTCCCAAGCACCTGACATTGAAAGTTGAACATGAAAAGTTTATTCTGGTCAGTCTGAAGCACCGTTCAATCACCAAGAACTGTCAGTCTGGAAGCAAAGCAAGCCCTGTCTTTCATAAACCTGAAACCAAACATGCTTACAAGGGGTTAGAAATGTGTGGTTCCAGGCTGAGGAAGAAGACATACATATAATTAAATGTTCTTTTGGCTACTAAACAAAATTATCCAAATGTAGCACATTAGCTTTGGTAAAATTTCCTCTAATTCCTTCTGCAGAAGGCAAAAGCCCGTTATTTCTACCCTTCTAGTGTTCTCAAAAAGTTATTTTTTTCAGCTAGATGACAGGGTAAATTCACAATAATACATGAAGCTGCCAATGACAAAATTGAGTCTCAGCTAAATTACCAGGTTTCTTTCCTTCCAGAGTTCCTCGCCATCAGTCATCTTGAGTGTTCTTTGGCTGCCTGCAGTTTGAGGGTTACCCTCTGTGCGTGCAGTGAAGGAGGATAGCTTGAGTGGTGTGAAGGCTTGTTGATGCTGCAGTGGGAAAGGGAGTAACTGGTGATGACCTTTCCAAAAGCTGTTGCTGCTGGATCTCTCTCCAGGAAGGGCTCCCCTTGGCAAGAGTGAAGAGATTGGCAGGCTGTTCTCTTCTTGCTGGGTTGTCAGATGGAGGTTGTCTTGCTTTGTTCCTTGCAGGTGGTCCACAGAGCCGTGCTGAATGTTCATGAAAATGGCACTGAAGCAACAGGGGCCACAGTGAAGGAAATTATCTGGAGATCTGGTGATTTTCCTCGTCCACCTCGAATCAAATTCAACAGGCCCTTTATCCTGGTGATCCTGGATAAATTCACCCACACTACCCTCTTCATTGGGAAAATTTTAAATCCTCAGAAAAATAATTGACGAGTCTTCAGCACATCTCTGGTTAAATTCCTGTGATCTGGTGAAACATTTATGTATGCATATCACTATGTACTAGTGCTTATCTTTCAACAATTGCTCTTATAAACATAAACATCTCTTAAGACATAAAAACTATTTTCCCCCGGTCCAAAAGTCACTAGTATTTGCCCCAGCCTACAGATAACTGCAGCTTGTATCGTTAATGAAATACAAGTCACTTTTCATGAGTTTTGTAAGATGTCCTTTCTGAAATGATTCTGTGGGATATTCAGATGGCTCAAAGTCTCCAAGTGATGCAGCTATTGCTGTAAAATCACAGTTTGTGCATGTGAGAGGAGAAGGGAAACAGAGTAAAGGAGATGCAAGGTGTAAGACTCATCTGTTTAATCCTTTAACCTTTTTTAACCTGGTTAGTCTTAAATGCAGATCTCCTTAATATTGGAGTGAATTTTCATTAATTTCTTTAGGTTTTGTAACCATGTATGGCAGGAAACTGCAGATTCTGTGACCGGGACAGTGGAGCACACAGCAATGTAAACGCTTGATGAGTGCAGATGTTTTCGCTCGCCCGCCTCTGTCTTCTGCTCAGTGGAAGCCCTCCTCATGAAGGCAAGAAGGTTGCTTTTCCTTCAAGATAGTGTTTATTCCACTGAGAAAGGAAGCCATAGCAGGAAAAAGACTTGAGATAAATGCCTTGAGATAAATATCTCAGGAGCAGTCCACAACATAGCACCAGTTTCCTTTTTATGGATTTGTTGTCACTGTGACTTCTTTTTTCTTCTCTTGATGTCACCTTCACTATCACACTTTCCAGATAGGCTTATTAGACTGCAGTAGAAAAATAGAAGAATGAAAAATTTTAACTCCAGAGTGTTTATATTTCCTCAGTAGGAGCAGCAGAGCTTTCCTAGGGACTGTTAACCTGCTTTAAGCTATCATAAGCATATATAAAAAATGCAGAAAATATTTGAGAATCACCTTTCAAAACGTTAGCAGTGGATTACTGTTATAGAGTAAAAACAGATTTTGAATTGATATTTATACCTTTTCACTTAAGGTTTCTTGAGTCCAATTACACTCAATAGTTACATGGTTATGAAAGAAAAGGAACACAAAGTAGTAAATATTTAAATTATTTTATTATGTTTTTAATTTTTAAATCAACATCCTTAGCACATCTGATTTAATATAGAAAGCCAATGAAAGCATTTAGATTATAGAATGATTACATCTTCTGTTATATTATCTTGCAAACAAAATATATAAATAGCAACTTTTTGGATCTCAGTTTCCTTAGAGGTTCATAAAAAGTATAACTTAAAAATTATGGTGAATATTTCTATAGCACAGTTTGTTGGTTTTCTTTTTGGGTGCTCTTTATTTTCTTTGGCATTAAGTTAGTGCCATCAATATGAGTAAATACTAGCTGTAAGAATAACAACAAGGAATGTCAAAACAATTGCATGTCTATCTGCAGACACGTAACACTTGATATTCACTCTCAAAATCCTCCTCAGAATCACATAAACCAATGACAGAAGTTTCTTATTCATAACTGTATTTGGTATATTCTGTATTTAGTAACAAACAGTTGGCTTCATAACTCTAAAGAGACCTGATGCCAGGGTAATACAGATAAATAGGAGATCACTTAAAAACTCTTGACAGATTTCAGGGCTAACGCAGGACAAATTGCAAAAGTCCTGCTTTGCACAGGCAGATGACTCTGTAAGCAAATATCAAGAGACTATGTTTGTTGTTCTTCACAGACCTCAGATCAATAGTCTCTGTTTGTTAATAGGAAAAAGATATCTAAATAAGTATTTTTCCAACTGTATCTCACTTTGAGAGGCAACCTTGTTGCTTAACTCATTTAAAAGTGAGTAGAGATGAATCAAGCTGATTTAAGAACAGAATAACCAAAAAATTTCATGGTAGGGAATCATCCTCAGATGGGAGAAGGAACCATACATGTGTCTTGTCTTGATTTTCTTTCTGGTTTAGCATGCCACTCACTGCAAATCACAGAATCACAGAATATTATGAGTTGGAAGGGACCCACAAGGATCATCTAGTCCAACTCACCATCTAACACCCGTGCAGAGATCGAAAGCACATCCCAGAGCAGTAACACAAACCTAGTTCCCTCACAGTCTAGCAAATGGGCAACAAACTTTTGTAATAAATAACGAACATAGAATGATTGCACAGCCACTCCAAAACTGCCAGCATTAAGGTGGTCACAAATCCATTGCAGTCATGGTTTACTCAGGAAAGTGTTCTTTTCTTTCAATCTGCTGTTTTTTTCTTCCTTTTTCTTGGATTTTTTTTCTTTGTTGGCTCTGACTGTGCATTTTGTGACCAAGAAGCATCAGTGCAGCCAAGGAAGGACTTTCATTCTAACTAGTCAAGAGTTGCTGCTGCGGCATGCAAGTACTTTGGTGGGCCCCTTCAATACAGTGGTATTGCTGGAGGATGAAGCTAATCTGATGAACCACATGAGAGACGAAGTACAAAGGACGTCTTCTGACCCAGCCCACCCACAAGTCTGATGTGGGAATGCATGCAGCCATACACATGCAGGAGCTGCAGCCTCAGCACTGCCTATGTGGACCCTAAGGGAAATCTGTGAAGAATTGCCAACATGGCAGAAGCTTCAGAACAGCACACACTGAGCAGCTCTCCGAAATACGGAGAAAAGGAAACCAAGCAGTGTGGAAATAGCATTAAACTGTATTTGTTGTCATAACTAGAAGACAGAAGTGAGGCATAACTGAAAACATAAATGAGGAGCTCAAAAAAACAAATTAATACATGGTGGAGGTAGATTTGTTACCTACAAATTACACAAAGTTCAACAGACAGTAGAAGAAAACCAGAAGCAATTTTGAGTAGTGTTAAAATCATAAAGAAGGAAAACATATGGGGGCAAAGAGGGAAAGAGTATTCTTGAAGTAAATCAAAGAAAATAATGTATTTCAAATAGCCACTAGTTAAAGCCGGTGCACAGGTCTGTCATTGTTCCCAGTGTTGTGCAGCATCCACTAGGAAGAAACTAAAGGCACATAACAGGAGCAACAGTCTTAAAGGTCATAGGCTGAAAAACAAATCACATATTCTGCTGGAATAATCTACCACTATTGTGTTAAATGCACAAAGTAAGAATGGAGCACCTTCCCTATAAGGAAAAGCTGAGAGAATTGGAGTTATTCAGCTTGGAGAAAAGAAGGCTTTGGGGATACCTACTGGGAGCCTTGCAGTACCTGAGGAGAGTTTATAAGAAATGTGGTGGAAAGGTGGAGAGAGATGGAAAGAGACAAGAGCATGTGGTGACAGGATAAGGGGGAATGGCTTCAAACTGAAAGAAGTCAGGTTTAGATTAGGTATTAGGAAGAATTATTTTACTGTGAGGGTGGTGAAGCACTGGAATCAAGTTGTCCAGGGAAGATGTGAATGCCCCATCCCTGGAAGTGTTCAAGGACAGGCTGAATAGGATCCTGGTGTAGTGGAAGGTGTCCCTGCCCATGGCACAGGTTTGGAACTACATGATCTTTAAGGTCCCTTCTAACCTGAATATGAGGCATGAGGGGAGGGTGCTGAAATCTCCAAGAAGGTGCACAGCTCAGGTAAGTGCCAAGTGCTCTAGATCTCTGCCATAATGGTGGGCACTCATCTCAGAACAAAAGTTAGTGTAACTATTGATACAGCCCCTGAAAAGTCTGGTGCTTCCATCACCCAGACAGTACTGGTAAGGAAGGAGATGCCAGTACAGGTAGTAACTTGCAATGGATGCCCAGATATGTCCACTGGAGAAAAGGCTAGTACCTGACAAAGCGTGCACAGGTTGATGACCTTTTGTGGCACGTGGACAAATTACAAGAGACAGTTAATAGGCTGCTCAGTATTGGAGGGGCTGACACAGAGATAACATGGCTTTGGAACCATACACTTACAATGGATACCACAGAGCATGAAATACCTTGGACCTTGATGACCCACTAAAGCAGGGCTGGGAGTAGTGACTGATACACCTGAAGGCTTTGCTGCTATGCAGACCATGATAGGCTGGAGAACATAATGAGGTTCAACTAGATCAAGTGTAGGGCACTGCACCTGGGGTGGACTAACTCCAAGTACCACTAGAAGCTGAGGGCACACCTACTAGAGAGCAGCTTTGCAGGTCTGAAGAGAAGGACTTGGGAGTCTTGGTGAACGACAAGTTGAGTTGCCATTGTGCACTTGAGGTCACGAGGAGCAATGGTATCCTGAGGTACATGAGGAAGAGAGTGACCACCAGGCCAAGGGAGATGATCCTCCCCCTTACACAGCTGTAGTGAGGCATCTGGAGTACTGTGTCCAGTTCTGGGCTCCTCAGTACAAGAAAGACAAGGTGTTACTGGAGAGAGTCCAGCAGAAGTCCACAAAGATAATGAGGGGTCTAGAGCATCTCTCTTATGAGGAGAGATTGTGGGAGGGAGGCCTGTTTAGTCAGAAGAGAACAAAGAGAGGGGATCTCATTAGTGCATATAAAGATCTCAAAGGCAGGTGGTGCCAGAGGATGGTGTCAGACTCATTTCAGTGGTGCCTAGCAAAGGACAAGGAGTGACGGCCATAAACTGAAATACAAGAAGAAATTCCACCTCAACATCAGGAAAAACTCTTTTATATTGAGAGTGACAGAGCACTAGGACAATCTACCTAGGGAGGACATGTAGTCTTCTTCTCTGGAGACATTCAAAATCCATTTGGACATGTTCCTGTGTAACCTGATCTAGGTGACCCTGCCTTGGCAGAGGTTGGACTAGATGATCTTCAGAGGTTATTTCAAGTCCTAAGAATTTTGTGATTCTGTGAGGTATGGTTTAGGCTATGGCACGCCTCAAGACATCAACAGTTTCATTGTTGTGATGAATCTAGAAAATGTTTTCTGGAATGGAGTGAATTTTTATAGAATTAGCTGCTATCAAACTGCAAAAGTCAGAACAAAACAAATTATTGTATTACACACAAATGTTTCCAAATCTTTTTAATAGAAAGCCAAATTTTAACTTCGTAATTCTGCTATATATTAGATTCTTGGCTTGTGCTCTGTCATTTGGCCAGGAGAAAAAAATATCTGTTGTTATTTGACTCCTGCAAAAATGTGGAAAAGAGCTGTATTTCTCTTCTGACACAACTGATTTGGCTATTTTCGCCTTACATGTATCATGATAATTTTTTTCTGTTGGAAAAATACATACAAAGACAGTAAAGTATAATGACAATTAGCTCTTGATGCAAATAGGCAAGTCAATCACTGAAAGCACTGTTATGTTTCACTCTCTTACTTTGTTATTTGAAACATCTCTCCTGTGTATGCTGAAGTTTTACCTGGTTCCAGATTTTGGCTGTAGCTTTCTTCCAGATAAAGGTTCACAGGATGCTTTTCCTGAGGACTGGTTTGATTTCTAAGAACTGCTTTCAGTTATGGCAAGAGGTTGAAGCTACAGAGCTGTCAGAACACCTAACTAGCTCTTCCGAATTAACCTTTCCAGAAACAGGCACTTGCTCCAACATCCAGAAATCTAAGGTTGCCATAAACTAGAAACAATATCATAAGTCAGAAACAAGTTCAGTCATAAACCATTTCAGTCACGGAAAAAGGGCTAGGAAAGGAGTAGGTTTACAAATCTATCAAAAATTGATGGCTCCATAAGCAAAGCATGCTCTATCTGAGGCTGTTGGCTTTCATTCATCTCTCTCATTCCCTCTGAGTAGCTGACTTTGACATTTTTATGATATTTCACAGTTTAAATGGACCTATAAGTGTTTGTTATGAGATAATTGGAAAAATACACCCTGGATTATTACAATACCTTTAAAAGCACCTAAACCACTAGCTGTCTGCATTGAAAAGGACAAAAAGGAAGATACCTTCCTCAGGAGCTGATTTACAGCCTCCAGGACTGTTCTTAGATTCTTATTCAGTTGCCTTATGCTGTGTGAAGTGCAAGCAATCAAAGCACAGAGAGGATGCCTTAGTTAAGAGGGTATCTTGCAAGTTGTATGAACATGAGATAAGACTTCATTAGAACTCATATTACCTGTTACTTATGGTACAGGTTCTTATTTCACCTGTGTAAAAGAGTGGGTTTGATAGTGGTGACAAAGAGAATCACCTCTCTGCAAAGCAAGGCCTGGGAAAATAGCTGCTCTTGTTAAATGGTGAGAAAACAGAATTGTCCTTGGAGGTGCTGTGAAGTAACATGTTAGGACTTGAAGAGCTCTGTTCTTTCTGAATAAAAGGCAGAGGTCCATGGGGAGCAGATGGGAGGAAGAGGTGAATTACCAAGAAAGGCAAGATATGTTGCAAGAAGCAATGGTCCCTCTTGGAAGTGCCACAAAACAGGAAAGGAGGAAAATGAGAGCAGTCTAGCACTAGACTGGGGCTAATAAGGCCACCTGTCTGGGCAGACCACCATGCAATGTAGACTTTGAGTCTTTCTAAGGCTTGATTGGAACTTAATTGGCCTATACTATTAAAGTTTTTGGCATAAATAAGCCAGGAAGTCATGCCAATAGAAAGAAAACAAAAGGAAATTATTTTGAGTGAGAAGATTTAACACTGAACTTTTCACCTTCATCAATTAGTCACAGGGCACAAGCTCAGACCTGTGCAAGTGCAACTACACTGCTGCTTCTCCCTTGCTTGGGGTTCGAAGGTTGGCTGGATGCCAGATCCTGGTCACATAGAGTCTTTAAAGCTTTAAAACTTGGAAACATTCAGAATAAAGATTCTGCTCTTCTATTAACTTTCCATTCCTGTATCATTTTATGTGAAACAAAATCACAAAATATGCCCAGTCCTTTAATTTGTCAAGGTCTCTCCACAGGGCCTCCCTGCCTTTGAGGCAGTCAACAGCTCCATGCAGCTTTATGTTGTCTGCAAATTTGCTTAGTATCCCTTCCAGTCCGGTGTTCAAGTGATTATGAAGACGTTGAAGAGCACAGGGCCTAAGATGGAGCCCTGTGGAGCCCCACTAGTGACAGGTCACCATTTGATGTGACCCCATTCACTGTTACTCGCTGTCCTCAGCCCATGAGCCAATTGCTCACCACCACATGATGTGTTTGTCCAGCTGTGTGCTGGACATATTGTCCAGAAGGATTCATTTGCATAGTCTTTTATTTAGGCTTTTGTTTAGTGTAGGCTTTTGACTCTTGCATGTCTGTGAATCTTTGAAATTGGCTCCTTGAACTTTTTTCCTCAAGGAAAGCTCATGTGTAGAAGCTGACACCTGATGTGACACAATCACTTCTTACTCCTTCTTCTTTATTTTGGGAGTATGAGGGGCTCCCTCTGCACTAAGTCATGTAGCAGTTGTAGAGCACTGCAGCAAAAGGTGTTTCTTTCCTCAGACATATTTATATTTGTTCTAAGTGCCACCCCAGTATATGCTCAAACCCTACTCCCTTCCAAGTTCAGTGAGAGGACAGCTACCTCTCTCTTGATTATGTAGATCTGTTATGGTAGAGTTAAACCCAGTGTTAGTTCAGGCTTCCAACTGCTTCAATACAGTCCTGTGAACCATAAATGAAACTCAGAGCTATTCCAGTCTGAGATGACTCACTTTTTGGCCACATTTTGGATAGAAAAATGTGGAGGTTCCTTAAATAAATAATTCATTTTGTTTACTAAAAAATCTTTTCTGTGGTTATATTGCTGTACAGATGAAGGCACCACAAATACATGTCTTAATTTAATTTAACAAAGGAAAATTAAAAGAACAAATTAAAGTCAGTAAGAGTGGTCAGATATGTCCTCTATTTCTATTTTTTAACCATAAAGGCCATGTTTATCTAGTTTCTTATTTACTGACATTGATTCCCCAAAATGTTCTTTCCATGATCCTCAAAAAAATTCAGCTCCATTTTCTTTCCAAGGCACTCCAGTTAAATGTGATATGTGTACTTTGGACGGAGGTGGAATTTGGGTGGGGAAAGATGATGAAAGGTCAGGAGAAGTTTAAGGGGAAAACAGTCTCCCTAAACACTTCAGTATTCATGGAGTTTGGCAACACTGAACTAACCACTGAGACCTAAGCCTTGTATCTCATTTCTGTGGGCAAAAGTGAGGAATTATTTTTGGCACTGTGTGGATTTTATGGGTGTTCCAGTCTTTCTTTAGAAACTACTTCAAAGATATTAATTAAAATCCCTTTTATCCTCATTGTTTTCACGCTGGTCTTCAAGATCATAGATCTGAACTAGAATAAAATTAGCCTCTGTGACAAATATTGATGTCTTTCTGTGCAGAGATAGGTAATTTTCACAATGCAGGTAATTTTCACAAGGCTTTCTATCTCAGACGTCAATTCCATTCCTCTCTATCTTGTAAATCACAGCCAGCAAATAAAAAGTCTGTTGTGTGATTAGGTTTCACTCTGACTATTAACTGGTCACTCCACTAAACAGTAAAGTAAAAACATTCTGAATATTCTGAGTTGGAAGGGACCCACAAGGATCATCGAGTCCAACTCTTAACACTGTCTCCCTGGCGGGAATTGAATCCAGGTCTCCCACATGTCAGGTGGGGACACTTACCACTGTACTAAAGTGGAACTAAAGAAGAACCAGAAGAAGAAAGGCAGAGAAAAAGTAACAAAGAAGGAATAAGGGGAGGATGGAAAGAAGGAACAATGACAAGAAAGAGAGGAAGGAATGCAAATAAAAAGGAGAAGAAAAGGAAGGAGAAGAAGATGGAGAGGAAGAAAAAAGCAGAAAGGAGAGGGAAAAACAAGAAGGAAAAGGAACAAGGTGAAGAAGAACAACAGGGAAGAGAGGGAGGGGATTTGTCTCCACCCCAGAGGGAAGGGCAAGGAGATTCCCCCCAAATCCGTCCCCAGCAGGACGGTGGCAGCATCGGGTTGTCCTGCAGCCGGGGGCCTGATGCTTGGCTGGAAGACGCAGCACAAGAGAGGGACAAAGGGCCACTGACTTCTGGTACACTTGTTGACTAAATTTTCTTGAAAAGTAAATATGTTATATAGAGGGACACTTTAAAAAATATAATGTTTTAATGTCTGATTATGATCCCAAAGCTTTAATGTTTCTCTGCCATATTAATTGTAAGGCTGCTGCAAGAAACTATTGGACAACATAGCTGGATGAAAGTAGAACAATATTTTATTATTGAGTGGATGCATGTGTTCTGTTAGAGATGCACAGAACACCTCTCCGTTGCTTTTCCACTTCAGTCTCTTCCTGGCACTTCCATTTCTCTGCTCCCCATTAGATGGGTGGAAAGTCCCTGAGATGAGTTTCCTCAGATGCAATCGCTTTAGGGGGTCACTGCATCAGGGGCCTCCCTTTACACTTCTGCTGTCCCGTCACTGTTCCTATGAAATGTCCCCCCTTTCTTTGTAGGATGTTTACAAAGACTTGCTGAATTTTGCTGGGAAGAACATGAAGCCTGCATTAGCCAGGACTGCTGAATATAGATTGAGTTCTTGTTCTCTCATTATTGCGTTGTCATGGATTGCAACTGCAGAGTGGATTATCTGCAGAAAAAAAAAAAAAAGGAGAAAACCTTGGATCAGAGTTTTGGAAATCCATGTAAGGCAAGGTGGTCATCAACATCTGAACAACAACAACAAAAATCTTATTTTTAAGGTATTAAGGTATAAATGAAGATGTTGTAAACCTTAGGACATTATTATCTCTGTGCAGACCTAATGCTGCCTGAAGCAGCCTGTCTATGTGCTTTACTCTGAGATTTTGCACTCTGAAACAAGGGCACATGTTGGAGATACTACAAGATTAGTGGCTTGGCCACACAGATTTTGGTTTCTTATGGGATCCAAATTTTTGCTATGATTAAACAACATGAATATGAAATTTGAATAGGCATTAAAAATCTTTAGCCTGAATGCAGCCTCTATCAAAACACAAAGTGACGAATATGTTAACCTTATTAACTGAGAACTGCTGTTAAATTGTATGGGGGGAGCAGCATCCTCAAGAGGAAAAAACTTGAAATTCAACTACACAATATTTAAAAAGCAAAGAAAAAGTTCAAGGGACGATCTTTATTTCATATGGATATGTGCATCACTAGCCAGCTGTACAAACAGATAGTGTGTCAGCAGCATTCTGGCAGATTAAGCTGGCCTAATTAAGCCTTATTACTTCGTTAAGCACAGCTCATTAAACAGACACTGTGTAACTGCTTACAGAAGTTGAGCAAAGCTTACAGTCCTAACCAAGTGAAAACATGAAGTTAGAGTTTTCTTTAATGTCAATTAAAAAATCAACATGGTTCACAGGTTATTCTGAGTT
>WEKX01026267.1:0-15360 GCA_013390025.1 Pitta sordida
AGTTCTTCCTGCTTGTTGCCCAGGCTTTTATCCCTGAAATATTTTTTTAAATGGTTGCTTCTCCAGACCTCCTAGACCTTTATTTTTGCGAAGGGTAAAGAGGCCACTGTAGAGTACTGTAGTTGGATCAACAGTATAATTAAGTTGTATTACCAAGCTTAGTCTCTGCAAAAAGCTTTACTTGGACTTAGTGTCTATCTTGAGTTGTCTGAGAGATTAATATAATAATTTCCTCAATAGGTATGTGCATATAGCAACTGGGGTCTGGAAGAACACTGGGAAATCATGCTAAAACCTAGAGTCATCACCAAAGGTCTATTAGGGATGCCTGTGTTAGGAGAGTTGAGCAGTCTTCATGCCAGCTCATGAGAGGCAGAATTGGCTTAACTCAGGATACCTGTTGTACATGACGGGGCAGGCAGAAGGTATTTCAGAGCACCCCAACAGCAAACTTGAAACCCATAGTAAAAGATAAAAGCAGCAAGTGTAGGAAGAAAGCAGGACAGAAAAAAACTTGGCAATTACTTGCTGGAGCAAGGAATTTGTAAAATTTACTCCCAAATTTAGACTCAGTTGGTATGATCCTAAATTTGTGCATGATCACTCCAAGGAATGGCAGAATCAGGAAACTAATGACGCCAGTATTTGTTTCCCCAGTGTATGTATTATTGGAGATGTTCCTCTCTCATTTTGGCTCTGCAGGGTAGGCCCTGAGAGACATTTTGAAGGATCCCTGCATTTTACATGAGACATTTTGAATTTTCTTTCTATCTTTGTATACAGCAAATTTTCAAATTAAAGTGTGATCTGTGCTAGAATTGGGCCATCGAGGACCGTTCTTAGGTGTCGATAGATGAATTTACTTTGTACAAATGGTAATTTGATTTCTTTGATGGTGATTTGATTTCATCAAATCCATTAGCCAGTTGTCCTCTTAGAAAATTCTTTTTTGACCTTCATTCTACTTCCAAATTCACAAGAGAGTTTTAACTTAGAGGAATGGGATATATTTTACAAAAATGTGATTGGGATACTAAGGGCCTTGACTGTGAAAGTGCAAGAAAAAAACCTTGATATGCATTGTGTCCTGGGTCAATTCAGAAGAAGTATGAATTGACTTTAGAAGTATTTGAATAATATATAGAGAGAGAAATAAGAACTTTACTGGGAGAAAGAAAAAAATTAGTATAACAAATATATATATATATATTTGAACAACAACAATAACAGTATCAAAAACAATGACAACTCTAGACAGCTGGAAAATGAACAAGCATGTGGGGGGGGCCTAGTTCAAGGGAAACCAGGGCACCTCCAGGGTTCCAGGGGCAGGGGAATAGGGTTCAGGGTAGGCAAACCAGTGGAGTAGCAGCCAGTGATCCTTTCCTGAAATGTCCAAGGGGCTGCAGGGAGATCCAGCAGTCGGCAGGGGAAAAGCTTTGCTGAGATGAGGAGTCAAAGGTCCACGTGGTCCTAGGCAAAATGGCAGCAGCAGAGATCGGAGGTGAAAACGAGGCGTCCTCAGTCCAGAATCACAGAAGATCCACAAACCCACTTCTGTGAGCCCAGGACCTGTAGTTAAAGGGCCCCTCCCATGTCACATGCCTTGTGGGCATATCTTTACATCCCCTTGGCCGTCACTCAGCCCGCCCTGGCCCTCAGGCCTCTCCCCTGGCCACATGCCTTGTCAGGAAGGGAAGGGGAGATAAGAAGAGAAACCTATTGCCTGTTCCAGTAAAAAGGAGAAAAGTTTTACAATAGAACAAAAGGGTTCTCTGCATGACACAGTAATACCTTGGTAGTCATGGGGGTTTGGTTCCCCTCCCAAGCCACAAATCACCCAATGGGTGAGTATAGGCTCATCATGAATATGCAAGAAAGCCACACCCATCACCCTGCCCCCCCTCAGCTGCGGACTGCCAGAGGGCACAGTGCCAAGTCCTAGAAGGGCTCCTGAGGAGCTGGGACCTGCCAGGAGGCACTTGGACACACTAGTACCTGTTGGGACCTACCAGAAGGTGCCATGTGTTCCGGGAGCAAGGTGTTCCCCTCGAGTCCTGGGAGTGGAGGTGGTGTAGTCATCATGACTCTATGGGACGTAATGAGCACAGCACCTCAGCACGTATGTCCCTCATCCCTCTCCCTGCAGCTGGTGCTCTGAACAGCCATATTCTAAACAGTGGGGACAGTGGTTTGTTGGTGGTGGTGTGGGCATGTCCCCTCCCTTCCCCCCAGAAGGCTCCACCGCTGGGTGCACCTTGCCAGGGACAGGTCAGGAGTGTGTGCATGTCTCCCCATTCTGTCCCACTGTTCAGCCCGGTGCTGTGAGAGGGTATTTCCTATGATGCAGGATACCCTGCATCAGCACAGGGTGGGTAGCTCCCGGGAGCGCACAGTGCTTGGCTTCTGAACAAGCTGAACAGTGGGATGGGGCGGGGAAGTGAAGCAGGGAGAGGCTGCAATTCTGGCATCGCTTCCCCCTGTCTGCTCCTGTGAAAACAGTGCAATCCTCCCATCCTGTCCCGTCCTCTGGAGCAGCTGAATGCCCTGAGTGCTGGGACAGGGCGCCCTGCCTGCAGCTCTGGCAGTGGCCGGAGGCGTGGTCACCCTCATTGTTTGGGACCTCAGCCACATACACTGCGACTCTACAGAAATGGCTCTCACCCTCTCCCCCCATGGCCAAATGCTCCCCTAAGCGAACAGTTCAGGGTTTGGGTGCTGTTGTTGCTGGCATGTGTTTTGGCGAAGCCAAGAGCCCATGGGACAGCCAGGGAGATGTCTTTACTTCCTGCAGTTCACTGTGGACTGCAGGGAATAAAGACATGTCCCTGAGTGTGCACTACCTCTGGGCAGCTCCCAGCGGCTCTGGCAGAAGCTGCGAGTTCTCATAATGTGGCGGCATTTGACCTCTCCAAAACTCATAAGGCACTGAGCTCTGGGCAGATCCCAAGTGAGTGAGAGGCATGCCCCTGCGCCCTGCAGGCCGTGACTGTCCTGCCCCATGGGGAAGTGTAGCGCTGCCCCTTGATGAAGCAGAGGTACTGTGCATGCATAGACTGGGAAACTCCGCAAATAATCAAAGAGTTTTCACTGAAAAAAACCCTCAAGGAGGCAAAAAAGCAAAACTGAAGCGTGAATATGCAAGGTTTGACTTTATACCATGAATGGAGGCTGATAGGTAAAATCCTTATTCCTGTAAAAAGATATACAGTAATCCTCTGATTAATTGCGGACTGTATCTTTGCGGGATCCGATTAATCTCAGTTGATTTTTCCGCAATGTTGCGACCTCACACTTGCGCAGAACGTACTTAAAACTATGTCAGCTCGTGACTACATAATAGCTTATGAGTATATAATTGGTCCTACGTGCCGTCACTGCCCACCAGACTTGCTGTACATCTTTCATTCTCACCATTTAGGGGGAAGGGGAACCGCTTCCCTAAATGATGCCAGGAGTGCTGCCACACGGCCGGTGCTGAGGCACCAGGGCTGTGCCAGCATTTCTGGGCATGGCGGCGCGGTGCCACTGCAAACTGTGGGATGGCAGGGGACGGTTGCTGCCATCAATGATGACCCCAGGGTGGTGGCGGATGAGAGGTTTAATCCTCAGGCAGTTGGGAGTGGAGCCACAGACTCAGCACAGCACCTCAGCTCTGCTTGCATGGCCGTGACATTGGCAACAGAGCCTGGTGTGTGCCGATGCCAGTGCTGCAGGCTCCTGACATCAGGGTACAACTCCTAGCATTGGCAACAGAACCTCCTCTCGCTGCCCAAAATAAAAAGTTCCTTCTGGGCAGCAGGAGAGTATGTATGTGTACTGTGGGTTTTTTTGTAGATGTTTATTGCCATGTGAGAAACAGAAACAGTCGATACTGGACAAGCCAGAGGGGTCTCTTCCAGGATGTGTGGGGTGGAAGAGGTGCAGAAGGAGGGTAGGAGAGGGAAGGGCAGAAAGCTGCGAGTGCTCCTGGCATGGACTGCCTCTGCCCTTTGGTACTGTGCTACCTCCTCCTGCCCGTCTGCCACCACCCTGCGCATCTCTGAGGAGTGGTAGCAGGAGCAGATCACAGAGGGCCACCAGCTCTTTCACCCTGTGCAGCTGCTGCTGGCCTGCGCTCCTGCAGGCAGCCCCAGCAGGAGGCAAGGAGGCAGATCCCGGCCGCTGTCCGCCAGGGATGGGGCAGGCGACGGAGGACCAGGGAGATGCAGCGATGGTGAGCTTCCCTCAGTCTGCAGTGTTGGTCTGGTTGCACACAGCTCTCAGCCTCCCCCAGGAGGAGCAGCACAGCACTTCCGCGGTGTTTGAACACGAGACATACACCAACAACCAGAAACCCCGATAAAACCCAGCACAGACACAGCAGAGAAAGGACAGTGTCAGGAGGCTCTGCACCACTCAGATTCCCAGGGATGGTGGGCGCAAGCTTCAAGGCCATGCTGGTTGCTGCAGGATTTCTGTACTTGGAAACACAGGTCCCTCCCAGGAGCTGGGGATTCCACGGCTGTGAAATGGCAAAAGGCATTTCCTCCGCTTTAATGAGGCGCTACAGAGCGAACCACACTCCCGGGACCGCCGTCCAGACAGAGTGTAAGAGTTGGTAAGAAGAGGAATATGGTCTCAATGTTGTCGTCAGGGTCTTAGACAATATAGGTACCCCAAAAAACTTAGGCTAAGGTCTTGTCAAGAGTTTGCAGTGGCCTACCTGCCTGAGACACAGTGGCTGCTAGGTGTTGCTCCCTGGACTGGGACTGGAATGTGGTTCCTATGGAAACCAAGGTGCACATACCCCAGAACAATGAATGGTGTGGTATGAAGTATCCCTTTTCTGATATCTGGGGGGAATGGATGAGGCATGTTGGGCTTGTTCTCCGGAATCAATGAACCCACACAGTCGCTGTCTGGGAAGATTGATTTGTTCCTTATAACATGTAAACATACCTTCTGGCAAAAGGCCACTTGCCTCAGAAGCTGACCATGCCTCGGACACTCCTCCTTGGACATGCGTGGTAGAGAAAGGCGGAAATTGGCAAAAGTCCATGGGACAGAGGAGGGGCGAGGTGTCACACCTAGTATAAAGATGGCTTCTTGGCAACTGGACTTTGGAAGCTTTCCCCACCGAGAACCATGACGATCTATAGGGACACCTCAAGGACTCATCTTCTGGTGGTAGCTTTATACCCTTTTTTCTCTCTCTTCTCTTTACTTTTACCTTTCCTGTCACACTTTCCTCTATCGCACTGCCACTTTACAGGCACATAATAAAGTTTCACTGTTTGATCAAAGCTAAACTGCCCTTTCGGAATTTTCTTTTGCACTTTGAGATCACAGCAAACGAACCATCATGCATCCAGCCGAGTTGGGTGAACCGTGACAGGGGGGCGTGGCTACGGGCATGGCCTAATTGAATATTCACAGGTCCGCTATCTGCACAGATTCTTGGCTCGTGGGACCTGTGCAGACCCAACCTCCTGCAAGTTCTAGACCTTGACTGTAATTCTAAAAGAAGTATTAGATTCACAGATACACGAAAATATAAAGTCAATATCATAGCATAGAAAAAAGGTGGGTAATGATTTATGTATCTTTTAAATTTATTAAGGGAAATTTAAAAGAGAAATAAAAGTAGAATTCAACTTTGCTTTCTTTTTTTTCCCAAGGGGAAAATTCTGTTTTGGTGGGTACAAAGCAGCAGATTGCTTAGAACAAGCAAGCAGAACAAACTGCTCCAACTTTCAAGGCTTTCTAAATTATTTCTGGAAAAATTACTATTGAGGAGCTTCAGATGTTTAGTTTGCTTGTTTTGATCAGCTAAACACTTAGTTTGATTTCTTAAGATTTTTAGGTTTGCAAAAAAACTTCTTGAAGGTTAGAGTTTTAGTCCTTTGTAATGTTTTTTCTTTGCCTTCTATGAAGACTCCTTGTATATGTTGCTCCGTAGCAGGCAGCTTCAGCACTGTAGTACAGTAAACCCTGGTAAAGCGCTATTACATATTAGGTGCTTCATTTTTCATAATAAGCATTGCTTTAAGAGATTGTTACACCTGAAAGAGTACTGGCTGGCTCTGTATCAGATTGTCTGCTAAGTTTTAATTCCCCTATATGAAATATCTGAGATGATACTTCAAACAGACAAAAAACAACAACAATAGCAAAAAGTAGTTTTAAATGTTTGCTTTCACTTTTCCAAACCTTCACAATTGGTGGAAAACTGAATGAGAAAGCGTTCAGCTTCCACAGAGAAGTCATGTAACCCAGACCTGCCTGGTTTGAGTGACAACACTACTTTTCTCTGTGGACACTTGCCATTGTGCACTGTGGGAGGACAGGACATAGCTGGTGTGGCCAACAGAGAGACACTCGTGCTGAGCTGGAGGATTCTTGTCCCAAAACCAGCACCATGCTCCTTAAGGCTGGTACTTGCTGATGGTAAATACAAGGAGTAAGTGAGCTAAGGCAAGCTCTTAGCTGAGATACCCCTGGGAATGTCTATACCAGGACAGTGTAATTATGTGCCTCGCCTGTTGGTTCACCTTAGACAGTTTCAGCAGTTTAGCCCTGGACCTACCTGGTGTGGACACAAAACTCTACCTAGCCTTGAATCACCTAGATGCTGAATTCGAGAATCAGGTATGTTTCTGCTCTACAGCTACAGACCAGAGGAAGACAAGAGAGCTCTACTGTCACTGATCTTCCCATTGACATTTTTCATGTACACTGAAGAAAAACAAAAGTTAAAAAGCAACTTGTCGCCTGATATTGCTGCAACAGACATAGTTTATCCTAAATCCAGACCAACATGTCCTCTGCCCAGATCTTCATATTTTTTGCTGAAGGATGCTTCGACAAGAGAAAGATTGTTCCTAATGAAATTTTCTTCCTAGCTATGCTCTATTGAGGTATAAGGTGCAACACAAAGGCATTTCTGAATAGTCTATGTAACAGTCGCTTTATTGCAAAATTAGCATCATAAGGTAGAAAATTTACATTTCACACAGTTCACCTCTTATAAGAAATGTACAAACCATGTTTCATTTGTAGAAGGGACAACATGAAATACAAACTGAGTGCAAGACTGGCCAACTGATTGAGTGGTGCTCTGTAAAATGTGAGTGAAGAGTCCTTCAGTATTCATATTATCCTGAGTATTATTTCAGTTTGTGGAAACACTTAATGACTTTTACCTAGGGGTAACCAGTACACCAGTAGGGGGGTTTGTTTACATGAGGTTTCTGCTATTTAGGCTGTAAAGGATAAGGACCTTGTAAATAATGAGGTTGGATTATAAGTTTGATAGATGACAGTATTCTGACCTTTCTCCTCAACTGGCTTTACAAACAATAGGTAATGGCCTAGGGTCTGATACGCAAAAATCTCATAGCTTCAAAACTTTGTGAAATTAGTAAACTTTTCAATTTAGTACTGTTTCAAAGGAATTTGAATATAGAGAAGCTACTCTACCATCTTTTACTTTGAGCTTTTACACTATTTGCTTATGTACTTTGGATGTGTCTCCTTCAAAATTAAAAAGTACTTATTCCTGATTAGTACATTTAATAATACTATGAATGAAGATGGAAAGTTTTTACACCCCAAGTGCCACATAAGTAGGGTTTATTTCACCTATTTCTATATCTCATCTTGTTTGATATCCTTGTGAATCCTCTATATAGCACATTCAAAATCTGACACAAATGTCAATGAAGTGCCTAGAATACTCCTATTATCAAATGGCAAGGCTGCAGGTGACTGTAAAGTCAAAATGTTTCCACAAAAAGCAAAAGCCTCAATCTCCCTAACACTTTCAGAGCAAAGAGGCCTTGCCTTTAGAAACACATGGCATCAGTTCACTGTCATTTTCTAAAATTAAGTATAAAGGAAAAAAATTCACCATTCATCAAAATTCATCGTATTAACATTAAAGTCTGTGTTTGGGCAAATGGAATTGGTTTCTCTAATCAGCATTAAACTATCATTTCCAAAACCCTGAAAAGGTGGAGGAGAGGGAGTTATAAGGAGTGCTTTTTTTGAACTTTGTTTCAAAATACAAATATTGTGTGGTAAGCAAAGTCACAACAGAAATTGTGGCACTTCCTAAATTGTGGCACTTCCATGGCCTCACTAAATGAGTTTCAAAGTCCTAATCTCTCTCTCGCTCTCTCTCTCTCAGAGCATCCTCATCAGCAAAACTGTAATACATTTCCATACTTCAGAGGTGCTGTAAAGGTTATTTAGCAAAATGTTTGCTTAGGGCTCAGAATACCTAAGCATTAGGTATTATAAATTATGTGCTAATTTCTCTTAAGCTGCAGTAAAGCCTGAGTGAAGTGCATTGAAGGAAATCCCCACTGTGAGCTTGTGCAGTTAATTTTGGATAAGGCTATCTACATAAGAGCATTGTATAACAAAATATTTGTTCATAGCGTAGCATCTTCTTTTTAAAGTAGTATATGTTAGCTCTGCTAAAATGTCACAGATTACTAAGAAGCCCAACTGCAAGTAGTAGTCCCTATACTTCTAGATCTTCCAAAAAAAATGTTAGAAGATCTAGAGGAATTATTTATTACTGCTTATTGTTTTTCAAGCTTTGGTTGAGAAAACGTGTGCAGAAATCCCTGCAGCTGAGAACCTTGATAGAAACTGGTGACAGAAACTGACGTAAGAATTGCTCTTTCCTGAAGTGTCAGGTCAGAAAACACCAAGCAGGGGATCATGTTCATCATCATTAAGACAACATTCAAGCATATTATTATCTTCCAGAAAGTGCTACATTGCCAGAAGCACATGGGTAAATGCTGTCTTGGAAAAGGACCACAAATACATAAAACTTATCATTCCTTAGACATGTTATTTGGAATGACCTCAACTAAACCAAGACAAGTTCTATGCCTGTTAACTAGTCATGACTGACTTCATGCCACTGACCACTAAAATGTCCACCCCCTATGCATCAGGTGATTATTTTACAATATGTACAGAAGGATCTAAAAAGCATCCCCTTTCGAAGTCCTCACCATATGTGTTTGATTGGGAATTATCCCCTAGTTTTCATTCAGTGATTTTGTGTAAATGCTTTTCTGCATGCTGTCCGGAAAGTGCACATGCGGTCCTGTGAGAGATTTCTGATTTCACAGATGTGGAATAAATACTCCATCGCTTCTGGCTGGCAGCATGAAGCTCTTCTTTGGCCAAAGGAGATAGTTCTTAGGTACTCTGTGAAGAAGTCTGGGTATCGTATTTCCGAAAACTGTGGTTACGAAAGGATTCTCTGCAATGAAATAAAGTTGGCAAATGAAAAACAATTCAAGAAATATCTGCCTTATGAAAAGGAGCAGCTGACAAATCTTCAACTGAAACATATGTGTTGGCAGATCAGAGCTGTCATTCCTTCTCCTGTCACCCTACATTGGGCACAGTAGCTTTGTGAAGAGGCATATATTCATAAGAACATTAGACTACTCTGTCTCAGTCATGTGACTAAAAAAGATTAAATTTTTTTGGAGTGAAAGGGTCACTCTTAGTTCAGGCTGACTAATACCACATGGTGCCATACCTCCTCTACCTACTTCTGCCTTCAAATATTGAAGAAATCACAAGATGTTTCCAATGCCTTTTTGTGAAGGTATGGGTGAAGTCTTACCTAACAATGTATTAAAATTACAAGAACTCTCTGCTCTAGTGGAAGTCAGCATACTTTTTTAATCAAGACTGGAGTTGGCAGTGTATATTATGGCCTGGTTTTAGCAGCCAGTAAAAATCCCTTTATTTCTTGTAAAAAATAGCATATTTTTGTATAGCCACAACAGATAACTCTGTCCTAACTGTACCTGGTGCTATGGACTTTCACTACAGGTTTGTACAGATCTGGGATCTTCCTCTCAATCATGGGCCTAAGGTTCTCCTTCAGTTTCATGTAGTTCCTTTTGAGCTCTTGATGATATTCCCGCTGGTCAGAAGTAATAAGTTGCTTGTTTTTCTCCACTGCTTCACCACACCTAGGCAAAAGGAAAGAATAAAAGGCATGACATGTATCATGTACTTCTCTTAAACTCATTCACTTTGTGTTAGGTACAGTCACACCTCTGTAGTCATGGATTACCAGTCTCCCATGGGTCCTGCAGAACCTTTAATCTGCGAATACGGGTCAGACATTAATATGGCAAATTATTGGCAAAAATATGGCATCTTCAGAACACTGCAACATCCTGGGCTCCTTACAGCAGCAAAGAGCATGGGAGTCAGGGGGGGGTGTTCCCTTTAAATGCAGCAGCTTGCACTGGCAGGAGTGCTTTGTCTGAGGCTATGAATATGTGCATATGCAGATATGCACTGGCAAGTCCAGGCTGGCTGCCACACCCACGTGGATCCCTGTGTTCCAGTTAAAGACCTCTTGACTCCTGGCAGGGCTGGCCAGGGCTAGGGCCACCAACTGCAGTAGTGCGGAACCACGCCATCCTGTGGAATTACGTACTGCTCTGTCAATAACTGAGTAAAGACTGTGGAAAAAAATTCTGCAAAAATGAGAGTATGTGACTATGACAGTGTAAGTAACAGAGATATTTCTTATTTTGAATGGACAAGGATACAGTTCTTTTGATCTAGGCATTCCTCTGATAACCAAAGTGATAATGAATTACTAAGAAACCTCTGTCTTTTCCAAATATACAAACTGAAATGTTTTTTAGACATTAGAAAAGCATGAGGGAGCTAGTAAAAACAGAGGTACTTGCAGAAAACTGAGGTAGATGCCTACTTAGTTTAAACAGATGCAGTGACAACACTACAAAGTGGAAGCTCCAGTAATCCCTCAAATTTCACAGGGTTTGGGTCTGGAAACAGACTGTGACAAGTGAAATCCATGAAGTAGCAATTCATATACAGTGATCCCCTGTTACTTGCACGCTGTTGGGTCTGGTCCTCCTCATGTGTGTCGTGGAATCCACAAAGATAGCGACCCCACAAAGTATTCAAGGATGCCATGCTCATAGCCACACCCCCTCCCCTAATAAGGTCTGGAGGACGGTCTTGAGATCAGGGCTTGTTTCAGATGTCTGACTGTGCTCCNCCTTGGAAGCAAGCGAGCTCTGGGTGGCCCCTGATCAAGCAGCGCCTTGCAGTGCTGCCCCCCCGGGCAAAAGAAGGAGGAAGCCGGAAAATAGCTGCACAGCAAAAACCCCGTGTTGTACTGAAGCTGCGATATGTGAAGTGCAAAGCAGCAAGGGATTACTATATCTTGTATAAGACTTATTTTTTAAACTCGGATGTATCCTTCCACAATTGTACTTTGTTTGACTAAGGAGAGGAGTATTTTGGTATATGAGTACGCTTGTTAAAATTCACTAGCATATCTAAAGCAAAGAACATATATGTCTGCCGCTACTACTGTGTATGCTTGACAGATAGGGTTGAATGTTTTCTCATGAACACCTTCTACACAAAAATGTCACTTTATTAAAAGTAAAATCAAGGCAATAATCTGAAATACTTTATTTTTGTAAAAATGTCAACAGATAAACGGAAGATCTTAATTCATTACTAGTTTGAAGGGCTAGCATTTTCTCCCATTTAGGATGCAATGTCTGCCTAAGCATTCACCATGAAGCAGCGACAAGAAGTCTGGACCAAGTGTCTGAAATGTCAGATGCCAGGACTCATGGTGCTAACTTGTATAATTAATTATGCAGTTATATTATCATTGAATTTTTGCTATTATTGACTTGATTGATGCAATTCAGCATTTTGCTTTTGCTTTACTGACCTCATTATAAACTCTTTGAAGCACAGTCTCAGCTTGTTGTGATGTCGATAAAGTTTGGGGTCTGCTGGAATTTCAGCCAGGAACACTTGTGCTACCTCTAGTGGTCCCTTACAGGAAGAACATAAGAAAATGTCAAAAACACCTGCTTTGGCTGAAAACAGACAACACATTTGTTTAAGCTGTTTGTTACTTCATGAGTGGCATTATGAAAGAAAACTATGCACAGTTACCATACAGGATGGTTTATTGTTCCCTTCCCCCCAATGTTTTATTTGGCAAGCAGAGTTTTTGCCCATCATATCTTATTTTCTCCTGCTTTTGTTTCTCCTCCAGGCCCATATCAAAGGTAAAAAACAAATTCTGCTCAGCCGAGAAGAGCTGGGATACTGGCACACCCAGGTACACTAGATAAACACAGCTCCTATGTGTGCTATGACAAGACCTCAAGGTGTTAAATAAGCCCAGCACAGAAAAAGACCACTCTTTCCAAAGCTTATAGCAACACGTGATTTCAGACTAGAGGCTTTGGTTGATGAAGAATGTGGAGAAACTGAGAGTATTTAGGCTTTTAGAAAAGAAACCAAGCTATGTGAAATTATGCACAGTGCCAAGTTTTTGCTCAGTTATGTCTTCATTCTTCCATTTAACATTTTTAATTGCCCAGAGTTTTTTGTTAGCACGTATATTTATGTGTAGATATTGCATCTCAGCTTTCTTTTGGGGTACTCAGGTCTTGACTTCATGTATTAACTTAATTTCTGTGAAACTGAGTTTGCAGTGGTCTCACAGCCGAATTGTTACTATTATTCCCATTTGCCAAGGAAGTATCTGGAGTGAACAAAATGGCTGAGATGGCTAGTGTACGCAAATGCAAAATTTTGCAAATGCAAAATCCTTAGATGCATTCACAAGGCTTCAGTGAGTTTCTGCACCTGCAAGGAGGACCGTGCTTCCACAAATACTTTCACCAAAAGCCTATCTAATGGACTGTATACAAAGACTAAATATCAAGGCATGAAGTTTAAATGCACATTGTGACTAAATGTATCTGACTGGATGTACTTCTTCCAGTGCAAGAGAAAATGAGCAAAGCATTCAGAAGCTCTTCATCTGGCTTACTTGGATCTTTTACCTGATTCACAGTGGCTCCAACTGAGCCCTGCAAAACCATCTGGAGTATTTTGGCATCTGGTGGTTCTTGGTGGGTGGCTGCAGTTAGTTCCTGTGTTTTTTTACACATATCTTCAATAGCAACTTCAATTGGGGTTAAAACAAACTAATGGAAATCGAAGAAAAGATGCTTCATTACCTGAATCATGCATGCAGTTGGCCTGTTCTAAATTTTACAATATCACTATCATTCTCCTGTGTCAAAACCAGTAGTTGAGAAACCTAGGAAGACTGTTCAATCTAAATGTCATCTTGGTAGATACTGCATCTGACCCAAAGCTTTCTGACAGCTTATCATTTGCAAGAAGAGGGTGTGGATCAGACTCCCTGTTTGCATAAAATCATTTTTATTCTAAGTTACTGACTTGATGTCTGAAATGGTGTTGCACTTTCTACAGTATAAAGCTTCCCATCTCTAAATCAGCTCTGATCCCAATCTAGTTTTGACTGTACTTGTAGTGATTTCTACTTTTTCAGCTAGAAGTACAGTTGCAAACAAAGCTTCACACATGCTCCTGCACAGCATTAAAACCATGAGGTCAAAAGAAGAACATACACTTGCAATCCTCTCTTTATCCATATTAAATATCTTGAATTTTTCTAGTTCTTGTATAACACTCCTGTTTACCAGAGCAACATCTGCAAAATTCAGCATTCTTTTTTTTTTTCTGCCAACCACAGAATCGTAAATTCTTCCTACTCAGAGAATCCCTCAGCCTCTGACAAATTAGATCTGCTCTCAAAACCCAATTACCTCTTCTCTCTGGATCACATTGATTCTAGTTTTGATGTAGGGGAAAGCATGCATTGTGGTTAGGATGGTGTTCCTCTTGTACTGTTCACTAAGCTCTCCTCTGGGGCGCCCATCCATGGTGAAAGGGGTTGTGTACATGAATCGACATACATTGAAGTTCTTCTCAAAATAGGTAACTCTGTCCTTCATCTCATATTTGTCAAAATATGGCTCCACAAAAGTAATTTGTATGTATGCCTAATAAAAGAGGGAAGAACCATTATACATAGTACTTTACAGTGTGAAAGGAATGGCATACGTGAAACATCCCATAGTTCATAATGGCTAAGAACGGTCTGGAAGAGCACACAGCCCAATCCTTCAGGAATTCTTCCTTTATTCAGAGCTGATAAAACATAAATCTAGGAGGGGACAGCTTAACCCTGGGAATCAGAATGAGAGCAGAGACCAGAGATCAGAACTTGTAATTTCCATACTCTGTGACAAGCTACCAAACTAAGCCTCTCCCAGAGGGACACACACACTGGGGCACAGAAATACAGCCAAGCGGGGGTATTATTTTGGTGCCTTAATGCTGGAGCATAAAAATTGCAAAGGGGCCCCCTCTCTCCCTTTCTCTTCTGTAAAAAGCATGCAATGCTCTCAATAGTATTTTCCCTACCTTATTGGGATCCAGCTTTCTTTTGTCTACAGGAGCAGAGTCCTTAATCACTTCCACAGCATCCTCCCCAAAACACTGGCCATAAAATCCCTGGAAAGGAAACAGAATTACACCAAAATATTTTTAGTCTTTAATGCAATGCTAATGATCTGTATGCCTCCAGGAGAAAGGAGTGACAACCATGACATTTTCTGGACTTTCTACAGTGAGCATACTGCTCCATGAGCCACAGCTGGCCAGAGTAAGCCATCTTCTGAGAAAGACTGGTGTGAGTTATTCAGACAAACATAGAACCTGAGGTACAACAATCAAAATGAAACACTGCAATTCTATAAAAAAGCTGAAAAGACACCAAAGCAAATATCTGGCATGGTCAAAATCAAGTAATTCAGTATATTACAGGCCTGTTCATAAGAGACATGGCCTCAAGTCAATGGATCACTTGCACCATTACACTTTAAAAAGGGCTGCTGTGGCAAGGATATACACAAAGGAAATAATCTGACTGTACAAATCAGTTTGTTACTGATTTTTGGTATCGCAATAATACTATTAGGCCTGTGTGGGTTCATTGGAAAAGTATAACATAACATTTGAGATCCTCTTAAAATAATGTTTGGGGCTTTTTTACCTCTAATCTGTGAGAAATCTCAGGAAGCTTGGTAATTGCTGGCTCCTTATAAACAAATTCCTGTTCATCCAAGTCCCCAAATTTGGATCCATAGAAACCAACACGGAAGTAAGTTCCAAACATTCGTTTTTGACCCTAAATGATAAAAAGTAAGTGGAAAATTACAACTGATTTTTGTGTGTGTGAACATTGTAGTATTTGGATGCCTTTTACCGCCCCTCCCACCCAAGTGATGTAGAAGAAAATCCATTACAGTTATACCTCCTCCATCACGAGGAAAGGGACAGGCCAAAGGCCTTGCAAAACATTATTCTCGCAAAGAACGGCAGGTCGTTAATATGCATGCAGGCCACGCCCATTGCTCCACCCCCCGGAACTCTGCCAGG
>WEKX01026267.1:18728-29053 GCA_013390025.1 Pitta sordida
CCAACTGAAAAGCTTCATTCATGCCTGAGACAATCACTTTCTGATGGTGCAGCCTATAGTCTGCAGAGTAGAGGTCAATATATATAGCTGAGCTAGGCTGCCTGATAAGACTAGTTTAATCAGTCTGACTGATGCAGGACTGGGACAGCTGTAAGATGTGGCATCTTGTTATTTGAATCATAGAATCAAATAGAATCATAGAATATTCTGAGTTGGAAGGGACCCACAAGGATCATTGAGTCCAACTCTTAAACGGCACCACTGCCTCCCTGATGGGAATCGAACCCCCTGTCTCCTGCGCAAGAGGCAGGGACTCTCACCACTGTACTAAAGTGGATTATTTTGGAGTGTGGCAGATCTATTGCCACCTAGTTTAGCAGTAGGACTTTATTACTTCATGTGCACAAAAACAAGCAATGGATCTGGTCCCGATGGCTCACTATCCCCTCCAGGTGATTTTGGCACTGACTCACCGTGCTGAATAGCTCTGCAGCTTGTTCGAGCAGCCCTACTAGTCCACTTTCTGAGAAGTACCTCCCAGAACATATGCCATCTTCATCTGGAGACAAAACATCATCTGAAACAGCAGATTCTTCCAGCACATTGGATGAAATGTTCTAAAATACATCAGAGCACAGAAATCAGAAACCTAGATCAACAGTATATTATAAAGATTGAGGCAGAAATAGTTTCCACATATTTATATGATGGGAAGAATGAGATTATACAAGTGCAGCCAGAGGATACACAAAATTCCTTTTAGAAGTGAATGCAGCATCATAAATCTCCACAAATGGCAGATCAGGAGTTTCACTACATGAATCATGAATTTTCTTTCTCGCCTCAGGTTTAAACACAGGCTCCTGTATGTCTCAAACTGGTTCTCCTCTGGTGGCTGGATTTCCATGGAGCTTCAGTGAGCTCAGTTTCCAATGTCTCTGGGGTCATAACCAATGTGCCCTTCCTGCTGCTGGCACCTGGGGGTGGGAAATTCCAAACTGCACTTTGGACCTCCTGCTACCTGCTTGAGTAAGTTGAACTTTGAAGTTTTGACTTGACTTTTGCAAGAAGAGGAGAATTAGAACAGAGACAATACTACTCTAAAAGCCACCATAACTGAATGCTGCTTCTTATGTCATCCTCTGCCACATTACACTTTGATCCTGCACAATCTACTTTGTTTCTTGTTGAACTTATGGATTTTATTGTGCCTTTAAATAAAACTAGATAAAGTACACAGTGTCGGTCACTCGTTTGAGATTCTAGACCACAGAATAATATATTTACATTTCTTTAGGATTCCTTTGGATAAATGACACTGAATAGAATCAACTTTAAAAAGCTTGTAATACGTAGAAATACATGCAAGTTACCATCACAATATGCATGCATATAGTATGGTACTAGCATATGTAACTTTCAACAGCAGCAGAAATGCTATGTTTCAATTTCTACTAATTAAAAGGAGTTATATTAGTGTCAGAGCATCTTACTTCAGTGGAAACTGGCAATGACAATCTGTCTGAGTGCAGGATGGATGCCTGCTAGCTAGCTAGATGAGTCCTTAAAGACATCTTTATAAAATGGCAGAGACACTGACAGCTGTTACTATTGATCAGATTTTGGATAAAGAATTAGCACCACACATTACTAGCAACATTGGACTTCCCCCTCAGAATTTTGTGGATGTATTTACTTCTCCATGGGTAAAATTTCCTCCACCTATGCTGCCATCACAGTGCCTAGTCTGCACATCATGTCAGCTCCACCAGAAGGGTGATCATAAACGTCAGGACAGTATTCATAGGAGTTAAGAACATGTCTGAATTTTGGCCAGAGGGAAAACTGCAGCACATTTAGCACACTCAAGACACTTTTTATCTCCCAGACTCATTGAGGATAATGACTTCAACGAGACTTAGCCTCACTGGCACATACCTATGACAAGTCAAACCCCATACTGCAGCTCAATTTCTGGTTTTCCCTTCTGTTGCAGTATCCATTAAGGACTATTTTCATGTGACCTCTGGTGGCTTTTTTTTTTCCTTTCATAGCAAAGGGAAAAGAGTCCAAAGAAATGGTTTATTTTTGAAAGTAACAAGAAAGTAACAGACACTGATTATCCCTTGTCCACCTTTAAGCCTGTAATTACCAATGCAAGGCATTTTATAGTTCATGCACTCTAGTAGGAGAACCTTCAGGATGTACTCCTGATGCTTGAGTGACCTTTTGCAAAGTGGGCCTGCCTCACCAACTTTAGCTTTCATGCTGAAGAATTGTCAAGTATTTCATCAGCAATTATTTTGAACTTCACAAGCATAGTTTTAAGGAAAAGAAACAGTTGTGTAAACTCAAAAAACCCCTGTGATCCCCAGTGCATATCACCATGTTAAATATGGCCATGGTAGCCTGCAACCTAAATCCCCCAAACATCACAGTCAAATCAGGCTACTAAGCCCTGACTACTTAGCCCTGTGCCTCAGCTGGTAAACACATACATTAAATACTTATCTGTGGTAATATGAAGTGGCTTTAAAATCAGTCCATATGCATTTCATATTCTCACTAATTCCACTCTATCACTTGCAAATGGGATTTAGTGTAAACATGAATTAGGCTCGAAGGGAATCTCACTGAAAGTGACCCCATTCTCGAGGAATAGTTTAGCTTGCATAGAGAGAAGAATGTATAGTTTTGTCCAGCACAGTATCAAGAACACTGTTCCTCTAGTGATAATCAGTTTTCTGAATGCCAGTGGACTCACTGCAGGTCAACTGATTTGATCCTTTGCTGCCTTATTTTACTCATCTGTAAATAAGAGATAACACTTCTGCTCATCCTGAATAATATTTTTATACACGTTATTATTATCCTCAATTCCACAACTGAATGTCAATTATCAATATTAGTTAATTTCATAGCTGAGCTAAATGAAGAAATGATCATAGAAAGAGTCCATAGGTGAGACCTGTAACTCCAGGTAAAGCCAAGGCAGTCTGCTTAGTGTTTCTCTCTTTTAACAAGGTCATCTGAGTAAGCTCTTTACAGGTGCTACAAAACACAAACCTGCTTGTAAAGATTGGAAGCTCTTTTCTTGAAAGCCTATGTAAAAATGCAGAGTGTTGTTTTAGTTAATTATTGTTATTGAGCAAACTGAAATTCAAAATTATGCTGTCAAATCAAGAGTTGTACAATTCGACTTCAGTCATTAAGGCATTTTACTATGTCTCTCCTATGGGGCAACTGTTCCTTTGGCAAATGTATTTACTCAAGCATTTTGATGAGAGAGATTGATTTGATGAACAATTAGTGGTAGGTTTGTGAGACTGCACCAGGACAAAATGCTGGAAATATTGATACAAAATTCTAAAGAAAACATTAAATGTATTGTAGTTAGTATCAATCAACATCAGACTGTAGAAACCTGATACTTTCTACAAAGGGCATTACAGACATACAGCATTTAAGTGGATTCTGCAAAGTATTTCCACTAATTAGTTGAAATTATTTATGATCATTGCAGCCAACATTCTACTGTCATATCTCAGTCATTCATGTCTTCTCATTCACATCTTCAGTGAATTGTGTAAAATTTCTCTGTGATTCTTACTCAGGGATTTGCGGAGGCAGTGTATAGTTCCATGGCATAGTGCAGTCCGGTTCCCATGCAGTCCCATTCCCCCACAGCAGGCAGCCTGGACTGCCAGCCTGGCTGTGCCAGGAGCAGGGAAGTCTCCTGTAACACACTGCATGGCACAGTCCCATCCTTCTGCAGCATGCAGCCCAGACTGCCAGCCCAGCCATACCAGGAGCCTCTGTGCATGTGTGTGACTGTGTTACAGTTTCCATAACTAGAGTTTGGGGAGGCGATGTCGACGCTAACTGCGACAGAATGCAAGTGCTAATCACTGTGTTGTTCCCAGAGGCTGCTTGCCCAGTGCCTGCCACAACTGGTGATATGCATAGCCCCAAGGAAAGTGCTCCCACAGTGCAGTGCTTGTGAAATGTGATTAGGAACTCCCTGTCCCTGGGACCAGCGTAGCCACCGCAGTTAAAGGGAAAAAGCTCTGACTCTGACACCCCCTGCCACTGTAAAGGGCCCCGGGGTGTTGGAGTGTTGCAAAGTTGCAATATTCATACCAATAATTTGCCATATTATTGGTGCACCCACCTTTGCAGATTTAATGTTTCGCAGGAACCCACAGAGACACAAAACCCATGGATCTGGAGATATGACTCTAGAACTTAACAGTGGTCTCCACCGGTCTTAGCAGTAATGATAAAGGAGAAATTATCAATATAGGGATATAGAGCCTTACCTCCATATTCATGGAGTATGGGTCTTCCATGAGTCCTGCAAATCGTCCAATCCACTAATTAGGTCCACAGAAATAAAAAACACGAATCTGTGGGTACGCAACTGTGAATCGCGAGGAGGCGGCACGGGGGGCACGGGAGCCGGCCAATCGCGGGGCATTTGCGGCTTCTGCGATTTCAGGTTTCCGGCAAGAGAGCCCGGCACGCATTTGAATCGCTGAGGAGGCGTCACAGCCCAACCCTCGTGCCACTGCTCCTCCCCCAGCCCCACCCCCCCGGCCCTGGTGCTCACGCCGGCCTGGCCCTGTGCCGGCCCGCGCGTGCTTGCCCTGCCTCTGCAGTGGGGAAGGGGTGTCCTGGAGCTCTGGTCAGCATACTTGGAGCCTGGAAAAACCTTAACTTTGCAACACTGCGACACCCCGTGCCACTTATGGTGGGAGGGGGGGCGTTGGTATTGGAGTCTCTTTCCCTTTAACATCCACCGGTCCTGGAAGAGGCAGCGCTGCCCGGGCTTTGACTGGGCTTTGTGGCGATGCTGCACTGGGTCTGAGCGGAGCACACAGGAGACACACACAACCGGGTCGGGGACTGGGGCACGGTGCGGCAGGGCTTTAAACGCCATTGCAAGATGGAGAAACCATGCACCCTCCCCACGCGCCATACCCGGGGAGCTGGCCCTGCCCCGCCTACAGGGAGAGCCGGCACCGCCCCTCGGCAAAGCAGAGGCACTACGCATGCATTGGCACCGAAACCTCGCAAATGCCTGAAATTGAATTGTGAGAAATTTTCCTTACAAATGTGTGGGGTCATAATGGAGAGGTTGCAATGCAGCAAGGACATACTGTATCATTGAATTTGCATACTAAGTGAGTTCAGGTAAGGGTAACCAAAAATTCATAAACTGATAAAAAAAGTGTATATATCTGTATTTCAAAATGTCTAAATTTACCAATTAAGAATTATGCTTTCATCTGTGTGATGTAGAAAAGTAATGTGAAAAACAAAATGCAAGAAAACAGTAGACAAAAAAATCAATGTACAGTCATACCTCTGGATTTGCAGGATTTGGGTCTTGTGAGGCTCCCACAAAACATTAAATCTGCGAATTCAGGTCAGACATTAACATGGCAAATTATTGCCATAAATATGTCAACTTTGCAACACTGCAACATCCAGGGGCCCCTTATGGCACTGGGAGAGTAGAAGTTTTTTCCCTTTAACTGCATCGGCTACCACAGGCAGGAATACTTTGCCTGAGCATATGTGCTGGCAAATCCAGGCTGGTTGCTGAACAGCTGAATGGACCCATGTGATGCTGTGTGTTACAGTTTAAGACTTCCTCACTCCTGGCAGGGGTGGGCGGCTGACTGGGGCCAAGGCTGGCAGCTGCAGCACTGTGCTGTCCCGCGGAACTACACACCACTCTGCAAATCACTGAGTAAGGATCGGGGAAAAAATTTCCACGGATCACTGAGGCCACGAATATGACAGTGTGAATTACCAAGGTATGATTGTATTACTGAGTAAAGAGCTCGAAAACACCAAAAGAACCAGTGGAGTCTTCAGAGAGATAATCTGAGGGCTACTTGTCACGCTGAAAGCATTTATGGAACAATTTTACTTGATTTGGATGCACTGTGTATAAACTATAGTGATTGTGTTATTCAGTAATCAAAAGGGACCGTTTAGTAACTTGAAGACATGACTAAAAGAACTGAGTAGCTCCAATTACCTAGGTTTTATCAGCATAAATAAGTGGAAGAACCTGCCAAGATCAGTGTTGCTGCTCTGCCATTATAAGTTCTCCTTGCCGTACATGCACTTCTAGGCCACTTAACACAAAAAGGAATACACACATCAGAACAGGCCATCCCCGTCTTATGTGGTCAAAGCTGGTCACCTGAAAGCTGACACTGCCAACGGGGAGATAGTTTCGATCCTCAAGCATGCTCAGGTACTCTGCCACCAGTGCTGCAGCATGGACCAAGCACATGGCTGCTTCTGTGTAGCTCTTCCTCTTGGTGTGCTTCTCTGCCATGTTTTGCAGCCAAGTCAGCCTCAAGTCTGGTGATGTCTGGTATCCTTTTGCAATTCTAACAAAATAGGACAGAAAAGACATGTCAATGATCACTCCTCAAATAACAGAAATACTGTTATAATTCTTCACTTGTCTTAAATGGAGGAGGGCATCTCTGTCTTTAGAATGCGTATAAGTCATTAAACACAAGGCAAAAGAAATAGTTAGGCAGCGGTAGGCAGGATACACAGGGGCTATGAGGATTGTAAAACTGCTGCACCCAAGACTCTTCAGTGTTTATCAGTCCCTGAATCCCATTCTTGCTCAAACCTATGTCCAAATCCCAGTGGCTCCACTGCAAGGCACTCGCTACTGCAGTCTAGGCTGTGTGTGACATATCAGCTGAGCTGAACAGGCAATGCTGAGAGCTAAAGTATTTGTTCACAGCTTGTCCCTAAAATACACAGTTCCTGTGCTCACCTCCCTGTGCAATTTCCTCCGTAGCAATTCTAAACAGATTCACCTGTACATGAGGTCCATCAGCATCTCCGGGTCCTCCTGAAATTCCCTCATTTTCACCGTATCTGACAGGATGCTATTCAGATTACACAGGAGCTCCTCTACCTGCAGTAACACAAAAATAAATATGCATTCCTCAGGTATTCATTTTTTTCCTTCTGGAAAAACAACAGCATATGCATCAGATGATGTTACTCTCTTTAACTCTCTTTTACCCAAGGGAAAGTCAGGATGCAGAATTGGTGCAAAGATATGTTTTTTCAGCTGTATTCAATGTAGTGAAGACTGCTGACATAGCAGATTTTACACACACATTTTAATTAATCAAAATGACCCAAAATACTTGGATCTACTTATTTCTGAGTTTAAAAAAACAAACCTATGTGCTAATGGAGTTCAGCTTTATTTGATCTTTGATCTGATAACAAACCAGATATTTCTGCACGTCACCAGCACAAGCTGAGTTACTTCAAGGATTTTAGCAGATGATCTGACAGTTGTCTGAAATGGTTTTCATTATTGCTGTTGACACCTTCTGAGTTGTCAAAAAGAGAGGTTTCCTTGTTGGTACCTGTCTGAAAACAATGAATCAAATTCCATCTTGGGAAATTCTTACAGTTCCTGCTGAGGTTCAGAAGAAAGCTGTAGTCAAAATTAAGAAATGATTCTCCTGTAATGTCATTTTAGAGGAGATTCTCCAGAGTTTATAATATGGAATTATGTCATTCCCACTTCTTCTCCACTTACTGTTGTGATAGACATATATATTCATGCAATAGTCCCTTCACCCTTATTTTTGTTGCTTTGGAAGACCAAAATCTAGAACTTGCTTCAAGTACACTCCTATGTGAAGGCTCCTGATAGAAGTCACAGATGTTAGAAAAGATTTGACCTGAATGGGAAATGGAGTTGTCTGCATATCCATATCTTCCTCTGCATAGGCAAGGATGGTTCGTAAGGACCGTCGAAGGAATTCCTCATTAAACTCCGGTGATTTTCCAACCAGAGAAGCTAGTGACATGGTCACTTGCATCTTCACTCTTGCAAAATTCTTCCAGAGGAAAAAAAGAAAAATGAAAGAACTGCATAACTGCACTATATCATGCATATCAGTTCACATATCTCTGTCTCCCATTTAAAACAAACCCACTTTCTCCTGCCTACACTCTGTGCATTAAATTCACTGCTCACACAAGTGGCCTACAGTGCATCAAAACCAGTCCTGTTTTACTCAGATAAGCCAAAGTTCCCTAATCCTGACATGTCTATACTTTGGGACCAGAGTGTTCTTTGGAATACAAATGCTTGCTTGAGACAAAGGGAAGTCAGAAGCACCCCTTTCCCCCTCTGCACAAGCCCAGTGAGTGTGAAGATCAGACCACCCACAGGGGAGAAGATGGGAAAACATTCTGGAAACAAGGAAAGCAAAAGGCCTCTGACACTTCAGTTGGTGACACTCTACCTTCCTGATCATGTTGTCTCTGTAGCAAATTCTTCTGCAAAGCTACTACATTTTACATATACAAGGACTTTAAAGTAACAACTAGTGAAGGAAATGCTGTGCAGGATCAGATGCTAACCAAAATGCTAACACACATACTTTTGTGCTAGAACATTATGAACCTACATGCACAAGGCACATATTTTTCTCCATACATGTGGCAAGAATCTGAGCCTGGTCCAAAGACCAAGAGCTTGGTGAAGAATTCCCATTAGTACAAGTAGGCGGGTTTTCTCCTGAGACTGTAATTGCAATAAAATAGAACCAGACTGAGTAGTTCTGACACAGGAGTGAAAAAAACCTGAAGAAATTAAGACTACTACTTAGGCATTGTATAGCCTATGCTGTCAGAGGCCAAATGCTGTTTGGTTTGAAGCTGCATTTACAGATGTTGCAGTAAAAAGTCACATTTTCCTAAACAAAACAATGAACAATAATAAAAAATACTTTCCCCCTACACTTCCAGCACTTCTTCTGTGACTATCTGTAGGTGCATTACCTTTCCTACCACAACTTCAGTCTCTATTTCAATGGATCACAAAAAATGTGTCACAAAACATACTGCTGTTCTCACAATCTTACACTGGTAGAGCTGAAGCTGTATCTCATGAGGAGATAAAGAGTGGCACAGGCTTGAGTCCGTGTAATATCTATGCTGCTGCTGCAGTGATGGAGAACTCTTTGACACAGGTCAGCACACTGTTCAACCTCCTCTTCAAACAGCAAATCTCCAAACTAGGGAGACAGAGAAGACATTCATTACTCTCATTTCTAGCCCTTAAAACATCATTACCTTCTGGGAGATAAACTGGACAATACACGCAGATCAATGTGATCAGGTATTGACAGATTTATTCACTGAACACGCAAGCTTATATACTATATTTTTTTCTATGGTCATGTGACTAATAAGCTAACATAATTGGCTTAACATATCCTAGGCAGGCAAACAGTTCCTAATATGTTTGGAATGATCCAGCTGTTCTTGCTGTAGTGAAGAAGCAGCTTAACAAGCACATTGTTTTGCATAGCATATCTGAGATGGTTTGCATTCTTTCTCTCTCAGCTCCAAGACAGTTCTATGACCTTCAGTCCAGACTGCAGTTAGAAACAGCCTAACTCACAGTGCAATTGAATTCAATTCATCCATAAAGTTTGGATTGCTCACATGTCCATTTTGTCGCAGGTATTCTCCCACATTACCTTCGTGCACAAAAATCACATGATGCAGAAGAAGACTAAAGTTATTAAAAAAATACATTTTATACTTTTTAAAATTTGGACTATATGTTCCATTTTTAAGCTTTTCTACAGGAAGGAAGGGTTTGAAAATAGTCTTTGTGTTTTGAAAAAGACAGAAAGAGATAGAATAAAACCAGTTCTTAGAATGGGATGCAAAATTTTGAAAGCATAGGGAGTTGCTATTTTCAGAATATACCATGGTCAATGAACATGCAAATACATACTTCCTTAAGCATATGGAGCAATCACTAGCTTTTTGCCCCAGTGCCGTACCCTTCCTCAGGCCTCCAGTGTGTTCTGCCTCCTACAGTGAGCCACAAAACTTCCACTGCCCTGCTTTCATGCAAGACCCTCCTTTGCAACGTCTTCACAATGCACATAGCAGACATTAAGTTCAGGGGGCAGGATATCTGACCTAAGAAACGCTCATCATAGACAGCATCCATGCACTGGTACCATACACAGGACTGATGAAGATGTGTGAGTGAACATAAGACATTATTTCTATGTAATTTGTAGACCCGTTTCCCTGTTCTCAACCTTTCTTCAGTCCATTATCTCAGTGTTTGATATCTAATGTATATTACAAGCCTGTTGGCACAGGGTTTTACCATTTTTACATGTAAAATCACATCTATATGCCTACACTGCAATAGAAATAATTGGAATGATGGCTTCATAAAATACAGTACTGAGTCAGCTAGATCTATTTCAATGAGAATAACAATT